>CM023858.1:26121888-26317116 GCA_013389735.1 Phaseolus lunatus
CTTGTACATGTTTCATAAAGGCCCAAAGGGGGAGGGGGTGCTTAGTAGATTAGTGTAGTGTGAAAGCAAAACTTGCTCACTTAGGGGTGTTGCTATCAAAAAGGTGCCCTTAGCAATAGAAGGAGGGGTGTGCTAGCAAATAGGTGCCTTTAGCAAAAGAAGGAGGGGTGTACTATCAAATGTTGCATTTTTGACCTATCTTCTAGAATATTAGGATGATGGTGTGGTTTGACTAAAGTCAATACCCTAGGCAGCCCCACTTTTTGTATTTCCATCCCTACCCTTTAAGCTTGCTCACCAAGGCTCCTAAATCTATAAATAAGGAGGCCTACCTCATGTATTTTCAAGTTTATTTTGAGTAATGTTATGCTGCCATTTTTGTGCACAAGCTTTACTCCTCCCAGAAATCTAGGCTATAAACTTCAATCCTTTCACCTTCTCCCTTGAGCTGGCCAAACCTCTCAACCCATACTCATCATGCACCTTCAAGACCAACACAACTCCTAGGAGGGTCTTGTTTCACTCACCCATTGCTTCCGCTCCATCTATTTCTACTTTGATTCAAGAAGAACACATGAAAATGCCATCATTTGGTATCATGAGCTTTTGGTTCTTCAAGATGAGTAGCTTGTCTTTTAAATTTTCAGTTCTTCTTTATTTTCATCTTGTCATTTCAATTCCATAATTGTCTTGCTGTTTTTTACATTTTAAATTGTTCTTGGTGTGCTTATGGAAGATCCAACCGAAGCACATGTGTTCAATTGATCTTGAACATTTTCTTGTGCAATTGTGATAGGATTCCTTACACATTGAGTGGCTGTTTTCTTTTAGGAATTTGAGTCTTTATTGCTTTCTTATAATTGCTTCATTTTATGCTTTGAGTCTTTATTTTCTGAATCTATAAATGTTGTGTCAAGTCATGTGAATCCATAATTGTCATCAATTCTTAGTAGTCCTATTTTTTTGGCTTGATTGTTTCTTGTTTTTGGGTCTCTTTAAGTTGCCTTAATCTGCTGTTATTTTTGATCCTTTGCTGCCTTTTTAATTTTAGTTTGAGTTCATAATTGTGTCTTAGTTCTTACACAATTTCCTTCTTACATTTCCTTTGTGTTAAATTTTGGTATCTTGCTGTTTTTTTTTTTCCAGTTTTCCAGATTTCCCCTGTTTCTCTCTGTCTGGCTGTTTTTTGTTTCAAAAATTATTTCCACTCATAGGAAATTTGTGATTCTCTGGAAAATGCAAGTTTGAAGTGTTACAAAAAGGACAAAAAAAGAATCAGATCAAAAAAGGCAACAGAAAAGATATGATAAATCTTACAAAATCAGAGTGCAAACCTTGAGCGCTCCAGCTGGCCTAACTGCACACCAAATTTGCAAAAATTATTAAAAAAAAAATGGTGCATGCGTTTTAGGTGATTCCAAAGCCATTGTTTAGATAAGATCCTGAATTTTTCTTGCATATAAATTTCAGAGACAAATTTTAAAAATACAGCTCAGCATAAATCGGGGAACAAACACGTTTTCTGGCCCACAACAATTTTCAGTGGTGCTGTTTTTTTTTATTTGGTCATCTAATCTAGTGCTTTTCTTTAGGTATTCCTTTTGTGTGCCAACTTTTATTGAGTACCTTTAATTGTTTGCTTTAATTTCTTGACTCTCTTTCTAAGTTGTCATATTATAAATCCTTTTGGTGGTACTGTTTTTATTCAATTAAATTTGTTTCTTGCTTTTGTTTCTTGACCTCTCTTTTGGTGCTGGAATTTAATTCTCCTTGGTGCATATGTGCATGGAACTTGACTTGGTTTAGGTTTAGCTCTTGTGAATAGGTGCTGGAAATTGGAGAATTAAAGCCATCATTTTAAGGAGGAGACAAAGCTAAAGCCGAAACAAGGTTGCTTGAAACAAACAATACAAACACCTAGAAGATCAAAAATTCAAGACAACAAGGAAGTGCACTAACCCAAAAGAGGATCAACAAGGGAGTCTTCTTTTCCTTTGCAACTTGGTTTATTGTTAATTACCTCTTTAATTACGTTTAGACGGTGAGTGTGTCTTCAAGGGCTCAAAGTGTCCAAGAAGCCTCACCTAGGGCCGAATAGCATAGTAAATTTTTGCTTAGTAATTTGTTGCTTGTTTGAACTTGTTTTCTATTGTTTTGGTAGAAACGTTTTGCATGATTAGTTTAGTTTAATTTTGTGCTAAAACCGACTAGTTTGTTGCATATTTTTTTTTAGCTTACATAGTTTTATTGCTTTTTGATTTCTCAACTTCTTGTGTTTTAAGTGTTTCACTAAGAGAAATTTTTGTGTGAAGGCATTGGAGACTAGTTTTTGGCAAGGAAAAGGCTTGGTACTTAAGTAGTCCTTTGAGACTCACCTCCCTTACCTGGAAAACTACCTTCTTTATCTTCCCTAATCTTTCTCAAAGTAAAAACGCCTAAATACACAAAGGTCTAGCCATGTCTTCTTCTTCTCATTCTCCAAAGTCTATAGAATGTGAAGTAAAATCTTTGAAAACCCTTTTGAAAGAGGTATCCCAAGCGGTACAATTAATCTCTTTTAGGCAAGTGGAGAATGAAAACAAGATTAATGAGTTGGCTAGAGCTCAAGAAGAGAAATCCCAAAAATCTCAAAAATCAAAAAAAACAAATACTCATGCATCACAAAGCATTGCAACTCTAGGGGAGGGAAGCCTTAGAATTAATGACTACTACCAACCACCCCCTAGAAGAACTAGGCAAAGGGAACAAGAGGTGCCAAGGGAAACTAGAGTAGACCTACCTCATTTTCATGGAAAGGAAAATGTAGAAATATATCTAGATTGGGAGATGAAGGTAGAGCAACTCTTTGCTTGCCATAGGGTAAGTGAGGAACGAAAAGTACCCTTAGCCACCCTTAGTTTCCAAGGAAATGCCATGTATTGGTGGACCTCTTTAGAAAGAGACCGACGTCTTCATAGGGACCCTCCCATAGAATATTGGAATGACCTTAGGGGAGCCCTAAGACGTCGACATATACCTTCTTACTACCATAGGGAGTTGATGGACAAGCTCCAAAGACTCCAACAAAAGAATATGAGTGTAGAAGAGTATAGGCAAAAGATGGAGCTCTATATGATGAGAGCCTCTATTAGAGAGGAAGAGGAAACCACCATATCTAGGTTCCTTAGTGGCCTATCACTTGAGATAAGAGATAGAGTAGAGCTCTTACCTTATCAAGACTTGAATGATTTGGTTCAACTTTGCATTAAAGTTGAGCAACAAAATTTGCGCAAAACATCAAGTCAAAAGGTGAGCCCCTATTCTAACTTTTATCCCAAGAGAGAGTTTAAAAGGGAGGGTAGTACATCTAAGGAAAAACCAAAAGAACCTACCAAACCCTTCACCAAAGAAACCTCAACCCCACCCATCCGAGCTAGAGATGTTAAATGTTTTAAGTGCTATGGTAGGGGGCATGTGCAAGCACAATGTCCAAACCAAAGGACTTTGTTTCTTAAAGGTGTAGACGAATACACTAGTGGCGAGGATGAGCTTAGTGAGAAAGAGGAAGGGGGAGAGGATGAGAGGGTAGCTCCATTAGAGGGAGAATTGCTTATGATTAGGAGAACCCTCAACAATCACCCTAGCACATCCATTGAAACACAAAGGGAGAACATATTTCATACAAGATGCAATGTTTTAGAAAATATATGTTCCCTCATTGTGGATAGTGGATCTAGTTGTAATTGTTGTAGTGCTAGGATGGTTGAAAAGCTTAAGCTACAAGTGGTTCCTCACCCAAAACCTTACAAACTTCAATGGCTTAATGAAAATGGGGAACTACATGTAGATAAGCAAGTGGAAATCAAGTTTTCCATAGGGAACTACAAAGATAAAGTTTTATGTGATGTAGTGCCTATGGAAGCTTGCCATATCTTATTAGGGAGGCCATGGCAATTTGACAAGAAAACCTTGCATGATGGTCTCACTAACGAGATTTCCTTCACCCATAAATATAAGAAGTTTGTACTTAGTCCTTTACCACATTCTCAAGTGGTGAAAGACCAAATACAAATGAAACAAAAGAGGGATGAGGAAAACAAAAAAAAAGAGTGCTAGAAAAAGAGAAAATCCTTAGGGATAGGAAGGCGTGGGAGAAGAGTGTTCCTTCCCACAAGGTTGGTCTACAAGAAAAGCCTTTTGAAAATGTTTTAGAAAACTTGCTTCTTGTTGAACAACCAAGCCTTATCTTTTGTAAAGGAGCACTTACATGCACTGCCACAAGTAATGAACTCATGGTTTTACCTCCTCAAATAGAAAACCTTTTGAGTGAATTTGACGATCTATTCTCACAAGAAGGACCCAATGGGCTTCCTCCTCTTAGGGGGATAGAACATCAAATTGACTTCATTCCGGGGGCAAGCCTACCAAATAGGCCTGCTTATAGAACCCCGAGGAAACAAAGGAGATAGAATCACAAGTTCAAGACTTGTTGGAGAAGGGTTGGGTTCAAAAGAGTCTAAGCCCTTGTGCTGTACCTGTCTTGTTGGTGCCCAAAAAAGATGGAAAATGGCGCATGTGTTGTGATTGTAGAGCAATCAACAACATCACCATCAAGTATAGGCATCCAATCCCAAGGCTTGATGATATGCTTGATGAATTGCATGGGTCAACTCTATTCTCCAAAATTGACCTTAAAAGTGGATATCACCAAATTCGAATCAAGGAGGGTGATGAGTGGAAAACCGCTTTTAAGACCAAATTTGGATTATATGAGTGGTTGGTGATGCCCTTTGGACTCACTAACGCTCCAAGCACATTCATGAGGCTTATGAATCACACCTTGAGGGATTGTATAGGTAAATATGTAGTAGTTTACTTTGATGATATCTTAGTATATAGTAAAACCCTAGAAGACCATCTAAGTCACCTTAGGGAAGTCTTTCTAGTTCTTAGGAAAAATAGTCTTTTTGCAAATAGGGATAAGTGTACCTTTGGTGTAGATAGTGTAGTCTTTTTAGGCTTTATAGTAAACAAAAAGGGGGTGCATGTAGATCCCGAGAAAATCAAAGCCATCCAAGAGTGGCCAACTCCACAAAATGTAAGTGATGTAAGAAGTTTTCATGGGTTAGCTAGCTTCTATAGAAGGTTTGTGCCTAATTTTTCTAGCCTAGCTTCGCCTTTGAATGAACTTGTTAAAAAAGATGTTGCCTTTTGTTGGAATGAAAAGCATGAGCAAGCCTTTCAAAGGCTAAAAGCTCAACTCACCAATGCACCCATCCTATCTCTACCAAATTTTTCCAAAACTTTTGAGATAGAGTGTGATGCATCGGGAGTAGGCATAGGCGCGGTATTGTTGCAAGGTGGACACCCCATTGCTTATTTTAGTGAAAAACTCCATGGTGCCACCCTCAACTACCCCACTTATGACAAAGAGCTCTATGCTCTTGTGAGAGCCCTAAAGACTTGGGAACACTATCTTGTGTCCAAAGAATTTGTTATCCATAGTGATCACGAGTCTTTAAAATATTTAAAGGGCCAACACAAGCTCAATAAGAGACATGCAAAATGGATGGAATTTCTTGAACAATTTCCTTATGTAATCAAATACAAGAAAGGAAGCACCAATATAGTGGCCGATGCTCTTTCAAGACGCCACACACTCTTTTCAAAATTGGGTGCCCAAATTCTTGGATTTGACCACATAAGAGAGCTTTACCAAGAAGATCAAGAACTTTCATCCATCTATGCCCAATGTCTACATAGAGCGCAAGGAGGTTACTATGTGTCCGAGGGATATCTTTTTAAAGAAGGAAAACTTTGCATTCCTCAAGGAACACATAGAAAACTCCTTGTCAAAGAATCACATGAAGGGGGACTCATGGGCCATTTTGGAGTTGATAAGACTCTAGATCTTTTGAAAGCCAAATTTTGTTGGCCACACATGAGGAAAGATGTCCAACGCCATTGCTCTAGATGTATCTCATGTTTAAAAGCAAAGTCTAGAACAATGCCGCATGGACTCTACACCCCTTTGCCGATTGCAAATGCTCCTTGGGAAGACATTAGCATGGATTTCATTTTAGGACTTCCTAGGACTGCAAGAGGCCATGACTCTATCTTTGTGGTAGTGGACCGTTTTAGCAAAATGTCTCACTTTATTCCATGCCACAAAGTAGATGATGCTCAAAATATTTCTAAACTCTTCTTTAGAGAAGTGGTGAGACTCCATGGTCTCCCTAGAAGTATAGTGTCCGATAGAGATCCCAAGTTTATAAGTCACTTTTGGAAAACTCTTTGGGGTAAACTTGGAACAAGACTACAATTTTCAACTTCTTGTCATCCTCAAACGGATGGGCAAACCGAAGTAGTCAATAGATCTCTTGGAACTATGCTTAGGGCTATCATGAAGGGCAGCCACAAATCTTGGGATGAGTACCTTCCCCACATTGAATTTGCTTACAATAGAGTAGTTCACAAGACTACTAATGCTTCTCCTTTTGAGGTAGTATATGGTTTTAATCCTCTCACGCCCATGGATTTAATTCCCCTTCCTAATCCACAAGATTTTGTGCATAAGGAAGGAGTAATCAAGGCTGATTTTGTCAAGAAAATGCATGAGAAGATTAAAATTCAAATACAACAACAAAATGAGAAGTACACAAAACATAACAACAAAGGGAAGAGAGAAATAATTTTTGAGGAAGGAGACTTAGTTTGGCTTCATCTTCGAAAAGATAGATTTCCAAATCAAAGGAAGTCCAAACTAAGTCCCCGAGGTGATGGACCCTTCCAAGTCCTTAAGCGAGTCAACAACAATGCGTATAAATTGGACCTACCTCTTGAATATGGAGTACATGACACATTTAATGTAATTGATCTTTCTCCATTTGTAGGTACCAATGACGATGACGAACTGGATTTGAGGACAAATCCTTTCCAAGGGGGAGGGGATGATGGAGGAGGGCCAAGCACATCTAGCCAAGGAAGCCAAGGCCCAAACCAAGAAGACCGTCTAGACCAAGAGGAGCGTCTAGCTCCAGGAAGTGAGCGTCTAGAACGTGAAGGAGGGAGGCTATCCATGGAGCTAGACCGTCTAGGACCTCTCACAAGATCCATGGCTAAACATATCCAAGCACACATAGAAGAAGCCACGGATGGAAGAGAGAGATCCTTGTACATGTTTCATAAAGGCCCAAAGGGGGAGGGGGTGCTTAGTAGATTAGTGTAGTGTAGAAAGCAAAACTTGCTCACTTAGGGGTGTGCTATCAAAAAGGTGCCCTTAGCAATAGAAGGAGGGGTGTGCTAGCAAATAGGTGCCTTTAGCAAAAGAAGGAGGGGTGTACTATCAAATGTTGCATTTTTGACCTATCTTCTAGAATATTAGGATGATGGTGTGGTTTGACTAAAGTCAATACCCTAGGCAGCCCCACTTTTTGTATTTCCATCCCTACCCTTTAAGCTTGCTCACCAAGGCTCCTAAATCTATAAATAAGGAGGCCTACCTCATGTATTTTCAAGTTTATTTTGAGTAATGTTATGCTGCCATTTTTGTGCACAAGCTTTACTCCTCCTAGAAATCTAGGCTATAAACTTCAATCCTTTCACCTTCTCCCTTGAGCTGGCCAAACCTCTCAACCCATACTCATCATGCACCTTCAAGACCAACACAACTCCTAGGAGGGTCTTGTTTCACTCACCCATTGCTTCCGCTCCATCTATTTCTACTTTGATTCAAGAAGAACACATGAAAATGCCATCAGGCATACTAGCACATATTCCGTGAAGGCCCATCAAATGTAGTTTAGCTTTAATTGGGGTGTAAATAGCATAGCCATGTGGACAAATGTTTATTTTTCTGCACATTAGAATTAAGGAGAAGTTAACCTTCCCACTATTCTAGAAAGCCCATGGAGGGGGTGAACTTACAAACTAGACACACCCCTCCCATGTGCTCACACTTTCCATGTGGCCCATGTGCTTCACATTTACATTTCATTTGGCTAGCATTAGGGTTGCATTATGGTCCTCCTTAGCCTATAAAAGGAGGAGCCTACACCTTGTATTTTCAAGATTAAATAGAGTATTGTTATGCTGCCCAAATTGTGCCATACACTACTCCTTGCCTAACACTTAGGTTTTAGTCTTCAATTCATCACTACCAAAGGGGCTGGCCAAACCTCCCCATTTCCTCACTCTTCATGCACCTTCAAGGCACCCATGCTTCCTAGGAAGGCCTTGCTCACCTCCTCCATAAGCTTCCGCATCC
Source organism: Phaseolus lunatus (assembly GCA_013389735.1). Lineage (NCBI taxonomy): Eukaryota > Viridiplantae > Streptophyta > Magnoliopsida > Fabales > Fabaceae > Phaseolus > Phaseolus lunatus. Next base: position 26,130,134 of record CM023858.1, read on the forward strand.
ATCATCACCAAGGAACTCCAAAATCCAAAGAAGAGCTCTTAGGAATGCTATCATTTGGTATCTAGAGCTATGGTTCTTCAAAGATGAGTATCTCTTTTCATTTTCTTTTTGAGTTCTTCTTTTCTCCAAGTTGTTCATCTTTATTCCAAGTTGTCTTGCTGTTTTTTGTGTTTTAATATGATTTGAATGCTTGTTTATTCATTTCATTTGGTGTGTTTGTTCAAACTTGTGCTTGAACATCTATTTTCAATTTTGTGTAGGATTCTTGATATATTTGTGTTGCTGTTTTTATTTTTAGGTATTTGAGTCTTGCTTGAAATTTCATTTGGGTCATATGATGTTCTTGTGTCTTTTCATTTTATGAATCCATAAGTTTTGTCTAAGTCATGTGTTTCCATATTTGTCATCAAATCCTAGTAGTACTCTTTTTGATTTATTTGTTTCTTGTTTTTGGTCTGAATGTTTGATCTGAAATCTGTTTTGTGTTGATCCTTTGGTGCATTTTTAATTTTAGTTTGAGTTCTTATTTTTGTGTTAGATCCACACAAATTCCATCATATTAACTCCATTGTGTTTTTGAGGTATATCATTCTGTTTTTCATTCCAGTTTTCAGAACCCCTGTTTTCACTTTTCTGTGCTGACTGTTTTGATTTATGAAAATCACATACATCATCAAAAATTTCTGAGCCTCTGTATTTCAAAAATTTGAGGTGTTATAAAAAGGACAAAAAAAGAACCATCTGAAAAAAAGAAATAGAAAAAAAAAGATAAATATTACAAAAAAAGTGTGCAATCCTGACGTTCCAGCTGGCAGCTCTGAGCACTGATTTTATAAAATTTACCAAAATTAATTGGTATATGCGTTTGGAGTGAAACCAACGCCAAAAGTTTGTTAAGATCTTGTTCTGATTGTGTCTCAATTTTCAGAAGCAAATACAAAAGGGTCAGCTCAGCATAAATCTTTTAAAGATACGCTTTCTGGACCACAACAATTTGTGCTTTTCTGTGGTGCTGTTTTTTGGTTTTTAAATCAAATCTAGTGCTATTCCTAGGTTCCTTTTTGTGTGCCATCCATTATTTGAGTACCTTTTATTTGCTTGTCTAATTTCATTTGAACTCTTTCTAGTTGTGTCACATTTAAATTCCATTTGTGTGGTACTGTTTTTCAAATTAATTTGTTTCTTGCTTTCTTTCTTTGGCCTCTAAGCTTGTTGGTGGATTAAATATCAATTGGTACTTGTTGAGTGAGAATTTGACTTGAGGGGAGTCTAGCTTGCTTAATAGGTGCTGGATTGAAGATTTTATTGACCTAATTCCAAGAGGAACAAAGGCAAAGGGCAGCAACAAACACCATACTACAAATACACCACACACTTTGGAAGGCCCAACAAGTAGAAAAGCAACAAAAGGGGTGCAACTAGAAGAACAACAAAAGGGGTGCAAATAGTAAAAGCAACAAAGGGAGTGTCATTTAATTTCTTTGCAATCTTGCTTGTGTTAATTACTTGTTAATCACGCAATTAGTCGGTGAGTGTGTCTTCAAGGGCTCCAAGTGTCCAAGAAGCCTCACCTAGGGTCGTCTAGCTTAATTTTGTTTTTATTAATTGCTTTAATTGAACCAACTTGCTTTAATCACTTCGTTAATTTCTTGTTTAATCTTGTTTAAGGCTTTCATAGCTTGCATTGTTTTCTTGCATTAAAAATTTGATTTCTTCAACCTAATTGTGTTTTAAGTGGTTTACTAAGGGAAAGCTTTGTGTGAAGACATTGAGGGATAGTCTTTGGCTAAGGCAAGGCTTGGTATTTAAGTAGTCCATTGTGACTCACCTCCCTTACCTGGAAGACTACCTTCTTTGACTTCCCTAAATTTTCTCAAGGTAAAATATTTCTATACACAAAGGTCTAGTCATGTCTTCTCATTCCTTTAAATCTCTTAAAAGTGAGGTGAAATCCTTGAAATCTCTTTTGGAACAACTTTCCAAGAATATTCAATCAATTTCATCTAAACAATTGGAGAATGAGGCCAAAACTAATGAATTGACTAAATCAAAGGATGAGAAGTCTCACATTTCAAAAAAATTACCTTCTCATGCATCTATCTCTAAAAAGCATGATTCTTTTGGGGAGGGAAGATATGGAAGAGATAGAAAAGAACAAGAAAGCCCAAGAGAGGTTAGGGTAGACCTACCCCATTCCCATGGAAAAGAAAATATAGAAACTTGCCTAGATTGGGAAATGAGGGTAGAAAAATTGTTTGCTTCCCATAAAGAAAGAAAGGAAAGAAAGATACAAAAGAAAAGAGAGGAAGCCGAAAGGGAAGCTAAAGAAAAAGCTAAAGAAAAAGAAAAAGAAAAAGAAAAGCATGAGAAGACCCTTGAGAAACAAAAGGCGTGGGAGAATAGTGTTCCTTCTCACAAGGTCATTCAACAAGACAAAAGATTTAAAAATATACCTTTGAAAATATGCGTCTTGTTGAACAACCTAGCCTTTCCTTTTGTAAAGGAACACTTGCAAGCATAGTAACAAAAAAAAGAGTCTTTAAAAGAAGCTTGCATAGATAAAGATAAAGTGGATTATTTCTCATATGTGCTAGGATATCACCAAGTGAATGTCAAGTTATTTACAAGCATCTACAAAAACAAATTTTTATGTGAAGTAGTGCCTAAAGAAACTTGTCATGTCCTATTGAGACAACCATTGCCAAGTGTGCAACTTCTCATAAACAATGGTTGTAACAACGAGACTATCTTTACACATAAGAGAAAAATTCTTCATGAAGGAGAACTCATGGACCAAATTAGAGTTGATAAAACTCTAGAGCTTTTAAAAGGAAAACTTTTGTCACCCATGAGAAAAGATGTTCAAAGACATTACCCTAGATACATTTCTTGTTTTAAAAATACACCTAAGGTGATGTCTCATGAACTCTATACTCCTTTACCTTTTGCAAATGATCCTTGGGAAGACATAAACCTCAATTTTATCTTAGAGCTTCCTAGGACAACAAAAGGTTTTGATTCCATTTTTATGGATATGGATAATCTCTTCTATATAGAAGTGACAAGTCTTCATAGTTTATCTTCAAGCATAGTATTGGATAGAGCTCCAAAATTTGAAAACCATCATTTGAGGAATCTTTTAGAAAAACTTGAAATTAAGTTGTACTCTTCAAATTTTTATCCTCAAAAGAATGGTCAAAATAAAATTGAAAACATAGCTCTTTTTACTATGCCTAGAGAAATCATGAAAGACAATCACAATTCTTGGGATGAGTATCCTTTTGAGCATGCATACAATGGAGTAGTCCACAAGACTACTAATATTTCTACATTTGAAATTGCATGTGGACTTAATCCTCTTTCGCTTTTTAAGTTGTTACCCTTTCCTAAAGGTATTGTGCCTAAGGAAAAGGTAACCAATATTGAAAATTTTCAAATACATAAGAGGATTAGAGAACACATACAACCATCAAAAGAGAAATATTGTACAAAGTTGCCAAAAACAAAAGAAAAACAAAAATGGCAACTTCATACAATTAGGTTCTCTCCAATTGCTCACACTAACACCTTTACTTTGTTTGATGATTTCCATAGGTGGACGTTTGATCCGGGAGGACAAGCCTTGCCGAAACAATAGGCTGCTATCCGAGATCAAATCTGTAGATCTGAGGATAGATCTTCTCAAAGGAGGAGGAGATGATGGACACCATCCAGCCCCATCCATCCCCCTAGTTGAAGACAAAGCAAGGGATTTGAGGACAAATCCTTTTTCAAGAGGGAGGGGATGATGGAAGAGGGCCAAGCACAACCTTCCATGAAAGGCAAGAGCCAAGTCAAGAGCATCTAAGACCAAGCTAGGAGCGTCTAAGACAAGCTAGGAGCATCTAGGACGAGAAGGCCAAGCTAGAAGCGTCTAGGACAAGAAGACTTGGATCAAAGCTATGAATGGGAGAGTGGCATACTAGCACATATTCCGTGAAGGCCCATCAAATGTAGTTTAGCTTTAATTAGGGTGTAAATAGCATAGCCATGTGGACAAATGTTTATTTTTCTGCACATTAGAATTAAGGAGAAGTTAACCTTCCCACTATTCTAGAAAGCCCATGGAGGGGGTGAACTTACAAACTAGACACACCCCTCCCATGTGCTCACACTTTCCATGTGGCCCATGTGCTTCACATTTACATTTCATTTGGCTAGCATTAGGGTTGCATTATGGTCCTCCTTAGCCTATAAAAGGAGGAGCCTACACCTTGTATTTTCAAGATTAAATAGAGTATTGTTATGCTGCCCAAATTGTGCCATACACTACTCCTTGCCTAACACTTAGGTTTTAGTCTTCAATTCATCACTACCAAAGGGGCTGGCCAAACCTCCCCATTTCCTCACTCTTCATGCACCTTCAAGGCACCCATGCTTCCTAGGAAGGCCTTGCTCACCTCCTCCATAAGCTTCCGCATCCATCATCACCAAGGAACTCCAAAATCCAAAGAAGAGCTCTTAGGAATGCTATCACTAAAGGTGGCTAGAGGTACCTTGCGTTCTTCACTCACCCTATGGCAAGCAAAGAGTTGCTCTACTTTCATCTCCCAATCTAGGTAGGTTTCTACACTCTCCTTACCATGGAAATGAGGTAGGTCTACTCTAACCTCCCTTGGGCCCTCTTGCTCCCTTTGCCTATTTCTTCTAGGGGGTGGTTGGTAGTAGTCATACATTCTAAGGCTTCCCTCCCCTAGAGACTCTTGGACTTGTGAATGAGATGCATGAGTTTGAGATTTTTTTGATTTTTGTGACTTCTCTTCTTGGGCTTTAGTCAACTCATTAATTTTAGACTCATTCTCCAATTGTCTAAAAGAAATCATTTGCACGGCTTGTGAAACTTCTTCCAAAAGAGTTTTCATAGATTTTAATTCATTTTCAATAGGCTTTGGAGAATGAGAAGAAGAAGACATGACTAAAGCTTTGTGTGTAGAAGTATTTTACCTTGAGAAAATTTAGGGAAGTCAAAGAAGGTAGTCTTCCAGGTAAGGGAGGTGAGTCACAATGGACTACTTAAATACCAAGCCTTGCCTTAGCCAAAGACTATTCCTCAATGTCTTCACACAAAGTTTTCTCTTAGTAAACCACTTAAAACACAATTAAGTTGAAGAAATCCTTTTTGATGCAAGAAAACAATGCAAACTAGCTAATTAACCAAGCAAAGAATTAACAAACTTAAACAAGGCAAGACAATTAGCAAACGTAATTAATTAAGCAAGGAAAACAATTAAAAACAATTAACACATGCTAAACCAATTAAAGTCTACATTAGTCGGCCCTAGGTGAGGCTTCTTGGACACTTGGAGCCCTTGAAGACACACTCACCGTCTAATCACGTAATTAAAGAAGTAATTAACAAGGTTAAGTTGCAAAGAAGATTAAGAAAACCCCCTTTGTTGATCCTTGTTTTGCTATTGGCACTCCCTTGGTTGTCTTTTCTTCGTTGGGCCCTCCAAGTGTTTGTGGTGTTTTTGGGTAATATTTGTTTGCTGCCCTTGCTTTGGCTCCTATAAGGACCTAGAAACTTTAATTGGAATGAAAGTGTTATATTTAAATAATTTCAGAAGATGTTATTATTTAAAATACAAAGAGCTGGTAAATGAAGTTTCGTAGTAGTCGGACCTCGGACGTCGCCCAAGGTCTGGGGTCAGCTGGTAGAGGTTAGTCGGCTGACCATTGTATTAACCAAGTAGTCAGGTGCGATGACTTTATCGTGTGGTAATCACGTGGGTGTGCTCGAGGAAGACATGTGGATCAAGAAGAGTAAAGGAAGAAAAGTGTAGCTTAGAAGTCTACGAGATCACCGTTGTTGAAGACGGAGGCGATCTCCGACTTCTCTGGCACATAATCGCCTGTCGCCTAGACTACACATGAACGCCAATCGCCTGTAGTGTACATGATCGCCAATCGCCTATGGTGCACATGATCGCCGAAAGTGCACTCAGTATGTGGTCAAGATGCTGGATTAACCATAGTGGGTTCCAAAAACCACGCGTATCAAGGTGTGGGTTAAGCCTTAGATACGCTGTGCATGCGAAGCTCTATGCTTGAGCATAAGAAATCGTTCTTAGTGTTGCATGCATGGGCGCACGAGGAGTAGTGCTGATCTACTCTTAGAAATGTGAAGCTACCGACGTCACCAAGTCATGTGGAGATGATACCTTGGACGTAACATAGTGGGATGAAGAACCTTCAGCAAGGCGTGGCGATGTGGCACAAGTCATCGCCGGGATGAGAGGCGCACAAGTCATCGTCGGGATGAGAGGCGCATAAGTCATCGCCGGGATGACTGACCGAGGTATCTCTCATCCTGACCGATGGCCGATGGCGCTTCTTCACGTTGTCGTGCTCTGCTTATGGAATCAGGCGAGGTCCTTGGGTAACGTTCTCGCTGGGAGCCTGGGTCCCATTTTAACACGTGTTGGCAAGGAACCCCCGACGACTGATCGCTCTGCATGCACCGATGACTGATCGGTGCTTCATCACTTCTCGCGTTCTGCTTCCAGGCGCTCATGTAGGAACTGATCTGCTCGTGGTGGTCACTTGGTAACTGACCACTGATCGCCGTTCTTGAACGATCTCCACCCCGGTTCATCTGCTATCTCATGTCACGCGTTGCTCTGTGACTGGCCCACGTGGTCATCTGCTGCTGATGTCATCGACTACCGATGACCGACCGGATCACAAGCCCCCCAGTCTCGAGCTGTGAACTTGTTCTCAGTGAAGAGACTAAGTGGTCTTCCTTGCCAAAGAGAAGAAAGAGCTCGAAGCCGATGTACCTGAGACCATGGCTGCTTGTGCCGAGGCTCTGATAGATGGGTTCCATGGGCTTGTAGCAGGTTTACTGCGTCCTGCCAGACTTGGACTCTACCCAACCTAGCCTCCACCATTCAGTGGTCGACAGCAGGCTCATTCCTCCTCCTTGAGCTTTTTCCCTTGCGACTTCTCCTTTTGTGTAATTTTCCTTTCTGCTACAAGCGTGTGTATAAACCTTTTATGCATAAATTCATGTTGGATGACTGACCTGATGGTGTCTAAATGCTTCGACTGATCGCCCAAGAGCTTGTTTGGGGAAGCTTTCATACCCAGAGCTTTACTACCGACCACCGACTAGCATGTTAGCGCACCACCAATCAGTCATCGCGCTTCAGGTTTTGCATTACTTCTGTGTCACTCCAGCGTTAGGTGCATAGAGGGCCCGAACGCCAAAGATGACACCTGTGTTTTGGGAATGCTTCTAGATGACCCCTCTCGCCTCAGCCTCGCTGTACAAAGTCGAGGTGAGGACTTTTTATCTCGCCTCAACCTTGCTGTAAAAAGAAGAGGAAGAGGACTTTCTCTGCCTGCACCCCGCTGTACAAAGTCGAGAGTGAGGACTTTCTTCTCTGAGTGGGTGCATGCTCCCAAGGGAGCACCAGGGGTGGCTGTCTAAGCGCACTCGCTAGGCGCATCCCTGCCTGCATGGTATCACCGCACGCCCTTTGAGTGGGCAACTCCTCTTCTTCAGGTTTGGAATCATGCGAGGTGCATGCGTAACGCTCTCGCTGGGAGCCTGGGTTCCAGCTTAACACGTGTTGGCAAGACCCCGATGACTATGCACCGATGAGTGCTCTGCTTCTGGAATCATGCGAGGTGCATGCGTAACGCTCTCGCTGGGAACCTGGGTCCCAGCTTAACACGTGTTAGCAAGACCCCGATGACCATGCACCGATGAGTGCTCTGCTTCTGGAATCATGCGAGGTGCATGCGTAACGCTCTCGCTGGGAACTTGGGTCCCAGCTTAACACGTGTTAGCAAGACCCCGATGACCAATCTTCTTCTGGAATCATGCGAGGTGCATGCGTAACGCTCTCGCTGGGAACTTGGGTCCCAGCTTAACACGTGTTAGCAAGACCCCGATGACCATGCACCGACCAAGTGCTCACTCCCGACATGCACCGACGGCTGATCTTGGTTTGGGTGCACCGATGACTGATCGCGCTCTGCTTCTTGGTGCTTAAACGTGAAGATGATGTCTTGCTTCGGGGAAGAAGAGTTTTTCTTGTTGACCCCTCTTGCTTGCCCCAAGGTCATTGACCTTTAGGTCTGGTTCCTGTTGGACGTTTCTCGAAATCTTCCCTTTCCCTCTCTTGGTCTTACTAGTACTCCCGAGTTCCCAAACTTTAGCCACCTGCACTCACTCCTGGGGTGAGGAGAATATAGGTCAGTGGTCCGTACTCGCGCCTGGGGCGAGCAGGCTCCAACCGATCACTTGCACTTGCATCTGGGGCAAGCAGAACTTGAAACTGGGAAACATGTGCACACTTGACATACTGAAATCTTTTTTATTGGGTGGCCTCGTTAAAAACCCTCATCAGGAAAAGAGTGCCCCCTGATCTGTTCAACTATTTACAGTATATACATTGAGTGTGTGTACAGCGCAAGAACGCATCTACTTTATAACTTAACTGAAGTAGAATCTCAAGTGTGTAGCGTTCCATGTCCTGGGGATAGGTGCTCCATCCAGAGTCTCCAGCCGATAAGCTCCATTCTCCAACGCCTCAACTACTCTGTATGGACCCGTCCACTTTGGAGATAACTTGTTCTCCATCTCATTCTGATGTGCTTTCCTCATCACCAGATCGCCCTCCTGGAAACGCCTGGGCTTCACCTTGGAATTGTGCCTCCGTTCTACTCTTCTCTTGATAGCTTCAGCACTAACCCTGGCTCCCTCTTGCACTTCGTCCAGGAGGTCCAGATTCACCTTTCGCTCTTGATTGGACTCTTCGGCGATGAAGTTCAGGAATCTAGGGGAGCTCTCCTGTATCTCCACGGGGATCATAGCATCCGTCCCATAGACAAGACTAAAGGGTGTCTCTTGGATGCTAGACTGTGGGGTGGTATGGTAGGACCATACAATTCTGGGAACTTCTTCTGCCCAATTCCCCTTAGCTTTCTCTAATCTTCGCTTCAGTCCCCTAAGCAGCACTCGGTTGGCTGACTCCACTTGCCCGTTGGTCTGCGGGTATTCTACTGAGGCGAACACTTGTTGTATCTTCAATTCTTCGCACATCTTTCTCAACTGATGACTAGTGAACTGAGTGCCGTTGTCGGATACCAGCCTCTTGGGTACTCCGAAACGACAGACAATATTCTTCCAGACAAAATGTTCAACCTTCTGAGCGGTGATGTGGGCCACTGGTTCCGCCTCCACCCACTTTGTGAAATACTCGATGGCCACTATGAGGAACTTCATCTGCCTGATCGCCAGAGGAAAAGGTCCCAGGATGTCGATTCCCACGTGTGAAATGGCCACGGGCTATGGATGGACTTCAACTCCTCCGGGGGTGCCTTGTGCCAGTCTGCATGAAGTTGGCACTGTTTGCACCGCTGAGCGTACTTCACACAGTCTTCCTTCAGCGTTGGCCAGTAGTACCCCGCGCGGAGGATCCTACTTGCCAAATTGCGACCACCGACGTGGCTTCCGCACACCCCCTCGTGCAACTCTGACATGAGTCTGGTGCATTGCTCTCCATGCACGCACATTTGTACAGGATGGGAAAAGCCAAATCTAAACAAGTTCCCATCGATTAGAGTAAACTTACTCGGGCTCTTCTTTATCTTCTTTGCCTCTGCCGGGTCCAGTGGGAGCACACCATCCTCTAGGTACAACTGGTACGGCGTTATCCACGTATCGGGCTCCTTGACAGCGCAGACTTCCATCGCCTCATCGGTCCTTGCCGGTCGCGTCCTCACCCTCGGCGCTTTCAGCGTTTCTTGAGTCAGGGACTGATGACTGATCGCCAGACGCTCCATCGACTTGGATACTTGAAGCATTTGATTGTCTGATACGAACGCTCGTGGCACCTTTAGAGTCTCCTGAATGACGGTCCTCTACTTTCCCCCCTTGCCTGAGCTGGCCAGCTTGGCAAGCAGATCTGCTCTGGCATTTTGCTCGCGGGGCACATGCACCAACTCAAAATGCATCGAAGGACGTCTTCATGAGCTGCACGTACTCCAGGTAAGCTGCCATCTGAGGATCTTTCGCCTGGAACTCCCCTGTAACTTGCCTAGTGACTAGCAACGAATCACTCTTAGCCACCAGACTTCTTGCTCCCATTTCTCTTGCCAGCAACATTCCTGCGATCAGGGCTTCATACTCCGCCTGATTGTTGCTAGCCTTGAAGGCAAAGCGAAGGGACTGTTCGATCAGCACCCCGTTCGGGCCTTCCAGAATGACTCCAGCACCGCCTCCCTGCTGATTGGAGGAGCCATCCACCGATAAGACCCATCGAAAAACTACGCCTTCTGTAGGTGTCGCGACCGACGACACTTCAACCACGAAGTCGACGAACACCTGCCCCTTGATCGGTCCTCGGGGCTTGTACTGGATGTCGAATTCTGAGAGTTCCACAGCCCACTTGACCATCCTTCCTGCTACGTCTGGCTTCTTCAACACCTTCTGGATGGGCAAGTCTGTCATGACCACTATGGTGAAGCTGTGGAAATAGTGTCTGAGCCTTCTAGCTGAAAAAACTACCGCCAGTGCTGCCTTCTCCAGGGCTTGATACCTCGTTTCCGGGCCTCGCAGCACCTTACTTACAAAATACACAGGCTTCTGGACCTGATCTTGCTCTTGTACCAGGACCGAGCTGACCGCCCTCTCTGTCACAGCAAAGTACAGACGAAGAGGGGTGCCCATCTGTGGTTTACACAATACTGGTGGGCTCGCCAGATACTCCTTCAGCTTCAGGAAGGCCTCTTCGCATTCCTGTGTCCACACGAATCTACTGTTGCGCTTGAGACATTGGAAATACGGATGACCCTTCTCTCCTCCCGCAGACATGAACCGTGACAAGGCGGCCAACCGACCAGTGAGCTGCTGCACCTCCTTCACCGTCGTTGGGCTCCTCATTGCCACGATTGCCGCGCACTTCTTCCGATTCGCCTCAATCCCACGCTCCGTTAGGAGGAAACCTAAGAACTTCCCAGCCTCCACACCAAAGATGCACTTTTCAGGGTTGAGCTTTAACCTATACTTAGCGATGGTGGTGAAAAGTTCCTCCAGATCAACTACATGGTGCGCCTTTTCCCGCGACGTGACTCCCATGTCATCTACGTATGCATGGACGTTCCTTCCAAGCATGGGCGAGAGCACCCTATCCATAAGTCTCTGATAGGTAGCTCCTGCGTTCTTCAACCCGAACGGCATTACCTTGTAGCAGTAGCAAGATCGTTCCGTCATGAAAGCAGTCTTGCACTCGTCCATGGGGTGCATCCTTATCTGGTTGTAGCCTGAGAAGGCGTCCAGAAAGCTGAGGAGCTTCCCCCCTGACGCGCTGTCCACCAACGCATCTATACTAGGGAGAGGGTAGGAGTCCTTGGGGCAGGCCTTATTGAGGTCAGTGAAGTCCACACACATCCTCCACTTGCCGTTTGACTTCTGCACCAGTACCACGTTTGCCAGCCACTCGGGGTACTGGATCTCTCTGATATGTCCGGCAGCAAGGAGCTTCTGCGTCTTATCATGGATCACCTTCCTCCTCTCTTCATTGAATCTCCTTCGCCTTTGGCGCACTGGCCGCGCCTTGGGGTCCATTGATAGGTGGTGGCAAAGGAAATCAGGGTCGATCCCTGGCATGTCAGAAGCTGACCACGCAAAGGCGCCCATGTGCTTCTCAATCACACAGGCAATCTGTGCTCGGTCTTCTGCAGTGAGCGATTCTCCCAACTTAAACCTCTTTCCCCTTATCTCCACCTCCTCCCATCACTCAGCTGGATGGGACCTCCTTTCATGGGCGATGACCGCCCTGGCGATGTCTAACTCACAAGGAGCGATCACGCTCCCTGCTTCCGCTTCGACTTGAGCTACCTGAGAGCCCCCCAGCGTAGCATCTTCCATTACCTGATCTGCCTGTGCCCCACGAACCACCGATCTCTCCTGGAGCACGCCTGCTGGTGGTGTTGTAGTGACATGGCAGATGCTTCTCTTCTGCTTGAGGCTGTTCTCATAACAGCGCCTAGCCTCAGCCTGATCTGACTTGATGGTAATGACAGCCCCTTCCACCGACGGCAGCTTCAACTTCATGTGCCTCGTCGATGGTACTGCACCCAACCTGTTGAGCGTGGGTCTTCCCAGCAAGATATTGTATGCAGATGGGGCATTTACCACCAAGTACTTTATCTTCTCTGTGCGGGACGCCACTCCATCAGTGAACGTCGTCCTCAGCTCTATGTAGCCCCGCACCTCGACCTGGTCCCCTGCAAAACCATATAGACATCCAACATATGGCCTCAACTGATCGAGGGACAGCTGCAACTTGTTGAACGTCGGCCAGAACATGATGTCCGCTGAGCTTCCTTGGTCTACGAGCGCCCTGTGCACTCGTCTTCCTGCTGTCACCATGGAGATGACCACAGGGTCGTTGTTGTGGGGTATTACGTCTTGCAAATCAGCCCTTGTGAAGGTGATGTCCACCTCGGGAAAATGGCCTTCATCCACCGAGTCCACGACCATCACCGACCGTGCATACCTTCTTCTCTGGGACCTGGAGCACCCTCCGCCGGAAAAACCCCCCGCAATGGTCATCACCTCCCCATGCATAGGGATTTCGTGTTGCTGATCACCCGCTTGAGACCCCGAAGCGCGATCACCCTGCGCTCCCCGTAGCTAATCGATCAGGAGACCTGCCTTCACCAACTCAGCGAGTTGACGCCCCAACGCCAGGCAGGTGCGGAGTGTGTGTCCATAAGCCTGATGGAACTCACACCACTCATCCTTCTTCCTTCCAAGTACCCTGTCAGTCTTCTCTGGTACTCGGAGCCTTGCAGCCACGGCAGGGATGGCGATCAGCTCTGCCAACTCTACCATGAAATCGTACCTAGGGGGTGCGTCGTGCTCCCTCGCACGCCCCCTGACCTGGTCTTTCTTGGGTGTATAGGGACGAGGCCTCCCTTGCACCCTCTTTCCTTCCTTGGCCTCATACACCCGCGCCTGTTGCTGTTGCTTCCCATGACCCCCGCGTGGCTTTGATGGTGCAACACTGCCTCTCTTCTCAGAGACCTCTGTCTCCGCTACTATGTGCGCCACCGCTTGTCGCCGAATCTCAGCGAAGGTGGCAGGGTGGCTTCTGATGAGCGATTCACTAAAAGGGCCAGGTAGCACGCCTTTCTTGAATGCATGCACCAGCATGCTCTCATCCTTGCTGGGCAATCTCACCACCTGCGCACCAAAGCGGTTGAGGAAGTCCTTAAGCGACTCCCCCAGGTACTGGCGCATGTCAAACAGGTCGTAAGTCACCACCGGTGGCGCTCTGTTGACTATATACTGCTCCGTGAATAGCTTTGAGAACTGATGGAAGGAGGTGATGTGGCCCTCTGGCAGGCTCACGAACCACTCCATAGCTATTCCGCGCAGTGTACTCATAAACATTTTGCACTACACAGCGTCTGAGCCTCCAGACAGCATCATCTGAGTGTGGAATGCCTTCAAATGCGCTTCTGGGTCTTCCACCCCAGTGAACGACGCTTTCACTCCCACCAGGTTGGGAGGCACCACCGTGGTCATGATCTCGGGGGAGAAAGGCATAGGAAATGCCCTAGGAGGCGACGGCGGCATCGACGTTCTATCTTCGACTGTGCGCTCATTCTGTGCCTGCAATTCTCTGCGCAATTCCTCGTTCACGCGGTTCAACTCTTCATTCCTGCTATGCGATGCAGTTATCTTTGCATGCATCTTCTCTTGCTCAACTCTCGACGCCGCGACGTTATCCTGCAACGCGCGCATCATCTCCATGACCTGCGCCATGGTCACAGTTCCTTCTTCAGCAGGTGGTGCAGGTGTCGTTTGTCTGGCTCTTCTACTCATCTTCTCAACACTTCAAAGACTGCGATGTGGATGGGAACAAAATTCACACGGGCCCCATGGTGGGCACCAAATGATCTCGCCGCGGACTCGAGCGTGGGGAAAATGCCTCGTCACTCCTTCGTCTAGCCTTCTGACTGCTGCGCGTTCTGCAAGGAGGCTCCAGGAACCTTCGACGGAACTCCAAATGATGCCTGCAAAACACACAGACGGCGCCTCTAGCGGCCGTTGTAGCTCCGACACTCAAGTCAGGCAACGGGAACACCAAAACTCTCTCTCAGATCCCTCTGTGTGAGACCTGTGTGTGTGCCCTCAGTCCTCTTTGATTCGAAGACCGAGTGTTCTCAGTTTGTGTTGTGTATTGTGTGCCAAAGATTGCGTACCTGGTGTAGTGTTTCTTCTTCCTCATATAATCCCGCGTCGCCCCCTACTGGCTACCTCTAGGCCTCACTTGAGTACCCCTGCACTGCCATCACCCACTCTCTACGGTATCTTGCGTGCAAGTTTCCTCTACTTGAGTGGAAAGTCTGACAGAACGGCCACGTGGGCACCTCTGCACGCACTCACTCTCTGGGAACATCTTCACGGTGCACGTGCCAGGAATGCAGCCTCACTGGGAACTCTAACCTTGATGGGTTTTCGTCCCAACAGGATTCTGCACCTAACTATGCCTCCACCGCCTCATGCATGGTCGTTCCATGACTAAGGCCGCTCCCTAGCTCTGGGCACCGATGACCGATGTCCCCCCTGTTGGCGATCTCTCATCGCCCTTGTTCTTGGTGATCGACCCTTTTGAGGGCTCATCGATCTCTCGGCCTCTGGCTGACGTCTGAGGTCTGGCCACTACAATTCCCTTGCGGAGTAACTCAGCACGTCATTCACATCGTCGTGGCCGACATCACTCGCCACACACCGATGACCGAGGTATCTCTCATCCTGACCGATGGCCGATGGCGCTTCTTCACGTTGTCGTGCTCTGCTTATGGAATCAGGCGAGGTCCTTGGGTAACATTCTCGCTGGGAGCCTGGGTCCCATTTTAACACGTGTTGGCAAGGAACCCCCGACGACTGATCGCTCTGCATGCACCGATGACTGATCGGTGCTTCATCACTTCTCGCGTTCTGCTTCCAGGCGCTCATGTAGGAACTGATCTGCTCGTGGTGGTCACTTGGTAACTGACCACTGATCGCCGTTCTTGAACGATCTCCACCCCGGTTCATCTGCTATCTCATGCCACGCGTTGCTCTGTGACTGGCCCACGTGGTCATCTGCTGCTGATGTCATCGACTACCGATGACCGACCGGATCAAATCTCATGCCTAGACAGAAGGAGTGTAGGCTTAGAACTCTTATCTTTTTTATCTTTTTTATCTTTTTCACTCTCCCTCTTTTTCTTCATAATAACTTGGTCCTCATGGACTTCTCTTGGAGAGAGAGATTTTAAAGTAACGTTATGACCATGGAATTCAAAAGATAGTTTGTTGGTAAAGCCATCATGTAAAACTTTTCTATCAAATTGCCAAGGTCGTCCCAAAAGAACATGAGTGGCTTCCATGGGCACAACATCACATAATACCTCATCTTTGTATTTTCCAATGGAGAAATGGATGAGGACTTGTTTATTGACAACTATTTCTCCTACTTCACTAAGCCATTGTAATTTATAGGGCTTGGTATGAGAGATGGTAGGTAAAGCAAGTTTTTCTACCACTCTTGTACTTGCCACATTTACACAACTACACCCATCCACTATCAAAGAACAAATGTTGTTTTGAATAAGACATCTTGTGTGGAAAATATTTTCCCTTTGACTTTCATCAAAAGGTAGTGAAACTTGCCCAAGAAGTCTTCTCACAACTAACAAATCTCCTTCAAGTGGACACTCACTTTCTTCCTCACTAGATGCATGAGAATGCAATGAATGTGTAGGAGAATCCGAATCATGCTCACTAACTACAATGCCCTCATGTATGTACATACTTCGTTTAGAAGGACAATTTGCAGCAATATGACCATAACCCAAACATTTAAAGCATTTAGTATTAGATGTTCTAGTGGGAGATTTAGGCCTAACAAATCTCCTTCAAGTGGACACTCACTTTCTTCCTCACTAGATGCATGAGAATGCAATGAATGTGTAGGAGAATCCGAATCATGCTCACTAACTACAATGCCCTCATGTATGTACATACTTCGTTTAGAAGGACAATTTGCAGCAATATGACCATAACCCAAACATTTAAAGCATTTAGTATTAGATGTTCTAGTGGGAGATTTAGGCCTAGAAGTAGATGGCTTAGTTTCCTTGGGTTTGAAAGAAGAATCTTTGGAAGGAGGTTTAGAAAAAGAATTTTTGTTTCTCCAAGACTTGGAGTAGTATCCATCATTGGAAATGTTTTTGAAAGAGTTTTTCTTAGCAAGTTGGGCTTCCACCTTCATTGCGAGATGAACTAAAGATCCCAATGATGAATACTCTTGTAACTCAACAATGTTTTGAATATCCTTCCTAAGACCACTTACAAACCTAGCAATCATAGCTTCCTCACTTTCTTCTAATTCAAGTTTAAGCACAAGCGTTTCTAACTCTTTGTAATATTCATCCACATTTAGCGTGCCTTGTTGAAACCTTTGGAGTTTCAACATGAGGTCTTTCCTAAAATGTGGGGGCACAAACCTAGTGCGCATTTGATATCTCAAAGAGTTCCAAGAGTCCACAGGAGGACCCTTGTGAAACATAAAGTCCTTTACAACACCATGCCACCATTTCATGGCATAATCTACAAATTCTAAGGTGGCTAGCTTATACTTGTGTTGTTCATCTTTGATCTCATGGAGCTCAAATATTTGTTCACACTTAGCCTCCCAATCCAAATACACATTAGGATCACTAGATCCATTGAAAGTAGGAAGTTTGACCGAAGGTAGCCTAGCCTTTGCATCTTGATAGTAGCCATTGCCATAGTGAGGTCTCTCCCCTTGGTTGTGATGTCTACGGTCAAAGAATTGGGGTAGAGGTCTCCTTCTCCTATGCGCATCTCCACTGCCAAAATCATTTGAAGAGGCTCTTGTTGAATGTCTATGTGAATGATGCTCATCATGGATTGAAGGAGATGGTCTATCTTGTTGCACCTCTAGCTTTTGCAATTGCTCTTCCAAACGTCTAATGGTTCTTTGTGCTTCATTTAATTCACCAAGGATTGAAGCTTTGGAAGGAGAATTCTGCTTGTATGATGCATCACTTGAAAAGCCAGCCATTGGTAATTAGAAAAAAAAAAAAAACAGCAACACACAAAAACAGCAAACAAGGCAAGAAACAAAAATTAGCAAAACAGTGAGTGTTTTAAGTAAAAAATAAAGCCGAATTGAATTTAGGCAGAAAGATTGGGGTCACTCTCAAAGAAATAATGTCCTTGCACTAATCTGATCTTGAGGCCTTGGAGTCCTCAAATGAAAGATGTCAAAGCAAGCACACCAATCTCAAAGTCAACCACCACAAAACCAATGAACAATAAAGACAAACAAGGAAAGGTATAAGCAAAGAAAGGTAATTGCAAAAGGAATACTATATGTAAGACAAACTCAAAGAGTAAAGAATAAAAGACAAGCAAGAAAATAAAGAACTCAATGAGGAAAGAAGGCACACCAAAAGAGTCCTAGAGAAAAGTACTAGAGTAGATTTAAGAAACCAAAAACAGAACTACAAGAAAATTGTTGTATGCAAACTGTGCTATGTTTACAGAGGTAACTGGAATGATTGGAAGCGAACTGGAATGTGAAAAATTTACCACAGAAACTTCAATGTCTCAACTCAACAATGGCACTGGAATGAGGTAAAAAAAGTAAGCCAATTGAGAGAAATAAATTTTTCAAAATTGCTGCCCGATTACCGTTTTTTTTTTTTTGGCAGGAATGTACACTTTTCGTATTTTATTTATCATATTTTGTGTACTTGGAATTTTTGAGTACTTGTTTTTGCTATGCTTTTTTAACACTTTGAATAATGTAAATCTAAATTTTCACAAATTTCCAGTGAGCCAATTAATTGCAGTAAATTGAAAACAGTAGCACGTTTGTAAGAAAACAGAGTATCCTATTTAGAAATGAAAAACAGTATGATGAACTAGCAAAGACATAATGGAAATTGTGTAAAGAAACTTGTATAGGTCTAGAATACAAGCATGAACTCAAATCTAAAAATGAAAATGCACAAAGGATCAAGCAATAAACTCAAAAACAGAATGTAAACCAAAGCAAGAAACAATCAAAGCAATAAAAGTACTACTACAAGTAATGACAATTATGGAATAACATGACTAAGACAAAACTTGACATGATTACAAAATTAAAAGACATATCACAAGATATAACAACAAGTGAAAGGAAGCTTAAGGTCAGCTCGAGGAAGGAGAATGCCATTCCAAAAGAGCAACCATACTCATATGAATAATGAGTGCCATAAACCTTTTCACAAACAGTTGGTGTAACAAAAGAAAAATAGCAAGAAAACTCAATTAAGCCTAAAACAGAAACTTAAATTGCAAGAAAATTAAAAGAGCTCTTGAAATAAAGTGCACAAAACTCAAAAATTAAACAAGAATGAACCTAAGACTCATGATCTCGACTGATAAGCCAAGGAAGACGTCACTGCCTCTACCTTGGCTGTATAGGCCACGGAGGACTTCTTCTGGAACCATACTATTCTCCCCCTTTCTTGAACAAGGTAGGAGAGGTTCACCTACGTGCCTCAACCTTGGCTGCTTGGGCCACAAAAGACTTCACTTGGAACCATACTATTCTCCCCCTTTCTTTAACAAGGTAGGAGAGGTTCACTTACGTGCCTCAACCTTGGCTGCATGGGCCACGGAGGACTTCACTATACTGTTCAACAAAAATATATTTTTCTCAATTCTTTTCTTTTATTGGGTGACCTCGTTAAAAAACCTCGTAGGGAAAAAGAGTGTCCCCTTCGCTGAATAATACAACTTTGTTGAATACAAAGTAATTAGCTAAAATAAAATCACAAAGTAATTAATTGAAATAAAACTTGAGGTTGGCAGCATTCCATGTTTGTGGGATTGCCCCACCTTCCAGGGTCTCCAACTTGTATGCTCCATTCCCAAGGGCCTCAGTTACACGAAATGGGTCAGTCCACTTGGGAGACAACTTGTTTTCTAACTGGTATGGATGGGACTTTTGCATCACCAACTGTTGAGGTTTCAACTTAGACTTGTACTGGCATTCCACCCTCCTTTTTAAAGCTTCAGACCTGATGTGGGCTTCTTCTCTAACCTCGTCTAGTAGATCTAAGTTTACCCTTCTTTCTTCATTAGATTCCTTAACCACAAAGTTCTGGAAACGCGGTGAGCTTTCTTAAATTTCTACTGGAATCATGGCGTCTGACCCATATACCAAGCTAAAGGGTGTTTCCTTAGTAGTGGATTGCGGGGTGGTATGATACGCCCACACAATCCTGGGAACCTCCTCCGCCTAAGTCCCCTTAGCCCCTTCCAGCCTTCTTTTCAAACCCCTTAGTAAGACTCTATTAGCCGATTCGACCTGCCCATTGGTTTGAGGATGCTCGACTGATGTGAAAACCTGTTTGATGTCGAGCTCCGTGCACAGTTTTCCTAGCTGCTGGCTCGCAAACTGAATGCCATTATCCGACACCAAACACTTTGGTATTCCAAAACGACATATGATATTCTTTGTAAGGACCTATAAATTTATTTGGAATAGAAGTGATAGATTTTAAATAATTTCTAAGTATGTTATTATTTAAAATAAAAAGGACATAAAAATAGAAAATTATAATAGTGGTCAGACCTCGGACGTCGCCTAAGGTCTGGGGTCAGCTGGTAGAGGGCGGTCGGTTGACCATTGTACCAACCAAGTAGTCAGGTGCAATAACTTTATCGTGAAGTAATCACGTGGGCGTGCTTGAAGGGGGGGCACGTGAAGCAAGAAGGGTAAGAGAAAGGAAGGTGTAGCTTAGGAGTCGACGAGATCGCCGTTTGTTGAAGAAGGCAGCGGCCTCCGACTTCACCCGTATGAAATCAGTAATCGCCTATGGTGTACATGACCGCCAATCGCCTATGGTGCACATGATCGCCGAAAAGAGCACATCGCCGAGTATTCGAGAAGACTTGGTAAGCACTTAGTATGTGGTCTAAATACAGAAGATGAGTGATATAGAAGACAGGTGGCATATCTGCCACCATGAGTAGTGTGAGCCGTGATACCACAGACTTAGAGGAATGGGAGGACGAGCCCTCAGCTGGGTGTGACGATGTGACATCGGTGACCAGAGTGAGGCGATGTGTCCTCATCACACACAAGGGCGATAAGAGATCGCCAACAAGATGAGAGGAACATCGGTCATCAACCAGGATGGGAGACACATCGGTTGTCTGCCAGGGTGAGACATCGGTTGTCTGCCAGGGTGAGACATCGGTTGTCTGCCAGGGTGAGGAATCAGTCATCCGTCAGGAAGAGGAATCAGTCATCGCCAGTATGAGAGGCATCGGTCATCGCCGGTATTAGAGACACATCAGACATCAGTAGATGGTGGATGGACATCGCGCGATCAGTCATCGGTGGAAGGGCATCGCACGGTTCCCTACTACGCGTGTTAAAGTGGGACCCAGGTTCCCCGCGAGAACGTCCTGCATGCACGACACGTAGACAGAAAGGGTGTTTCAAAATAGTTAGCATCAGAGAGTTAGTATGGAAAGTGACCCAGAGTTGGTATGCGCAGAGACCCACGTGGTCATACTGTTCAAGGAAGTGTGCACGCAAGCTTCCTGCAGAGTGGGTGGTGGCAGCAGCATTTCTGGGCAAGTTGGTTTAGATTCAAAACTCACTCCTGAGAGGCAGTGGACGTTGTTGTGGTTCGAGAGTGATTGAGTGAGTTAGCTTTGGTTCCCTGTTTCCTTCCTCTCCTTCTCCCTGCGTTTAGACGTCCTAGCGTACCAGTTGAAGATCGGCGACTGCCCCTGGATTCCTGACGTTGTGCCCTGCAAGTTTTCTGATCAAAGCCTTAAAACAGAGCTCGGGTATCCTTGAGATCGGTGGGTTAGAGCTTGTAGTGAGATTTTACGCACGTCCAGGTAAGGGAAGCTAGCTTTATTTCCAATAAAAACCTTAAGCTAGAAGATTCTGATGTTGGGGCGATGTGGTCGCCGGTTTTAAACGTTCTTACACGATGCTCTGTTTTTGGTGTGTGGATTGGAAATTTATTTGAGCTTGAAAATGTGATACTTTAAATATGGTAGATGCTGTGAAATACATATGATTTTCGGAATCCTGAACTTTAGTATGATTTGGATTTTTAGAAACGGTTTTAAAAATATGTATGATTGACTGGTTCAGTTTGGGTGTTGTATGATATATGGAATGATGTGAAAATGTGATCAAGGCATAGTATTTTCAGGAAAGAAAATACCGTGTAAGATCGTGTAGAATGTGCATTGACCGGTGATTCGTCTAGAAGGAGATATCCTGACTCTCCTGATATAATGAAATCATATAGATGAAGTTATTCAGGTGTTGAGAGTCGAAGGAGGTTCATATGTATGGGTAAGTTGTTTGAAAGATAACTAACTTGACCTGTTGTATGGATTAACCCTGTCATACTAGGAGAGTGATGATATTGAGATTGAGATTATTGTTTATGCGCATAGTTGTGTGGATTTCACAGCGACCCTGTGTGGATTTCACAGTGGTGTAGTATGACAGGTGCAGATCTCTGAGTCTAGTCAATGCACGAGTCTTCTCTTTCTCTCGTGTATGGGACCTTGTTTTACTTCGGCCCCACGGTGGGCGCCAAATGTTCTTGCCGGTTGACTCTCCTGTCGGTTGACTCTACGGCAATCACGCGCCTCCTTCCTCACCTTGATATATGTTTTGTTCTCTCGAAGCAATTTGCCTTGCAAGATAGAAAGGGGGTGAGATTGCCCAACAAGGACGAGGACATGCTGGTGCATGCGTTCAAGAGAGGTGTCCTCCCTGGTCCTTTCAGTGAATCGCTCATCAGGAGCCACCCTGCCACCTTCACCGAGATACGGCGACGTGCGGTGGCACACATAGTAGCAGAGACCGAGGTCTCTGAGAAGAGAGGAAGTGCTGCACCGTCGAAGCCACGTGGAGGTCAGGGGAATCAACAGCAACAGGCGCGGGTGCATGAGGTCAAGGAAGGGAGGAAGGAGCAGAGAAGGTCTCGCCCTTATGCACCAAGGAAGGACCAGAACAGGGGGCGTGCAAGCAATGCACCCCCCAGGTATGATTTCATGATAAGTTTGGTAGAGCTGATCGCCATCCCTGCTGTGGCAGCAAGACTCCATGTGCCAGAGAAAACCGACAGGGTACTTGGAGGGAGGAAGGATGAGTGGTGTGAATTCCATCAAGCTTATGGACATACACTCTGTAACTGCCTGGCGTTGGGGCGTCAGCTTGCTGAGTTGGTGGAGACAGGGTTCCTGACCGATTACCTGCAGAAGACACAAGGTGATCGCGCTTCGGGGTCCCAGGAAGGCGACCAACAACATGAGCTCCCTGTGTTTGGGGAGGTGAGGTGATGGAAGAGGCTACACTGGGGGGGCTCCTAGAGCAGAAGCGGAAGGCATGATCGCCCCACGTGTGTGCGTCGCCAGGGCGGTCATCGCCGGTTAAAGGAGACCCCATCCAGAGTGGTTGAGACGTTGGAGAATGGAGCTTGTCGGCTGGCGACTCTGGACGTAACGACTATTCCCAGAACCCAGGACGCTACACGTTTCTTTCTTGCTTTCGTTAAGTTGTAAAGTAGATGTGCTATCGCGCTGTACACATGCTTAGTGTATTAAAACAGTTGAGCAGATCAGGGGCACTCTTTTTAACGATGCCACCCAATAAAAGATTTTCAGTACATAAAGTGTGCGAGTGTTCCCAGTTTAAAGTTCTCCTTGCCCCAGGTGCAAGATCAGGTGATCGGTGGTGAGTTACCAAGTGGCCACCACCCGCAGATCAGCCCCCAGATAAGCGCTGGGATGTAAAGCGCGATCAGCCATCAGTGCATGCAGACCGCGATCAGCCATCGGTGTATGTAGAGAGTGAGTACTCGGTCGGTGCACGGTCATCGGTGTCTTGCTAACACGTGTTAAGCTGGGACCCAAGTTCCCAGCTAGAGCGTTAAGCATGCACCTCGTATGATTCCAGAAGAAGAGCTCCTCGCCGGTCGGGACGTCGGTGAACGCGCAATGAGGCAATGCAGGTAGGGCGCGCCCAGTGTGTGCGCTTAGACAGCCACGCCTGGCGCCCCCCTGGGAGCGTGCACCCACGAGAAAGTCCTCACCTCTGCTTTATACAGCAAGGTTGAGGCGAGAGAAAGTCCTCTACCTTTGCTTTTTACAGCAAGGTTGAGGCAACAGAGAAAGTCCTCACATCTGCTTTATACAGCAAGGTTGAGGCGAGAGAAAGTCCTCTTTCTTTGCTTTTTACAGCAAGGTTGAGGCAACAGAGAAAGTCCTTACCTCTGCTTTATACAGCAAGGTTGAGGCGAGAGAAAGTCCTCTTCCTTTGCTTTTTACAGCAAGGTTGAGGCAACAGAGAAAGTCCTCTTCCTCTACTTTATACAGCAAGGTTGAGGCAAGAGAAAGTCCTCTTCCTCTGCTTTATACAGCAAGGTTGAGGCCAGAGGAAGTCCTCCTTGCCTTTGAGCAAGTGCAGGCGAGAACAGAGGAAGTCCTCCTTGCCTTTGAGCAAGTGCAGGCGAGAACAGAGGAAGTCCTCCTTGTCTTTGAGCAAGTGCAGGCACCAGAGGAAGTCCTCCTTGCCTTTGAGCAAGTGCAGGCACCAGAGGAAGACCTCCTTGCCTTTGAGCAAGTGCAGGCACCAGAGGAAGTCCTCCTTGCCCTCGAGCAAGTGCAGGCGAGAACAGAGGAAGTCCTCCTTGCCCTTGAGCAAGTGCAGGCGAGAACAGAGGAAGTCCTCCTTGCCTTTGAGCAAGTGCAGGCACCAGAGGAAGTCCTCCTTGCCTTTGAGCAAGTGCAGGCACCAGAGGAAGTCCTCCTTGCCTTTGAGCAAGTGCAGGCACCAGAGGAAGTCCTCCTTGCCTTTGAGCAAGTGCAGGCACCAGAGGAAGTCCTCCTTGCCTTTGAGCAAGTGTAGGCAACAGAGGAAGACCTCCTTGCCTTTGAGCGAGTGCAGGCGAGAAAGAAGAAAGTCCTCCCTCGACTTTGTACAGCGAGGTGCAGGCGAGTGAAAGTCCTCACCTCAACTTTGTACAGCGAGGCTGAGGCAAGAGAGAAAGTCCTCTCCCTTTGCTTCTTACAGCAAGGTTGAGGTGAGAGAACCAAGTCCTCACCTCGACTTTGTATAGCGAGGCTGAGGCATGAGGAAAAGTCCTCTTCCCTTTGCTTTTTACAGCAAGGTTGAGGCAAGAGAGCCAAGTCCCTTCCCTCTGCTTTTTACAGCGACGCTGAGGTGAGAGAAGCAAGACCTCACCCACGACTTCTTACAGCAAGGTTGGGACAAGAGGGGTCATCGAGAAGCACTTTTCTTCCCCAAAACCCAGGCGTCATAGTTGGTGTTCAGACCCTCTACGCACTCAGCGCTGGTGTGGCAGAGAAGTGCAGCGAAGCCAGAAGCGCGATGACTGATCGGTGGTGCGCTAACATGCTAGTCGGTGGTCGGTGGTAGAAGCAAGTTCTGCTGCGTGAAGCCGAAGCGTTTAGGCCCGTTAAGTCAGTCATCCAGCACAAAGTTATGTTGAAGGCAATGCTAAGGCAACAGTTAGCCGCGATCAAGTCAGAGGCCAAGTTTGAGGGGTTGCAGGTAGATCGCGCTAAAGCCTAAGCTAGTTAACAGTTAGTCACATGCAGAGAGTTAAAGAGAAGAAACGCAGTGAACTCCAGCGCGTTTGAGAAGAAGAAAACAGAGAAGGTGAATCTCTAGATGATCCAGAGAGTTGCTTTGAATGTTCGAAGGCGAAGAAGAAGGGATGAAACAGTGTTAGTACCAGAGTGTGCGCTCCTGTAGACCGCCAGAAGACGATTTCTTAGTCTCTTCGTTGAGAACAAGTTCACAGCTCGAGACTGGGGGGCTTGTGATCCGGTCGGTCATCGGTAGTCGATGACATCAGCAATAGTTGACCACGTGGACCGTTCGCAGAGTAACACGTGGTAGAGGATAGCAGGCGAGTCAGGGAGGCGATCACTCAGAATGGTAATCGCCTATCGCCTGTGATGTTGAGTAATCGCCCATCGCCTTGAGGATGGGCAATCGCCTATCGCCTTGAGAGGTGATCGCCTGTCGGCTTGAGGATGAGTAATCGCCCAGTTTGCACATGATCGCCGTGTGCTAAGGTTAGGAGATCAGGTGGTCAGCAAGTCGCCGAAAGAGCTCATCGCCGGGTGTTTGAGAAGACTTGGCAAGCACTTGTTGTATGGTCTAAGTACAGAGGATAAGTGGCATATCTGCCACCATGTGTAGTGCGAGCTGCAATGCCCAGAGTAGCCTGCGTACCAAGCTACTCCCTGTGTGGATAACTTAGTCGCAGGGGCACAGTGGAGGTAACGTTTCAGCTGCAGATACTCCAGATGGTGCCACGTGTACGACCAGATGTTATCCACGTGTCAAGAGGAATAACCGTCAGGAGAGAGAAAGACTCAGGTATATATACAAACTCTTAACGAAATTAGAGGGAGGTTTTTACAGATTCTGATAGCACACACATCTGAGAGTTTCAGTCACACACGGGTCTCACAGAGAGATTCAGATATAGTTTTAGTGTTCCTGTTGCCTGACTTGAGCGTCGGAGCTACAACGGCCGCTAGAGGCGCCGTCTGTGTGTTTTGCAGGCAGCGTTTGGAGCTCCGGCGGTGGTTTTTGGAGCGTTCTTGCAGAACAGAGGGCTAGACGAAGGAGTGACGAGGCAGTCCTCCACGTTCGCGCCAAGCGGCAGGAACACGCATCATCATATTCCTTTTGGAAGGACAATTAGCCGCTATATGACCATAGCCTAAGCATTTAAAGTGTAAGGACCTGTAAAATTGAATTGGAATAAAAAGGGTATATTTTAAATGAATTCTAAGTATGTGTTTATTTAAAATAAAAAGGAAGGAAAGTGTAGTTTGGAACTCTATGAGATCGCCTAGTAGTACATGATCGCCGGTCGCCTGCTACACATGAGCGCCAGGGCGCGAGGCATGCAGGCATCGCGCGGGCGCGAGGCATGTGGACGTCGCCAGGGCGCGATGCATGCAGGCATCGCGCGGGCGAGAGGCATGCGGCATCGCCAGGGCGCGAGGCATGCGGGCTTTGCCAGGGCGCGAGAGGCATGCGGGCATTGCCAGGGCGCGAGGCATGAGAGCGTCGCCAGGGATATGCATCGGTCGTCTCCCAGAGGGAGACATCGGTCGTCTTCCAGGGCGAGGGAGACATCGGTCGTCTTCCAGGGCGAGGGAGACATCGGTCGTTCGCCAGGATGAGTCAGCAGTGGAAAGTTGTCGCGCGATGACGAGCTTCACACAGATAAAGTGGGACCCAGACTCCCAGCATGAAACGTCCTGCACACGCGCCACGTAGACAAAAAGGGTGGTTCAGAGTGGTGACATCAGAATGTTGGCATGCGCAGGAGACACCAGCGGTCGTACTGTTCAGAGCAGTGATTGGCATGCACAAGCGACAACAGTGGTTGTACTGTTCAGGGCAGTGGTTGGCATGCACAAGCGAAAACAGTGGTCGTACTGTTCAGGGCAGTGGTTGGCATGCACAAGAGACAACAGTGGTCGTACTGTTCAGGGCAGTGGTTGTCAGGCTTTCCTGCAGAAGGGGTGGCAGCAGCAACATACGTGACAGGTAGGCTTGGATTCAAAAGCCCACTGCGGGAAGGCAAAGAAGGTTACGGTGGCTCAAGAGTGAAAGAGTGTCTGCACCTTCATCCCTCTCTTTTCTCTTCTTCGCGCTGCAACTCAGGCAACCTCCAGCACCAGTGCGACGTGCGGCGACTGCCCTTAGAGCACCTGGGAGGTTCTCTGCAAGTTCTACAAACCAGACGCTAAAACAGAGCCAAGGCATTCTTTAAGCTTCGTTGGGTTTCGGAGCTCTTGGTGTTTTGCGCAAGTCCAGGTAAGGGAAGCTAGCTTTATTTTCAATAAAAGCCGTAGATTAGCTGTTTCTGAAGTGAGGACGACGTGGTCGCCGGTTTCGTTTTCATCTTCGTGAATGCTCTGTTTTTACGTGTAGGGCGACGTAATCGCCGGTTTTAAATGTTGTCTTCTAAAATCCCCTGTTTTAGTGTCGCTTTGCACTTGTTCGAGGTTGATATGTGAAATACATGTGTTATTGGAAAGATCTGAACCTGGATACGTTTGTTGCTGTGGTAGAGATCGTTCATTTAAGTGTTGCATGGTGTATTGGGTGAATTGATGATCTTTTACTGTCCTGTGTGGACTTTCCTTGCTGTCCTGTGTGGACTTTGCTTGCTGTCCTGTGTGGACTTTCCTTGCTGTCCTGTGTGGACTTTACTTGCTGTCCTGTGTGGACTTTACAGTGGTGTGGTGTGTGTCTATGTGTGTTAAATCAGTGGAAGTCTGACGTAAGAAATGAGGAACTTTGAATGGATATACACTTGATGCATGATGTGAAATAGAACGACTCTTGAAAATATTGTGAAATGTGTGACTTCTTGGCGATCAGGTGAAGGGAATGAGAAACTTTATAGTTTTATGTGGGTATCTTGAATTTGTTTTATTCTGATTTTTATGTTCATATTTAAACTCTCTTTAAAATATATAGCTTACCCTGCGTGTTCTGTAAGGACCCGTAAAATTGAATTGGAATAAAAAGGGTTATATTTTGAAAGAATTCTATGTATGTTTTATTTAAAATAAAAAGGGAGGAAAAGTTAAGTTTAGAAGGCTATGAGATCGCCGGTCGCCTGCTACACATGAGCGCCAGGTGGACGTCGCCAGGGCGCGAGGCATGCAGGCATCGCGCGGGCGCGAGAGGCAAGCAGGCATCGCGCGGGCGCGAGGCGCATGCAGGCATCGCGCGGGCGTGAGGCGCATGCAGGCATCGCGCGGGGGGCGAGAGGCATGCAGGCATCGCGCGGGGGGCGAGAGGCATGCAGGCATCGCGCGGGCGTGAGGCATGCGGGCATTGCCAGAGCGCGAGGCATGTGGACGTGGCCAAGGCGCGAGAGGCATGCGGGCTTTGCCAGGGCGCGAGGCATGTGGACGTGGCCAAGGCGCGAGAGGCATGCGGGCTTTGCCAGGGCGCGATGCATGTGGACGTGGCCAGGGCGCGAGAGTTATGAGGGCGTCGCCAGGGAAGACATCGGTCGTCTCCCAGAGGAAGACATCGGTCGTCTTCCAGGGAGAAGGAGACATCGGTCGTTCGCCAGGATGAGTCAACAGAGGAAAGTTATCGCGCGACGTCGAGTTTCACACAGAATAAAGTGGGACCCAGACTCCCAGCATGAAACGTCCTGTACACACGCCACGTAGACAAAAAGGGTGGTTTAGAGTGGTGACATCAGAATGTTGGCATGCGCAGGAGACACTCGCGGTCGTACTGTTCAGAGCAGTGGTTGGCATGCACAAGCGACAACAGTGGTAGTACTGTTCAGAGCAGTGGTTGGCATGCACCAGAGACAACAGTGGTCGTACTGTTCAGGGCAGTGGTTCTCAGACTTTCCTGCAGAAGGGGTGGCAGCAGCAGCATGCGTAGACAGGTAAGTTGGGATTCAAAAGCCACTGCGGGAAGGCAAAGAACGTTACAGACTCAAGAGTGTTAGAGTGAGTGCAAACTTCCTCCCTCCCTTCTTCCCTTCCTTGCGTTGAGACTCAGGCAACCTCCAGCATCAGTACGACAAGCGACGTTGTCCTTAGAGCACCTAAGAGGTTCTCTGCAAGTTCTACAGACCAGGTGCTGAAAACAGAGCTAAGGCATCCTTCAGGCTCGGTGGGTTTTGAGCTCGCGGTATTTTACGCAAGTCCAGGTAAGGGAAGCTAGACTTCATTTTCAATACAAGCCATAGTTTAGCTATTTCTGAAGTGAGGGCGACGTGGTCGCCGGTTTTCGTTTCATCTTTGTAAAATGCTCTGTTCTTATGTGTTTGGGCGACGTGGTCGCCGGTTTTATATACAGACTTCGAAATACCTTGTTTTTGAACCAGATCGCCGGTTTTGGCGCTGTTTTACGAACTCCCCTGTTCTTGGTGTTGTTTTGAAACTGTTTGAGATGTAAATGTGATATTCGAAAACATGAACCTTGGAGTGAGTTTTGCTGTGATTGGAATCATTCATTTAAGTGTGGCATGATGTGTTGAATGTTGTGAATGTGGATCGAGGCATAGTATTTTCAGGAAAGGAAATACCGTGTAAGATCGTGTAGGATGTGCATTGATCGGTGATTCCTCAGGGGATATCCTGACTCTGCTGAGATAATGGAATCACATAGAGGAAGTTACTCAGTTGGTGAGAGTCGAAGGAGGTTCATATGAATGGGCGTCTCGTGTGAAAAAGAACGAGCTCCGCCTGTTCTATGGATTAACCCTGTCATACCGGGAGAACTATTGACATTGAGATTATATATGCGCATGCTGTGTGGATTCACAGCGACCCTGTGTGGATTTCACAGTGGTATGGTATGACAGGTGCAGATCTCTGAGTCTAATCAATGCATGAGTCTTCCGGAAGTAGTGTCAAGTGTCTTGTGTGATGAGTCAGTGGAAGTCTGACGTGAGAAATGAGAAACATTGAATTGATAGACACTTGATGCAGTTTTGTGAAATAGAATGACTCTTGAGAATATTGTGAAATGTGTGATTTCTGGGTGATCAGGTGAAGAGTATAAGAAACTTGATAACTTACGTGAATATCTTGAAATTGTTTACCTTGATTTTATTTTAATTATCCTTATTTAAACTCTCTTTAAAATGTCTAGCTTACCCTGCGTGTTTTGGTTCTGTGGCTGTTCTCTTAAAACTGTGATGATCGTGTATAACTTACACGGGAGCAGATGATCTTCCAGGAAGTAGAGCTCCTTAGTGAGTGGTCGCCGGAAGCAGATCGGCTGTTTTTGGGTTCCCCGATGGGCGATCGGCCTCGTCCGATAGGAGATCGGTCTCTTCCGATAGGAGATCGCCTGCTTCGTTTTTTTTTACTGTATTTTGTTTATGTTTCTGGAAAAAAATTGACCGAATTTGTATTAAACTCCCTGTGAGGAGAAACTACATTTCATATATATAATATTTTGTTCACTTCAATCTATTTGTTACCTTTATTTTCATTATATACATTTGTATGGTATTTTGGCGGGATGTTACATTAATGGTATCAGAGCAGTTCGTCCTTAGGATGACCTGAGGGCTGTGGATCCATTGTGTTTCTTCTGCTCACGAAAATTTATTTGAGTTTAAAATAACAACTATAGTGAAAAGTTTTCAAACGTTTTTGTATTGAGATTTTGTGTGTGCTTTGGTGAATATATGTTATAACTGAAAATCTTAGTATTAAGAATGAGAAGATCTTGATAAAGTAGCGAGGGTGCACACTCATAACTGGATCGGGATGAGTCTCAACCTTAATTCCAAAGGTTTGATGTTTAGCATATATTGAATTCTGGTGTGAGCTATTTCATTTTCTTGAGTGTCTTTGTAATGGATTGAGAATGGTTGATTGGATTGATGACTGCATACCAGTAGTTGTGCTGGTGTTATGCTTGATGTTATAAGCATTGTGATTCTGTTGTTGAGCTCAAATTCTTAATGATTTTGAGATGCTGACCTTTGTAAGGTCTATATGTTACCTCCTGAATGAATTGATTTCTTATCGATTTCATTCCTGTAGTTGTAGGGAGTATAGAAACCTGTAGTTTCAATCTGAAACGAAGAGAGATGGCACGTAGACCTTCTACCCCTCCCCAATCTTCTTCGGAGATGAGCCAGATTGCTAAAGCTATCGAGATGATGGCAACTGCCATCCAACAGCAGAATGCAGCGATGGCTCAGAACCATCAAGCTACAATGCACCACTGGGAAACTGCTCGGTCGGCTGAGACAAACTCCCACGGCGGCCAGCCTCAAGAACAGATGGGACTGACTGAGTTCATGAGGCACAACCCACCCAAGTTTAGTGGGAATGCTACCCCTGATCAGGCAGATCAGTGGGTCAGAGAGCTGGAGAAAATCTTTAGGGCGACCTCCTGCCCTGAAGAGAAGAAATTGTTGTTCGCCACTTATCTGCTATCAGGAGAAGCTGAGTTCTGGTGGATGGGAGCTCAGCAGATGATGGATGCCCGAGGGGATGTTTTGGATTGGGAGAGCTTCAGGGTGAAGTTCTTGGAGAAATACTTCCCTGACAGCGCCAAGTTTGCGAGGGAAGCTGAGTTCCTGAAGCTGGAGCAGGGGGATATGTCAGTGAACGCCTATGCTACTCGTTTTGAATACCTCGCCCGATCCCAGGCGACCTCTGAGGCCTGGAGGTGTAGGAAGTTTGAAGAGGGACTGAAGCACGGGCTGAAGAGGACCATAGCCCCGATGTGCATCAGGGAATTTCACGCCTTGGTAGAGAAGGCGAAGATGGTTGAGACCCTGGAAAAGGGTGATTCTCGGGTGATGAGGTCACACCCAGGGAGTTCTTCCAGTGGGAAAGCTAAGGTGCAGCACCCACAAGGCAAGCCTTATACGAGACCTCCACCCCGTCGGGCGGAAGCAGCGCCATCCCAGTTTCAGCAACAACAACATTGGAAACCCAAGTGTATCCATTGTGGTGGACCACACGCCTCCAATGCATGCTTCAAGAAGACTTCTGAGAGGAGATGTTTTGCCTGCCAAAGGACAGGGCACGTTGCTAGAGAATGCCCTAGCAGGAATGGGGCGACCCAACCCAGTGGCTCCCAGCAGATGAGAAACGAAGGCAGCAGACCTCAGGCGACAGGGAGAGTGTTTGCCATGTCTGGAGCAGAAGCATCTCAGTCAGGTAACCTCATACAAGGTGTTTGTTTTATTGCTGGTAGAGGTGTAAAAGCTTTGTTTGATTCTGGAGCGACACACTCCTTTGTGTCAAGCCTGTGTGTAGCCGAGTTGGGTCTTCTAATGAAGGAGTTACCCTTCAAACTGTTGGTCTCTACACCTGCGTCAGGACAGGTGTTGACCTCTACAGTTTGCCCCGAATGTCCAGTGATTGTAGAGGGACGCAGATTCAAGGTGAACTTGATCTGCCTACCTCTTCAGGACCTAGATGTTATCCTGGGAATGGATTGGTTAGCTGCCAATCACGTTCTCATTGACTGCGGTAGTCAGAGGATTGCATTTCCAGACCTCCAAGGATCAGATGTAATTTCTGCTCAGCAAGGGCAGTCAGAGTTGGAAGAAGGGGCGAGGTGCTTTGTGATACTCGCTCGGTCGGAGGTGGAGAATAAAGGGGACGTAAGCAGAATACCCGTGGTGAAAGATTTCACGGATGTATTCCCAGAAGAAGTACCTGGGTTACCCCCTAAGAGAGAAGTGGAATTCTCTATTGATTTGGTACCTGGAGCTGGACCAGTGTCAATGGCACCTTACAGGATGGCACCAGCCGAGTTAGTGGAGTTAAAGAAGCAAGTGGAAGAGTTGCTGGAGAAGCAATTCATCAGACCCAGTGTATCTCCATGGGGAGCTCCAGTGCTCCTAGTTAAGAAGAAGGATGGAGGGTCTCGGCTGTGTATAGATTACAGGCAGTTGAACAAGTTGACCATCAAGAACAAGTACCCCCTACCTAGGATTGATGATTTGATGGATCAAATACATGGAGCCTCGGTGTTCTCCAAGATTGACCTGAGATCGGGGTACCACCAAATTTTGGTTAAAGCTGATGATGTGCAAAAGACAGCTTTTAGGTCTCGGTATGGGCATTATGAGTATGTGGTGATGCCGTTTGGGGTCACAAATGCTCCAGCCCTGTTCATGGACTACATGAATAGGATTTTTCGCCCTTTCTTGGATAAGTTTGTGGTGGTCTTCATAGACGACATACTCATTTACTCAAGGACCGAGGAAGAGCATGAAGAACACCTGAGGACAGTATTGGAGATACTGAGGGAGAAGCAGCTCTATGCCAAGTTCTCGAAGTGTGAGTTCTGGCTGAGAGAAGTCAACTTCTTGGGACATGTGATATCTGCCCAGGGGATCTCGGTGGATCCAGCCAAGGTAGAGGCAGTGCTGCAGTGGGAACGTCCTAAGACAGTTACTGAAATAAGGAGTTTTGTGGGCCTAGCTGGCTACTATCGGCGGTTTATTGAGGACTTTTCCAAGGTAGTGGCTCCTTTAACACAGCTGACCCGCAAGGATCAACCTTTTGCTTGGACCGACCGATGTGAGCAGAGCTTCAAGGAACTAAAGGAAAGGCTGACTAGTGCTCCAGTGCTGGTGATCCCCGAGGTGGGAAGACCTTTTGATGTCTTCTGTGACGCTTCACATCAGGGCTTGGGATGTGTTTTGATGCAAGAGCAGAGAGTGGTTGCATATGCTTCAAGGCAACTCAAGGTTCATGAGAGGAACTACCCCACGCATGATTTGGAGTTGGCGGCTGTGGTATTTGCCTTGAAGATCTGGAGGCACTATTTATATGGAGCTCGGTTCCAGGTGTTCAGTGACCATAAGAGCCTGAAATATCTGTTCGATCAGAAGGAACTAAACATGAGACAAAGAAGGTGGATGGAGTTTCTTAAGGACTACGATTTTCAACTCATGTATCATCCAGGGAAGGCCAATGTAGTGGCAAATGCCTTGAGTAGAAAATCAGTACAAGTAGCCACCATGATGATGGAAGAGCAGAAACTGATCGAGCAATTCAGGGATTTAAACCTTGGGGTAGAGTTCCACGTGAATCACATTAGTTGTAGTAAGCTGGCTATAACTAATGACTTCCTTGGAATGATAAAGGACAAGCAGTTGGAGGACCCTAGTCTGAAGCGTACTGTGGAGTCACTAGGGACCGACCAGGCTAAAGGCTTTGTGATGGGCAATGATGGGATCTTGAGATTTGAGGGTAGGATTTGCATCCCTGCAGATGGAGAATTGAAGAAGATGATCCTAGATGAAGGTCATAAGAGTCGCCTTAACCTCCATCCAGGCATGACCAAGATGTACCATGACTTGAAGGAGTCATTTTGGTGGTCAGGCATGAAGAGAGACATCGCCCAGTATGTTGCCACCTGTTTGACGTGTCAGAAGGCAAAGGTAGAACATCAAAGGCCTGGCGGGTTATTACAACCATTGGATATCCCTGAGTGGAAATGGGACAGCATTGCCATGGATTTTGTCACCCATTTACCCAGATCGGTAAAGGGCCATGATGCAATCTGGGTCATCACTGATCGGCTGACGAAGAGTGCTCATTTTCTCCCAGTGAATATGAGGATGCCCATGGCCAAGTTGGCACAGTTGTACATCCAGGAAATAGTGAGGCTGCATGGAGTGCCTTCCAGCATTGTTTCAGATAGGGATCCCAGGTTCACCTCACGGTTTTGGCAGACCTTACAAGAGTGCTTGGGAACTAAGTTGAGGATGAGCTCTGCATATCATCCCCAAACAGATGGTCAGTCAGAGAGAACGATCCAGTCCTTGGAAGACCTGCTGAGGACGTGTGTCTTGGATCAATTGGGGAATTGGGACGAGGTGTTGTCACTAGTGGAGTTTACATATAATAACAGTTATCACGCCAGCATAGGGATAACACCATATGAAGCCCTGTATGGGAGGAAATGTAGGACTCCCTTATGTTGGTACCAGGAGGGCGAAGCAGTCTTGGTTGGGCCAGAGTTGATTCAGCAGACGACCGAGAAGGTGCAGCAGATACAAAGCAGAATGAAGGCTTCTCAAAGTAGGCAGAAGTCATATGCAGACCAGAGGAGGAAGCCTTTGGAGTTTGCTGCTGGAGACCATGTGTTCATGAAAGTGACACCAACCAAGGGTGTAGGAAGGGCGATCAGACCAAAGAAGTTGTCCCCTAAGTTCGTGGGACCATATCAGATCTCAAGGAGGATCGGCCCAGTAGCTTATGAGATCGCCCTGCCTCCCCATTTAGCGAATTTGCACAATGTCTTTCACGTTTCACAGCTGAGGAAGTACATGGCAGACCCTAGTCATGTGCTGGAAGTGGACAACGTGCAGATCAGGGATGACTTGTCCTTTGAAGCGAAACCAGTCAGGATTGAAGATCGTCAAAGTAAACAGCTCAGAGGCAAGACCATTAACATGGTGAAAGTGGTGTGGGACAAACGATCGGGTGACTCAACTTGGGAGTTGGAAGAACCCATGAGAGAAGCCTATCCATATCTCTTTTCCTTATAATTCAATTTTCGAGGACGAAAATTTTTCTTGTTGGGGAGAATGTAAGGACCCGTAAAATTGAATTGGAATAAAAAGGGTTATATTTTGAAAGAATTCTATGTATGTTTTATTTAAAATAAAAAGGGAGGAAAAGTTAAGTTTAGAAGGCTATGAGATCGCTGGTCGCCTGCTACACATGAGCGCCAGGTGGACGTCGCCAGGGCGCGAGGCATGCAGGCATCGCGCGGGCGCGAGGGGCATGCAGGCATCGCGCGGGCGCGAGGGGCATGCAGGCATCGCGCGGGCGCGAGGGGCATGCAAGCATCGCGCCGGCGCGAGAGGCATGCGGGCATCGCGCGGGCGCGAGGCATGCGGGCATTGCCAGAGCGCGAGGCATGTGGACGTGGCCAAGGCGCGAGAGGCATGCGGGCTTTGCCAGGGCGCGAGGCATGTGGACGTGGCCAAGGCGCGAGAGGCATGCGGGCTTTGCCAGGGCGCGAGGCATGTGGACGTGGCCAAGGCGCGAGAGGCATGCGGGCTTTGCCAGGGCGCGATGCATGTGGACGTGGCCAAGGCGCGAGAGGCATGCGGGCTTTGCCAGGGAAGACATCGGTCGTCTCCCAGAGGAAGACATCGGTCGTCTTCCAGGGAGAAGGAGACATCGGTCGTTCGCCAGGATGAGTCAGCAGTGGAAAGTTATCGCGCGACGTCGAGTTTCACACAGAGTAAAGTGGGACCCAGACTCCCAGCATGAAACGTCCTGCACACACGCCACGTAGACAAAAAGGGTGGTTTAGAGTGGTGACATCAGAATGTTGGCATGCGCAGGAGACACTCGCGGTCGTACTGTTGAGAGCAGTGGTTGGCATGCACAAGCGACAACAGTGGTAGTACTGTTCAGAGCAGTGGTTGGCATGCACCAGAGACAACAGTGGTCATACTGTTCAGGGCAGTGGTTCTCAGAGTTTCCTGCAGAAGGGGTGGCAGCAGCAGCATGCGTGGACAGGTAAGTTGGGATTCAAAAGCCACTGCGGGAAGGCAAAGAACGTTACAGACTCAAGAGTGTTAGAGTGAGTGCAAAACTTCCTCCCTCCCTTCTTCCCTTCCTTGCGTTGAGACTCAGGCAACCTCCAGCATCAGTACGACAAGCGACGTTGTCCTTAGAGCACCTAAGAGGTTCTCTGCAAGTTCTACAGACCAGGTGCTGAAAACAGAGCTAAGGCATCCTTCAGGCTCGGTGGGTTTTGAGCTCGCGGTATTTTACGCAAGTCCAGGTAAGGGAAGCTAGACTTCATTTTCATTGCAAGCTATAGTTTAGTTATTTCTGAAGTGAGGGCGACGTGGTCGCCGGTTTCGTTTTCATCTGCGTGAATGCTCTGTTCCATGTGTTGGGCGACATGGTCGCCGGTTTTATATTACAGACTTCGAAATACCTTGTTTTTGAACCAGATCGCCGGTTTTGGCGCTGTTTTACGAACTCCCCTGTTTTTGGTGTTGTTTTGAAACTGTTTGAGATGTAAATGTGATATTCGAAAACATGAACCTTGGAGTGAGTTTTGCTGTGATTGGAATCATTCATTTAAGTGTGGCATGATGTGTTGAATGTTGTGAATGTGGATCGAGGCATAGTATTTTCAGGAAAGGAAATACCGTGTAAGATCGTGTAGGATGTGCATTGATCGGTGATTCCTCAGGGGATATCCTGACTCTGCTGAGATAATGGAATCACATAGAGGAAGTTACTCAGCTGGTGAGAGTCGAAGGAGGTTCATATGAATGGGCGTCTCGTGTGAAAAAGAACGAGCTCCGCCTGTTCTATGGATTAACCCTGTCATACCGGGAGAACTATTGACATTGAGATTATATATGCGCATGCTGTGTGGATTCACAGCGACCCTGTGTGGATTTCACAGTGGTATGGTATGACAGGTGCAGATCTCTGAGTCTAATCAATGCATGAGTCTTCCGGAAGTAGTGTCAAGTGTCTTGTGTGATGAGTCAGTGGAAGTCTGACGTGAGAAATGAGAAACATTGAATTGATAGACACTTGATGCAGTTTTGTGAAATAGAATGACTCTTGAGAATATTGTGAAATGTGTGATTTCTGGGTGATCAGGTGAAGAGTATGAGAAACTTGATAACTTACGTGAATATCTTGAAATTGTTTACCTTGATTTTATTTTAATTATCCTTATTTAAACTCTCTTTAAAATGTCTAGCTTACCCTGCGTGTTTTGGTTCTGTGGCTGTTCTCTTAAAACTGTGATGATCGTGTATAACTTACACGGGAGCAGATGATCTTCCAGGAAGTAGAGCTCCTTAGTGAGTGGTCGCCGGAAGCAGATCGGCTGTTTTTGGGTCCCCCGATGGGCGATCGGCCTCGTCCGATAGGAGATCGGTCTCTTCCGATAGGAGATCGCCTGCTTCGTTTTTTTTTACTGTATTTTGTTTATGTTTCTGGAAAAAAAATTGACCGAATTTGTATTAAACTCCCTGTGAGGAGAAACTACATTTCATATATATAATATTTTGTTCACTTCAATCTATTTGTTACCTTTATTTTCATTATATACATTTGTATGGTATTTTGGCGGGATGTTACACTCCCGTGTAAGTTATACACGATCATCACAGTTTAAAGAGAAAAACAGCCAACGAGCAAAACACGCAGGGTAAGCTAGATATTTTAAAGAGAGTTTAAATAAGAACATTAAAATCAGGGTAAGCAATTTTCAAGATATTCACGTAACGCTATAGATTTTCTCAATACCCTTCACCTGATCGTCCAGAAATCACACATTTCACAATATTCTCAAGAGTTATTCTATTTCACAAAACTGCATCAAGTGTCTATAAATTTCAAGTTCCTCATTTCACATGTCAGACCACCATTGACCCAGCACACAAGACACTTGACACTACTTCCGGAAGACTCGTGCATTGACTAGACTCAGAGATTCTGCACCTGTCATACAAAGCTGTTGTAATGTTTCCACAGCTATGCGCATCAACACATTCTCGATCTCAAGTTCACCATTCTCACAGTATGACATGGTTAATCCATATGACAGGCCGAGCTCGTTCTGTTTCACACGACTCACCCATACATATGAACCTCCTTCGACTCTCAACGCCTAAATAACCTCATCTATATGAATCCATTATCTCAGGAGAGTCAGGATAATCTCATTATAGACATCACCGATCAATGCACATCCTACACGATCTTACACGGTATTTTCTTTCCTGAAAATACTATGCCTCGATCCCACATTCACCACATCCAACACATCACATAACACTTAAAGGAATGATTTCAATCACAGCAAAACTCACTCCAAGGTTCTTATTTTCGAATATCTCATTTAAATCTCAAACCGTTTTCAAAGCAACACCAAAAACAGGGAGTTCGTAAACAACGCCAAAACCGGCGATCTAGTTCAAAAACAGGGTATTTCGAAGTCTGCATTTAAAACCGGCGACCACGTCGCCCAAACACATAGCACAGAGCATTTTACAAGGATGAAAACGAAAACCGGCGACCACGTCGCCCTCACTCCAGAAATAGCTAACTATGGCTTGTATTGAAAATGAAGTCTAGCATCCCTTACCTGGACTTGCGCAAAACACCAGGAGCTCTGAAACCCAACGAAGCTTGAACAACGCCTTGGCTCTGTTTTTGCGTCTGGTTGAAGGACTTGCAGAAAACCTCCCAGGTGCTCTAATGGTGCTGCCTCTCGTCGTACTCTTGTGTGAAGATGCTAGAATCACAGCGCGAAGGAGATATCTGGAGGAGAAGGGAGGTAACTCACTCTTTCTCTCTTTGAATGTTGCAACGTTTTTCTTTCTCTCAGCAGTGGGTCTCTGCATCTTAAACCAACTTATCCATAAAAGCAGCTGCCACCACCCACTCTGCAGAGAAGTCTGAGTGTACGTTTCTCTGAACAGTACGACCATGTTTGTCTCTTGCGCATGCCAACCACTGCCCTAAATAGTACGACCACTGTTGTCTCTTCTGCATGCCAACCACTGCCCTGAACAGTACGACCGCTGTTGTCTCTTGCGCATGCCAACATTCTGATGTCACTATTCTGAACCACCCTTTTTGTCTACGTGGCGCGCGTGCAGGACGTTTCATGCTGGGAGTCTGGGTCCCACTTTCTCTGTGTGAAGCTCGACATCGCGCGATAACCTTCCACCGATGACCTCTCGCGCGAAGGCTATCCACCGATGTCCTCTCGCGCGAAGGCTATCCACTGAGGCCTCTCGCGCGAAGACTATCCACCGATGACATCTCGCGCGAAGATTATCCACCGATGACCTCTCGCGCGAAGACTCTCCACCGATGACCTCTCGCGCGAAGACTCTCCACCAATGACCTCTCGCGCGAAGACAATCCACCGATGACCTCTCGCGCGAAGACTCTCCACCGATGATCTCTCGCGCGAAGACTAACCCCGCATGCCTCGCGCCCTGGTGATGCCCGCATGCCCCTCGCGCCCTGGCGATGCCTGCATGCCTCTCACCTGGCGATGCCCGACGACACATCGCCGCGCCTTTCTGAAGGTTCTTCATTCTACTATGTTACGTCCAAGGTATCATCTCCACATGACTCGATGACGTCGGTAGCTTCACATTTCCAAGAGTAGATCAGCACCACTCCTCGTGCTCCCATGCATGCAACACTAAGGGTGATCTCTTTTGCTCAAGCGTAGAGCTTCGCATGCACAGCACATCTAAGGCTTAACTGTAAGGACCTGTAAAATTGAATTGGAATAAAAAGGGTTATATATTAAAAGAATTCTATGTATGTTTTATTTAAAATAAAAAGGGAGGAAAAGTTAAGTTAGAAGGCTATGAGATCGCCGGTCGCCTGCTACACATGAGCGCCAGGTGGACGTCGCCAGGGCGCGAGGCATGCAGGCATCGCGCGGGGCGCGAGAGGCATGCAGGAATCGCGCGGGCGCGAGAGGCATGCAGGCATCGCGCGGGCGCGAGAGGCATGCGGGCATCGCGCGGGCGCGAGGCATGCGGGCATCGCGCGGGCGCGAGGCATGCGGGCATTGCCAGAGCGCGAGGCACGTGGACGTGGCCAAGGCGCGAGAGGCATGCGGGCTTTGCCAGGGGGAGACATCGGTCGTCCACCAGGAGATGTCATCGGTTGATAGCCTTCGCGCGAGAGGTCATCGGTGGATAGTCTTCGCGCGAGAGGTCATCGGTGGATAGCCTTCGCGCGAGAGGTCATCAGTGGATAGTCTTCGCGCGAGATGTCATTCGGTGGATTGTTTTCGCGCGAGGGGTCATCGACGAAAGATTATCGCGCGATGTCGAGTTGCACACAGAGGGGGTAAGACCCAGACTCCCAGCAGGAAGCGTAGTGCACGCACGCCACGTAGACAAAAAGGGTGGTTCAGAATAGTGACATCAGAATGTTGGCATGCGCAGGGGACACTCGCGGACGTACTGTTCAGAGCAGTGGCTGGCATGCACAAGCGACAACAGTGGCAGTACTGTTCAGAGCAGTGGTTGGCATGCACCAGAGACAACAGTGGTCGTACTGTTCAGGGCAGTGGTTCTCAGACAACAGTGGCAGCTGCTTTTGGTGGATAAGTTGGTTTAAGATGCAGAAAACCCACTGCTGAGAGGAAAAAATGTTGCAGCCTTCAAAGAGAGAAAGAGTGAGTTACCTCCCTTCTCCTCCAGTTGCCTCCTTCGCGCTGCGATTCTAGCACCTTCACACGAGAGTACGACGAGCAACAGTCACCATTAGAGCACCTGGGCAGTTCTCTGCAAGTCCTTCGACCAGACGCAAAAACAGAGCCAAGGCGTTCTTCAAGCTTTGTTGGGTTTCGGAACTCTAGGTGTTTGCGCAAGTCCAGGTAAGGGAAGCTAGACCTCTTTTTCCATACAAGCCATAGTGTAGCTATCTCTGATGTGAGGGTGACGTGGTCGCCATTTTTGTTTTCATCTGCGTAAAATGCTCTGTTTGTGTGCTTGGGCGACGTGGTCGCCGGTTTTATATACAGTCTTCGAAACACCCTGTTTTTGAACTAGATCGCCAGTTTTGGCGTTGTTTGTGAACTCTCTGTTTTTGGGTGTTGTTTTGAAACTACTTGAGATTTAAATGAAATATTCGAAGATCTGAACCTTGAAATGATTCGTTGCTGTGACTTGAATCAATTACTCGAGTGGTATGATGTTTTTGAATGATGTGAATGTGGGATCGAGGCATAGTATTTTCAGGGAAGAAAATACCGTTAAGATCTTGTAGTAGGTGCATTGATCGGTGATTCCTAAGGGGATATCCTGACTCTGTTGAGGTAATGGAATCACGTAGAGGAAGTTACTCAGTTGTTGAGAGTCGAAGGAGGTCTATATGATGGGCGTCTCGTGTGAAAAAGAACGAGCTCCGCCTGTTCTATGGATTAACCCTGTCATGCTTGGATGGTGATGATATTGAGATTCATTCTACGCTTGTGAATGTGTGTGATTTCACGGCGACCCTGTGAATGTGTGTGATTTCACAGTGGGCAGTATGACAGGTGCAGATCTCTGAGTCTAATCAATGCATGAGTCTTCCGGAAGTAGTGTCAAGTGTCTTGTGTGTTGAGTCAGTGGTGGTCTGACGTGAGAAATGAGAAACATTGAATTGATAGACACTTGATGCAGTTTTGTGAAATAGAATGACTCTTGAGAATATTGTGAAATGTGTGATTTCTGGGTGATCAGGTGAAGAGTATGAGAAACTTGATAACTTTACGTGAATATCTTGAAATTGTTTACCTTGATTTTATTTTAAGTATCCTTATTTAAACTCTTTTTAAATGTCTAGCTTACCCTGTGTTTTCGTTTGTGTTGTGGCCCTTTCTTAAACCTGTAATGATCGTGTATAATTTACACGGGAGCAGATGATGTTGCAGGAAGTAGAGCTCTTTAGAAAATTGTCGCTGGAAGGAGATCGCCTGTTTTCTTTTCTGTTGGGTGATCGCCCCTCTTGCTGCTTTATAATAGGAGATCGCCTTTATGAAAGGAGATCGCCCTTCTTAGAGGAGATCACCTATATGAAAGGAGATCGCCCTTCTTATAGGAGATCGCCCTTTTTGCCAGGAGATCGCCTATCTGTCTTTTGTATTGTATTTCGTTTACGTTTTTAATGGAGAAGTGATCGTTTGTATTAAACTCCCTGTGAGGAGAAACTTATTTATTTTATATAAAGATTTTGCTCACTTCAATATATTTGTCACTTTATTTTCGTTTTATATTTATTTTCAAAGAAATTTGGCGGGATGTTACATTAACCCACACCTTGATACGCGTGGTTGTTGGAACCCACTCTGGTTGATCCAGTATCTTGACCACATACTACGTGCATTCCCGCCGATCACGTACACTCTAGGCGATTGGCGCTCATGTCTCCTCTAGGCGACAGGCGATTATGTGCCAGAGGAGTCGGAGATCGCCTCCGTCTTCACTAACGACGATCTTGCAGAAGACTTCTTAGTTACACTTTTCCTCCTTTACTCTTCTTGGTCCACATGTCATCCGACCGACCTCTACTAGCTTACCCCAGATCATGGGCGACGTCCGATGTCTGCTACTACGAAACTTCATTTACCAACTCTTTGTATTTTAAATAATAACATTTTTCTGAAATTATTTAAATATAACACTTTTATTCTTATTAAAGTTTCTAGGTCCTTACAATCTCCCCAACAAGAAAAATTTTCGTCCTCGAAAATTGGATTACAAGGAAAAGAGGTAAGGATATGCTTCTCTCATGGTTTCTTCAAATTCCCCTGGTAAATCACCCGATCTGCATGTCGTCCACTTCCAACACGTGACTCGGGTCTGCAAGATACTTCCTTAGCCGTGATACGTGAAATACATTATGCAGGTTTGCTAAATGGGGAGGTGGGGCAATCTCATAAGCCACTGGACTGATCCCCCTTAGGATCTGATATGGCCCAACAAACTTAGGGGACAGCTTCTTTGATCTGATCGCCCATCCTACACCCTTGGCTGGTGTCCTTCCTCATAAAGACATGATCCCCCAGCAGCAAACCCCAAAGGTCTTCTCCTCTGTTCTGCCTAGGACATCTGCCGACTTTGAGAAACTTTCATTCTGCCCTGTATCAGTTTCACCCTCTCGGTTGTCTGCTGATCCAACTCTTACTACTCCAATGCTTCATCAAATTCCATTTTACATCCCTGCATATGGAATGTGCTGCCCCATTGAGCGCCAACTCTAGCATTCACACTCTACTTCCAACTTTGAAGACTTGGTCGAGCAAGATCCCTTCATCGGAAGGAAAGGGGATAGCTGCCCACTACTCATGCCCCCCCCTAGCTAATTCAAACTAGGATCCGAAATATCCTTCCAGGAATCAACTCCTGCATTTTGATCGAAACCATCCATTGACTTCCCAACTGTTGATCTAATTCTCACGCTCCCTAAAGGGACACCTTTTGTTCACCACTACGCTACATAGTTCTGTACCTTATAAAGACAAAGTTCCTGTTGCTGTTACTTTCTAAATCATTATTATGACTCTTTTTGCCAACTCGGCCTCCTGCTCCCATTACGACCTTCTTTTCAATGTATACGTTGGATGCATTGATTTTGGGTTCAGGTGCCTATCCAAAAAGGCATGCGAGAACGAACGCACCATATATCTCAACCACAACCATGCAAGTAGTGGAGCTGATTGGAAAAATTTCCTCTGCATCCAGAATCTCTTGCTTAAAGACAACTCTATTCTTCTCCTCCCAGATACAATAGACTATTTCCACTCACAATCCCTTCCACACCCAACTTTCTGAAATTTACTACATCTCTAGAAGGACTCAACATCATCATAACACGGCTTACCCTCATTCTTATCCACAGCCATTTCCTCCTTCCCTTCTACATTCACAGGCCGATCTGCACCCTATTTTACCAAAATTCAGGAGGCTTACGGTTTCGGAAGCCTTTTATCTCAACCCACTATTCCCATAATCATCTTTCAAATCACGATCAACAAAACAACATCCATTCAGCGTGAAACTTAAGCTAGAACCATCTCATGTTGTTTCATCGACATGAACATCTTCTAAGCTTCAAAAGAAAAAAAATTCTTTCTTGGAATTTAACTCTGGTACTTCCCATGGATACACATGCTTAAGCTTTAAACCCCCAGCATCCTGTTTATTTACTCTTCATGACTTATACGTAGCTGGGACTAAATCCTTGGTACAACCAAATCTAACTTACACTTGCTTCTTTAATTCCATCTACTCAGCAGGAGTCATTATGCAGGGAGTCATGGACACTGGTCCAGCTCCAGGTACTAAAACAATAGAGAACTCCATCTCTCTCTTAGGAGGTAGACCAGGCATTTCTTCTGGAACTACACCCATGGGATCTTCCACCACGTTTATCCTACTCACGTCCTCTTCATTCTTCACTTCCAACCGAGCTAGGA
Organism: Phaseolus lunatus; assembly: GCA_013389735.1. NCBI lineage: Eukaryota > Viridiplantae > Streptophyta > Magnoliopsida > Fabales > Fabaceae > Phaseolus > Phaseolus lunatus. The sequence continues at coordinate 26,174,770 of CM023858.1, forward strand.
TCACGAAGTACCTCGCCCCTTTTTCCCAACTCCGACCACCCATGCTGAGCAGATATCACATCTGACTCTTGGAGGTCTGGAACCGCTAATTTTCTGCCTATCGCAATCTATGAGAACATGATTGGCAGAAAGCCAATCTATTCCTAGGGTAACATTCAGATCCTGAAGAGGTAGGCAGATCAAACTTACTTTGAACCTGCGTCCCTCTACCATCACTGGACATTCAGAGCAAACTATGGGGGTCGTAACCTGTCCTGATGCAGGTGTAGAGACTAACCGTTCAAACGGTAACTCCTTCACTAGAAGGCCCAACTTGGCTACACACAAGCTTGACACAAAAGAGTGTGTCGCTCTGGAATCAAACAAAATTCTAACGCCTCTACCAGCTATAGAGTAAACACTTTGTACTAAGTTACCTGACTGAGATGTCTCCGCTCCAGACATGGCAAACACTCTCCCTCCTGCCTGAGGTCTGCTGCCTTTGTTCTTCAACTGTTGGGAACTAACGGGTTGAGTCATCCTTTTTCTGTTAGGACAATCTCTAGAACTGTGCCCCATCTCTTGACATGTGAAACACCCTTTCTCTGAATTCCTCTTGGAGCACACCTTGACGTTATGTAACCCACCACAACGGAAACACCTTGATTTCCATGGTTGTTGCTGCTGAAACTGGAGCGGAACTGCTCCTGCTCGACGTGGTGGAGGTCTCGCATAAGGCTTGCTTTGTGGGTGCTGCACCTTGGCCTTCCCACTGGAGGGACCCCCTGGTTGTGATCTGATTACTCTGGAACCACCCCTCTCCAGGGTCTCCACCCTCTTTGTCTTCTCCACTAAGGCATGGAACTCCCTGATCCACTGATCTGGTTGGTTCGGAGAAACGTTCCCACGGAACTGGGTTGGGTTGTGCCTCATGAACTCGGTCATCCCCACCTGCTCCCGAGGCTGATTGCCATGGGAAGCTGTTGCAGCCGATCCAGCAGTTTCCAAATGATTCATTACAGCCTGATGAATCTGGGCCATTACCGTATTCTGCTGTTGGATGGCAGTTGCCATCATTTCCATGGCCCTGGCGATCTGACCCATCTATGAAGAAGGTCAGGGAGGGGTAGGAGGTTTACGCGCCATCTTTCCTCGTTCTCAGATTTTGAAACTATAGGTTTTCTATATTCCCTACGACTATAAGAATGAGATCGATGAGAAATCAATTCATTCAGGAGGTAACATCTAGACCTTACAAAGGTCAACATCTCAAAGTCATTAAGAATTTGAGTTCATCAACAGAATCATAATACTTATAACCTCAAACAAAACACCAGGACAGCTACTGGTAGACAACCATCAATCCAAACAACCACTTTCAATCAATTACAACACACTCAATAAAACAAAATAAATCACACCAGAATTCAATGTATACTAAACATCAACCTTTGGAATTAAGATTGAGACTTATCTCGATCCAGTTATGAGTGTGCACCCTCACTACTTTATCGAGACCTTCTCATTCTTAATACTAAGATTTTCAGTTATAACATATATTCACCAAAGCACACACAAAATTTCAATACAAAAACGTTTGAAAACCTTTCACTATAGTTGTTATTTTAAACTCAAATAAATTTCATGAGCAGAAGAAACACAATGGATCCACAGCCCTCAGGTCATCCTAAGGACGAACTGCTCTGATACCATTAATGTAACATCCCGCCAAAATAAAGCCATACATACATGTATAATGAAAATAAAGGTGAACAAATAATATTGAAGAATGATAATATATATATAAGTAATGAAGTTGCTCCTCTTAGGGAGTTTAATACATAACCAGTCAAATGTTTTCAAAATTTAACGAATTCAATCAAATACAACAAGACCGGCGGTCTCCACACATGAACCGGCGATCTGGTAACAGAAGGCCCAAACAGGCGATCTGCTAGCAGGACATAAATCCGGCGATCACCACCAAGAGATAGAAAACCGGCGATCTCTTCCTCGGCGACCCCTCACTAAGGAGCTCTACATCCTGGAAGATCATCTGCTCCCGTGTAAGTTATACACGATCATCACAGTTTAAAGAGAAAAACAGCCAACGAGCAAAACACGCAGGGTAAGCTAGATATTTTAAAGAGAGTTTAAATAAGAACATTAAAATCAGGGTAAGCAATTTTCAAGATATTCACGTAACGCTATAGATTTTCTCAATACCCTTCACCTGATCGTCCAGAAATCACACATTTCACAATATTCTCAAGAGTTATTCTATTTCACAAAACTGCATCAAGTGTCTATAAATTTCAAGTTCCTCATTTCACATGTCAGACCACCACTGACCCAGCACACAAGACACTTGACACTACTTCCGGAAGACTCGTGCATTGACTAGACTCAGAGATTCTGCACCTGTCATACAAAGCTGTTGTAATGTTTCCACAGCTATGCGCATCAACACATTCTCGATCTCAAGTTCACCATTCTCACAGTATGACAGGGTTAATCCATATGACAGGCCGAGCTCGTTCTGTTTCACACGACTCACCCATACATATGAACCTCCTTCGACTCTCAACGCCTGAATAACCTCATCTATATGAATCCATTATCTCAGGAGAGTCAGGATAATCTCATTATAGACATCACCGATCAATGCACATCCTACACGATCTTACACGGTATTTTCTTTCCTGAAAATACTATGCCTCGATCCCACATTCACCACATCCAACACATCACATAACACTTAAAGGAATGATTTCAATCACAGCAAAACTCACTCCAAGGTTCTTATTTTCGAATATCTCATTTAAATCTCAAACCATTTTCAAAGCAACACCAAAAACAGGGAGTTCGTAAACAACGCCAAAACCGGCGATCTAGTTCAAAAACAGGGTATTTCGAAGTCTGCATTTAAAACCGGCGACCACGTCGCCCAAACACATAGCACAGAGCATTTTACAAGGATGAAAACGAAAACCGGCGACCACGTCGCCCTCACTCCAGAAATAGCTAACTATGGCTTGTATTGAAAATGAAGTCTAGCATCCCTTACCTGGACTTGCGCAAAACACCAGGAGCTCCAAAACCCAACGAAGCTTGAACAACGCCTTGGCTCTGTTTTTGCGTCTGGTTGAAGGACTTGCAGAGAACCTCCCAGGTGCTCTAATGGTGCTGCCTCTCGTCGTACTCTTGTGTGAAGATGCTAGAATCGCAGCGCGAAGGAGATATCTGGAGGAGAAGGGAGGTAACTCACTCTTTCTCTCTTTGAATGCTGCAACGTTTTTCTTTCTCTCAGCAGTGGGTCTCTGCATCTTAAACCAACTTATCCATAAAAGCAGCTGCCACCACCCACTCTGCAGAGAAGTCTGAGTGTACGTTTCTCTGAATAGTACGACCATGTTTGTCTCTTGCGCATGCCAACCACTGCCCTGAACAGTACGACCACTGTTGTCTCTTCTGCATGCCAACCACTGCCCTGAACAGTACGACTGCTGTTGTCTCTTGCGCATGCCAACATTCTGATGTCACTATTCTGAACCACCCTTTTTGTCTACGTGGCGCGCGTGCAGGACATTTCATGCTGGGAGTCTGGGTCCCACTTTCTCTGTGTGAAGCTCGACATCGCGCGATAACCTTCCACCGATGACCTCTCGCGCGAAGGCTATCCACCGATGTCCTCTCGCGCGAAGGCTATCCACTGAGGCCTCTCGCGCAAAGACTATCCACCGATGACATCTCGCGCGAAGACTATCCACCGATGACCTCTCGCGCGAAGACTCTCCACCGATGACCTCTCGCGCGAAGACTCTCCACCGATGACCTCTCGCACGAAGACAATCCACCGATGACCTCTCGCGCGAAGACTCTCCACCGATGATCTCTCGCGCGAAGACTAACCCCGCATGCCTCGCGCCCTGGTGATGCCCGCATGCCCCTCGCGCCCTGGCGATGCCCGCATGCCCCTCGCGCCCTGGCGATGCCTGCATGCCTCTCACCTGGCGATGCCCGACGACACATCGCCGCGCCTTTCTGAAGGTTCTTCATTCTACTATGTTACGTCCAAGGTATCATCTCCACATGACTCGGTGACGTCGGTAGCTTCACATTTCCAAGAGTAGATCAGCACCACTCCTCGTGCTCCCATGCATGCAACACTAAGGGTGATCTCTTTTGCTCAAGCGTAGAGCTTCGCATGCACAGCGCATCTAAGGCTTAACCCACACCTTGATACGCGTGGTTGTTGGAACCCACTCTGGTTGATCCAGTATCTTGACCACATACTACGTGCATTCCCGCCGATCACGTACACTCTAGGCGATTGGCGCTCATGTCTCCAATAGGCGACAGGCGATTATGTGCCAGAGGAGTCGGAGATCGCCTCCGTCTTCACTAACGACGATCTTGCAGAAGACTTCTTAGTTACACTTTTCCTCCTTTACTCTTCTTGGTCCACATGTCATCCGACCGACCTCTACTAGCTTACCCCAGATCATGGGCGACGTCCGATGTCTGCTACTACGAAACTTCATTTACCAACTCTTTGTATTTTAAATAATAACATTTTTCTGAAATTATTTAAATATAACACTTTTATTCTTATTAAAGTTTCTAGGTCCTTACAATGTCTCTCCCTGGAAAACGACCGATGTGTCCCTCATCCTGGCGATGACCGTCTGTCTCTCATACCGGCGATGACTGACGTGCCTCATCCCGGTGATGACTGATTCCTCATCCTGGCAGACAACCGATGTGTCACCCTGGAGGACCACCGATGTCTCACCCTAGCAGACAACCGATGTCTCAACCTGGCAGACCACCGATGTGTCTCCCATCCTGGTTGATGACCAATGTTCCTCTCATCCTGTTGGCGATCTCTTATCGCCCTTGAGAACACATCGCCTTACTCTGCTCACCGATGTCATATCGTCACACCTTGCTGAAGGTTCTTCATCCCACTATGTTACGTCCAAGGTATCACCTCCACATGGCTTGGTGACGTCGGTAGCTTCACATTTCCAAGAGTAGATCAGCACCACTCCTCTTGCGCCCATGCATGCAACACTAAGGGCGATCTCTTATGCTCAAGCATAGAGCTTCGCATGCACAGCGTATCTAAGGCTTAACCCACACCTTGATACGCGTGGTTTTTGGAACCCACTATGGTTAATCCAGCATCTTGACCACATACTACGTGCACTCCCGTCGATCACGTACACCATAGGCGATTGGCGGTCATGTCTCCTCTAGGCGACAGGCGATTATGTCCCAGAGAAGTCGGAGATCGCCTCCGTCTTCAATAACGGCGATCTCTTAGAAGACTTCTTAGCTACACTTTTCTTCCTTTACTCTTCTTGATCTACATGCCAGCCGACCGACCTCTACCAGCTGACCCCAGACCTTGGGCGACGTCCGAGGTCCGACTACTACGAAACTTCATTTACCAGCTCTTTGTATTTTAAATAATCACATCTTCTGAAATTATTTAAATATAATACTTTCATTCCAATTAAAGTTTCTAGGTCCTTACAAGTATCGTGAAAAGCATATGAAAATCGGCGACCACGTCGCCCTCACTTCAGAACCTACTCGCCTAACGTTTTTTATAAACGAAAATGCTAGCTTCCCTTACCTGGACTAGCGCAAAACACCAAGAGCTCCAAAACCCGCCGAAGCTTAAGGATGCCTTAACTCTGTTCTAGCGTCTTGACGGAAAACTCGCAGAGAACTCCCCAGGTATCCAAGTGCAGTCGTCGCTCATCGCACTGGTGCTTGAGGATGTCTGAATCGCAGTGCGAAGGAGAGAAAAGAGAAGGATGAAGGTGAACTCACTCTGGCACTCTTGAACCACAGCAACGTTCTCCCTCTTAGAAGTGAGTTTTTGAATCTAAACCAACTTGTCCACAAAAGCCGCTGCCACCACCCACTCTGCACGGAAGCTTGCGTGTACGCTTCCCTGAACAGTACGACTACGCGTGCCTCTGCGCAGGCCAACACTCTGATGTCACTATTCTGAACCACCCTTTTTGTCTACGTGTCGCGCGTGCAGGACGTTTCATGCTGGGAGCCTGGGTCCCACCTTATCTGTGTGAAACTCGACATCGCGCGATAACCTTCCACCGATGACCGCTCGCGCGATGACTATCCACCGATGTCTCATCCTGGAGGACGACCGATGTCTCTCCCTGGGAGACGACCGATGTCTCGCCCTGGCGATGCCCGCATGTCTCGCGTCCTGGCGATGCCAACATGCCTCGCGCGCCGGCGATGCCCGCATGCCTCGCGCCCTGGCGATGCTCGACGACACATCGCCACGCCTTGCTGAAGGTTCTTCACCCCACTATGTTACGTCCAAGGTATCATCTCCACATGACTTGGTGACGTCGGTAGCTTCACATTTCCAAGAGTAGATCAGCACCACTCCTCGTGCGCCCATGCATGCAACACTAAGGACGATTTCTTATGCTCAAGCATAGAGCTTCGCATGCACAGCGTATCTAAGGCTTAACCCACACCTTGATACGCGTGGTTTTTGGAGCCCACTCTGGTTGATCCAGTATCCTGACCACATACTGAGTGCACTTTCGGCGATCATGTGCAATCTGGGCGACAGGCGATTATGTACTAACCAGGCGATCTCATAGTCTTCTAAGCTACACTTTCCTTCCTTTTTATTTTAAATAAAAAACATACTTAGAATTCATTTAAAATATATTCCTTTTTATTCCAATTTAATTTTACAGGTCCTTACATTCTCCCCAACAAGAAAAATTTTCGTCCTCGAAAATTGAATTACAAGGAAAAGAGGTATGGATAGGCTTCTCTCATGGGTTCTTCTAACTCCCAAGTTGAATCACCCGATCTCTCATCCCACACCACTTTCACCATGTTGATGGTCTTGCCTCTGAGCTGTTTACTTTGCCGATCGTCAATCCTGACTGGTTTCGCTTCAAAGGACAAGTCATCCCTGATCTGCACATCGTCCACTTCTAGCACATGACTAGGGTCTGCCATGTACTTCCTTAGCTGTGATACGTGAAAGACATTGTGCAGATTCGCTAAATGGGGAGGTAGGGCGATCTCATAAGCCACTGGACCAATCCTCCTTAAGATCTGATATGGTCCCACGAACTTAGGGGACAACTTCTTTGATCTGATCGCCAGTCCTACACCCTTGGTTGGTGTCACTCTCATGAACACATGGTCTCCAGCAACAAACTCCAAAGGTTTTCTCCTCTGATCTGCATAGGATTTCTGCCTACTTTGAGATGCTCTCATCCTGTCTTTTATCTGTTGCACCTTCTCGGTCGTCTGCTGAATCAACTCTGCTCCAACCAATACTGTTTCGCCCTCCTGGTACCAGCACAATGGAGTTCTGCATTTCCTTCTGTAACATCCCGCCAAAATACTATACAAATGTGTATAATGAAAATAAAGGTAACAAATAGATTGAAGTGAACTAAATATTATATATATGAAATGTAGTTTCTCCTCACAGGGAGTTTAATACAAATTCGGTCAAATTTTCCAGAAACATAAACAAAATACAGAAAAAAAACAAAGCAGGCGATCTCCTATCGGAAGAGACCGATCTCCTATCGGACGAGGCCGATCTCCTATCAGAGGACCCAAAACAGCCGATCTGCTACCAGAACAGAAATCAGGCGATCTCCTTCCGGCGACCACTCACTAAGGAGCTCTACTTCCTGGAAAATCATCTGCTCCCGTGTAAGTTATACACGATCATCACAGTTTAAAGAGAACAACAGCCAACGAGCAAAACACGCAGGGTAAGCTAGATATTTTAAAGAGAGTTTAAATAAGAACATTAAAATCAGGGTAAGCAATTTTCAAGATATTCACGTAAAGCTATAGATTTTCCCAATACCCTTCACCTGATCACCCAGAAATCACACATTTCACAATATTCTCAAGAGTCATTCTATTTCACAAAACTGCATCAAGTGTCTATAAATTTCAAGTTCCTCATTTCACATGTCAGACCACCACTGACCCAGCACACAAGACACTTGACACTACTTCCGGAAGACTCGTGCATTGACTAGACTCAGAGATTCTGCACCTGTCATACAAAGCTGCTGTAATGTTTCCACAGCTATGCGCATCAACACATTCTCGATCTCAAGTTCATCATTCTCACAGTATGACAGGGTTAATCCATATAACAGGCCGAGCTCGTTCTGTTTCACACGACTCACCCATACATATGAACCTCCTTCGACTCTCAACGCCTGAATAACTTCATCTATATGAATCCATTATCTCAGGAGAGTCAGGATAATCTCATTATAGACATCACCGATCAATGCACATCCTACACGATCTTACACGGTATTTCCTTTCCTGAAAATACTATGCCTCGATCCACATTCACAACATTCAACACATCATACCGCCCTTAAATAAATGATTCAAGTCACAGCAACGATCATCTCAAAGATTCAGATTTTCGAAGATTACATTTAAGCTTCAACAGTTCAAAGTAACACCAAAACACAGGGAGTTCGCAAACATCGCCCAAACCGGCGACCTGGTTCAAAAACAGGGTATTTCGAAGTCTGTATTTAAAAACCGGCGACCACGTCGCCCAAACACATGGAACAGAGCATTCACGCAGATGCAAACGAAACCGGCGACCACGTCGTCCTCATTTCAGAAATAGCTAAACTATGGCTTGTATTGAAAATGAAGTCTAGCTTCCCTTACCTGGACTTGTGTAAAACACCAGGAGCTCTGAAACCCAACGAAGCTTGAACAACGCCTTGGCTCTGTTTTTTTGCGTCTGGTTGAAGGACTTGCAGAGAACCTCCCAGGTGCTCTAATGGTGCTGCCTCTCGTCGTACTCTTGTGTGAAGATGCTAGAATTCGCAGCGCAAAGGAGATATCTGGAGGAGAAGAGAGGTAACTCACTCTTTCACTCTTTGAATGTTGCAACGTTTTTGTTCTCTCAGCAGTGGGTCTCTGCATCTTAAACCAACTTATCCACCAAAAGCAGCTGCCACACCCACTCTGCAGAGAAGTCTGAGTGTACGTTTCCCTGAACAGTACGACTACAGTTGTCTCTGGTGCATGCCAACCACTGCTCTGAACAGTACTACCACTGTTGTCGCTTCTGCATGCCAACCACTGCTCTGAACAGTACGACCGCGAGTGTCTCCTGCGCATGCCAACATTCTGATGTCACCACTCTAAACCACCTTTTTTGTCTACGTGGCGCGTGAGCAGGACGTTTCATGCTGGGAGTCTGGGTCCCACTTTACTCTGTGTGAAACTCGACGTCGCGCGATAACTTTCCACTGCTGACTCATCCTGGCGAACGACCGATGCCTCCTTCGCCCTGGAAGACGACCGATGTCTTCCTCTGGGAGACGACCGATGTCTTCCTCTGGGAGACGACCGATGTCTTCCTCTGGGAGACGACCGATGTCTTTCCCTGGCGACGCCCTCATAACTCTCGCGCCCTGGCCACGTCCACATGCATCGCGTCCTGGCGATGCCCGCATGCCTCTCGCGCCTTGGCCACGTCCACATGCCTCGCGCCCTGGCAATGCCCGCATGCCTCGCGCCCGCGCGATGCTCGCATGCCTCTCGCGCCCGCGCGATGCCTGCATGCCTCGCGCCCGCGCGATGCTCGCATGCCTCTCGCGCCCGCGCGATGCTCGCATGCCTCTCGCGCCCGCCTGCATGCCTCGCGCCCTGGCGACGTCCACCTGGCGCTCATGTGTAGCAGGCGACCGGCGATCTCATAGCCTTCTAAACTTAACTTTTCCTCCCTTTTTATTTTAAATAAAACATACATAGAATTCTTTTAAAATATAACCCTTTTTATTCCAATTCAATTTTACAGGTCCTTACATTCTCCCCAACAAGAAAAATTTTCGTCCTCGAAAATTGAATTATAAGGAAAAGAGGTGGGCATATGCATCTCTCATGGTTTCCTTCAAATTCCATGGTGAATCACCCGATCTGCACGTCGTCCACTTCCAACACGTGACTAGGGTCTGCAAGATACTCCCTTAGCTGTGATACGTGAAACACATTATGCAGGTTTGCTAATTGGGGAGGTGGGGTGGTCTCATAAGCCACTGGACTGATCCCCCTTGGGTCTGATATGGCCCAACCAACTTAGGGGACAGCTTCTTTGATCTGATAGCTCGTCCTACACCCTTGGCTGGTGTTTCCCTCATAAAGACATGATCCCCAGCAGCAAACTCCAAAGGTCTTCTCCTCTGATCTGTCGAGGACATCTGTCGACTTTCAGAAGCTTTCATTCTGCCTTGCATCAGTTTCACCTTCTCGGTTGTCTGTTGAACCAACTCTTACTACTCCAATACTTCATCAATTTCCATTCTCCATCTGCTGGTATGCAAATTCTGCCATTAATCTCAATATTCCATCTTTACCCGTTACAAAGCCTTTAGCCTGATCGGTGCCTAGCAAATTCCACAATACGTTTCAGACTAGGATCCTCTAACTGTTCAATCAAAACTGATTCGCCCTCCTGGTTCCAACAATAAGGGAATTCTGCATTTCCTCCCATACAAAGCTTCACACAATTACTGTCTTCAAATCTCCATAACAACACTACCACTGCCGATTCTAAATCATAAGTAGAATAATTTCTCTCATGAAATTTGAGTTGCATTGAACATATGCAACTCCTGTCTTCTCTTGTATTCAGACACAATTCGAACTTTGATGTGAGGCATCATACTAAACCTCAAACGGCTTGTCTTCTGCACATCTTCTGTCTTAGCAAAATCTGGTTTTATCCAGATTTCCGATAAAACTTTGAGGACACTGAAGTTCCATCTAACTGATCCCTCAACTCATCAATTACGGGTAGAGGGTAGTTGTCCTGGATGGTCAACTTATTCAACTTCCTGTAGTCCCTACACAGTTGAGGTCCTTCCTCTTCCTTTTTAACCAACAACGCTGGAAACTCCAAGGAGATATATTGGGCTTGACTAACTGCGTGTCTAACAACTCTTCCACTTATTTTCTTCAATTTAATCAACTCGGCTGAACTTTGGAAACACTATCTTTCGTTGAGCTTAACCTTTGGAAACGTGATTGACAGATCACTAATCCCTTTTTTTTTTTTTTTTGGTATAACATCCAATTCATCTCCTACATACTCAACATAAACTAGTGTCCAATTTCGAATCACATACAGCTTTCAAATCCAAATCAATTAAACAACATCCATCCCACGTGAGACTTTCTCTCTCATCCAAGCAATTTCTCCGCCTGTTGCTTTTCAACAATTTTCTTTGCCTAACTGTAACTTTAAACACAATTAAGATATTTCATCTTTCCTCTTTCCCAAAATCATTGATACATCTCAAGATGATATAATCATCTTGTAAACTTATTCTCTACCAAATCTCAAATTTCCATTTCAAGCCTTGTGTCCAGCTAGAGGTCATCACCAAGCTCCAGATCAAAGAAAGATTCCTACTTTCATCTTGGAACTTAACTCCAGTACTTCCCATGGATACACATGCTTAAGTCTTTAAACCCTCAACATTCTGCTTACATACTCTCCATAACTTATATGTAGCTGAACCTACACCTTGGTACACTAAATCTAACTTACACTTTCTTCTCTAATTCCATCAACTCAGCTGGAGCCGTTGACACTGGTCCAGCTCCAGGTACCAAAACAATAGAGAGTTCCACCTCCCTCTTAGGAGGTAACCCAGGTACCTCTTCTGGAAATACATCCGTGAAATCTTTCACCACGGGTATTCTGCTTACGTCCCCTTTATTCTCCACCTCCGACCGAGCGAGTATCACGAAGCACCTCGCCCCTTCTTCCAACGCGGACTGCCCTTGCTGAGCAGATATTACATCTGATCCTTGGAGGTCTGGAAATGCAATCCTCTGACCACCGCAGTCAATGAGAACGTGATTTGTAAGGACCTGAAATTTATTGGAATGAAAGAGTATGTTTTAAATAAATTCTAAATATGTTTTATCTAAGTTAAAAAGGAAGGAAAGTGTAGTCTAGAAAAAACTATAAGAGTTCCTTGTTTATACATCATCGCCGGTCGCCTGCTACACATGAGCGCCAGGTGGACGTCGCGCGGGCGCGAGAGGCATGCAGGCATCGCGCGGGCGCGAGAGGCATGCAGGCATCGCGCGGGCGCGAGAGGCATGCAGGCATCGCGCGGGCGCGAGAGGCATGCAGGCAACGCGCGAGCCCGAGAGGCATGCAGGCATCGCGCGGGCGCGAGGCATGTGGACGTGGCCAAGGCGCGAGAGTTATGAGGGCGTCGCCAGGGAAGACATCGGTCGTCTCCCAGAGGAAGACATCGGTCGTCTTCCAGGGCGAAGGAGACATCGGTCGTTCGCCAGGATGAATCAGCAGTGGAAAGTTATCGCACGACGTCGAGTTTCACACCTTGAAGGTAAGACCCAGACTCCCAGCATGAAGCGTAGTGCACGCACGCCACGTAGACAAAAAGGGTGGTTCAGAATAGTGACATCAGAATGTTAGCATGCGCGGGTGACACCCACGGTCGTACTGTTCAGAGCAGCGGCTGGCATGCACAAACGACAAACAGTGGCAGTACTGTTCAGAGCAGTGGTTGGCATGCACCAGAGACAACAGTGGTCGTACTGTTCAGGGCAGTGGTTCTCAGACTTCTCTGCAGAGTGGGTGGTGGCAGCTGCTTTTGGTGGATAAGTTGGTTTAAGATGCAGAAGACCCACTGCTGAGAGAAACAAGAAACGTCGCAGCCTTCAAAGAGAGAAAGAGTGAGTTACCTCCTTTCTCCTCCAGTTGCCTCCTTCGCGCTGCGGTTCTAGCACCTTCACACGAGAGTACGACGAGCGACGGCCACCATTAGAGCATCTGGACAGTCCTCTGCAAGTTCTTCAACCAGACGCAAAAACAGAGCCAAGGCGTTCTTCAAGTTTTGTTGGGTTTCGGAACTCTAAGTGTTTGCGCAAGTCCAGGTAAGGGAAGCTAGCCCTCTTTTTCCATACAAGCCACAGTGTAGCTATCTCTGAAGTGAGGGCGACGTGGTCGCCACTTCTGTTTTCACCTGCGTAAAATGCTCTGTTTGTGTGCTTGGGCGACGTGGTCGCCGGTTTTTAAACATAGCCTTTGAAATACCATGTTTTTGAACTAGACCGCCGGTTTTGGCGCTGTTTTACGAAATCTCTGTTTTTGATGTTATTTTGAAACTACTTGAGATTTACATGAGATATTCGAAAATATGAATCCTTTGAAATGGCTATTGCTGTGATTGCATCGTTTACTTGAGTGGTATGATGTCTTTGAATGCTGTGAATGTGGGATCGAGGCATAGTATTTTCAGGAAAGGAAATACCGTGTAAGATCTGTATAGGTGTATTGACTAGGGGCTTGTCTAGAAGGAGATATCCTGACTCTGCTGAGATAATGAAATCACGTAGATGAAGTTATTCAGTTGGTGAGAGTCGAAGGAGGTTCGTATGAATGGGCGAGTTGTTCAAATGGGAACGAGCTCGGTCTGTTATACGAATTAACCTTGTCATACCGAGAGAATGGTAACAATGAGAATGGTAACAATGAGATGGTATATGCGCATGCTGTGTGGATTCACAGTGGTAGGTATGACAGGTGCAAATCTCTGGGCCTGAGTCAACACACGAGTCAAATTGGAAGTAGTGTCATGTGTCTATGCATGGTGGGTCAGTGGAAAGTCTGACATGTGAAATGAGAAACTGGAATATTGATAGACACTTGATGCTGTGTTGTGAAATGGAATGACTATGGGAAATGTAGTGAATTTGTGATTTTGGGCGATTAGCTGAATGATAATTGTAGTTCTACGTTTTACATGGATAATTTGGGACTTGGTTTACTTGGATTTTCATGTTCATGAGTTAAACTTCTTTTAAATTATCTAGCTTACCCTTTTATCTGTTATTGTGGTTGTTTTCTCAAAACTGTGATGATCGTGTAATTGTACACGGGAGCAGATGATCTTCCAGGGAGTAGAGCTCCTCAGTGAGTGGTCGCCTGAAGGAGATCGCCTATCTCCGTCTCTATCGGGTGATCGCCGGTTTATGCCTCCATCGGGTGATCGCCGGTTTTCGTGTCCTGATAGAAGATCGCCCGTTTTGAGGTCTTCTGTTAGAGATCGCCGTTTTAAAGTTGGAGATCGCCGTTTTCTTTTGAGACCGCCTGTCTTACTGCATTTCTTTTATTTTCGTAAAATCTTGCAAACATTTGATTTGGTTATGTATTAAACTCCCTAAGAGGAGTAACTTCATTTCTAATATATATATATATACATTTTATTTTGCACTCTTCAATATTATTTGGTTACACTTAATTTCAACTATACATGTATGTATGTATTATTTTGGTGGGATGTTACATTAATGGTATCAGAGCAGTTCGCCTTAGGATGACCTGAGGGCTGTGGATCCATTGTGTTTCTTCTGCTCATAAAAAATTTAATTGAGTTTTAAATAACCACTATAGTGGGAGGTTTTCAAACGTTTTAGTTTTGAACTCTTGCGTGTGCTTTGGTGAATGTATGCCTAACTGAAAATCTTAGTATTAAGAATAAGAAGGTCTTGATAAAGTGGTGAGGGTGCACACTCATAACTGGATCAAGATGATTCTTAATCTTAATTCCAAAGGTTTGATGTTTAGCCTACATTAAATTCTGGTGTGATTTTTGAGTGTTCTTGAATTTGACTGAGGTGGTAGTTTGGACTGATGTTTGCACACCAGTAACTGTTCTGGTGTTTTGTGTGAAGTTATAAGTGTTGTGATTCTGTTGATGAACTCAAATTCTAGATGACTTTGAGATGCTGACCTTTGTAAGGTCTAGCTGTTACCCCTTGAATGAATTGATTCTTATCGATTTCATTCTTATAGTTGTAGGGAATATAGAAGTCAATAGATTCAGAAGATGGCACGTAGACCTGCTACCCCACCTCCACCTTCCTCAGAGATGGGTCAGATCGCCAAGGCCATCGAGATGATGGCGACTGCCATTCAGCAGCAGAATGCGGCGATGGCTCAGAACCATCAAGCCACAATGCAGCACTGGGAAACTGCCCGATCTGCTGAGACAAACTCCCACGTCGGTCAGCCCCAAGAACAGATGGGACTGGCCGAGTTCATGAGGCACAACCCACCTAAGTTCAGTGGGAATGCTACCCCTGACCAGGCAGATCAGTGGGTCAGGGAAGTGGAGAAAATCTTTAGGGCGACCTCCTGCCCTGAAGAGAAGAAGCTGTTGTTTGCCACGTATCTGCTATCAGGAGAAGCTGAGTTCTGGTGGATGGGAGCTCAGCAGATGATGGAGGCACGAGGGGATGTTCTGGATTGGGAGAGCTTCAGGGTGAAGTTCTTGGAGAAATACTTCCCAGACAGCGCCAAGTTTGCAAGGGAAGCTGAGTTCCTGAGGCTGGAGCAGGGGGATATGTCAGTGAACGCCTATGCTGCCCGTTTTGAGTACCTCGCCCGGTTCTATACCCAGGCGACCTCCGAGGCCTGGAGGTGTAGGAAGTTCGAGGAAGGGCTGAAGCATGGGCTGAAGAAGACCATAGCCCCGATGTGCATCAGGGAGTTCCACGCCTTAGTGGAGAAGGCGAAGATGGTGGAGACCCTGGAAAAGGGTGAGTCTCGGGTGATCAGGTCACACCCAGGAGGTCCTTCCAGTGGGAGAGCTAAGGCACAGCACCCACACAGCAAGCCCTATGCGAGACCCCCATCACATCGGGCAGGAGCAGCACCTCCCCAGTTCCAGCAGCAGCAATCTTGGAAACCCAAGTGCTTCAATTGTGGTGGACCACACGCCTCCAACGCATGCCCCAAGAAGAGTTCGGAGAGAAGGTGCTACATCTGCCAAAAGGCGGGGCATTTTGCTAGAGAATGCCCTAACCAGAATGGGGCGACCCAGCCCAGTGGCTCTCAGCAGTTGAGAAACGAGGGCGGCAGACCTCAGGCAACAGGGAGGGTGTTCGCCATGTCTGGAGCAGAGGCAGCTCAGTCAGGTAACCTCATCCAAGGTATTTGTTTTATTGCTGGTAGAGGTGTAAGGACCTTGTTTGATTCTGGAGCGACACATTCCTTTGTGTCAAGCCTGTGTGTAGCCGAGTTGGGCCTCCTAGTGAAGGAGTTACCTTTCGAGCTGTTGGTCTCTACACCTGCGTCAGGGCAGGTGTCGACCTCTACAGTGTGCCCTGAATGTCCAGTGATTGTAGAAGGACGCAGATTCAAGGTGAACTTGATCTGCCTACCTCTTCAGGACCTGGATGTCATCCTGGGAATGGATTGGTTAGCTGCCAATCACGTTCTCATAGACTGTGGTAGGCAGAAGGTAGCGTTTCCAGACCCCCATGAAGCGGATGTGTTAACAGTTCAACAAGGGCGATCAGCGTTGGAAGAAGGGGCGAGGTGTTTCGTGGTGCTCGCCCGGTTGGAAGTAGAGAATAAAGGGGACGTAAACAAGATACAAGTGGTGAGAGATTTCACCGATGTGTTCCCAGAGGAGGTGCCTGGATTACCCCCTAAGAGAGAAGTGGAATTCTCTATTGACTTGGTACCTGGAGCTGGACCAGTGTCAATGGCACCTTACAGGATGGCACCAGCCGAGTTAGTGGAGTTAAAGAAACAAGTGGAAGAGTTGCTGGAGAAGCAGTTCATCAGACCCAGCGTATCTCCATGGGGAGCTCCAGTGCTCCTAGTCAAGAAGAAGGATGGAGGGTCTCGGCTGTGTATAGACTACAGGCAATTGAACAAATTGACCATCAAGAACAAGTACCCCCTACCTCGGATTGATGATTTGATGGACCAAATTCATGGAGCCTCGGTGTTCTCCAAGATTGACCTGAGATCGGGGTATCACCAAATCTTGGTAAAAGCTGAAGATGTTCAGAAGACAGCTTTTAGGTCTAGATATGGGCACTACGAGTATGTAGTGATGCCATTTGGAGTCACCAATGCTCCAGCTCTATTCATGGACTACATGAATAGGATCTTTCGCCCTTTCTTGGATAAGTTTGTAGTGGTCTTCATAGATGACATCCTCATTTATTCAAGGACCGAGGAAGAGCATGAGGAACACCTGAGGACAGTATTGGAAATATTGAGGGAGAAGCAGCTCTATGCCAAGTTCTCTAAGTGTGAGTTCTGGCTAAGGGAAGTCAACTTCTTAGGACACGTGATATCTGCCCAGGGGATCTCGGTAGATCCAGCCAAGGTAGAGGCAGTGCTGCAATGGGAACGTCCTAAGACAGTGACTGAGATAAGGAGCTTTGTGGGGTTGGCGGGCTACTATCGGAGGTTTATTGAGGATTTTTCCAAAGTAGTGGCTCCTTTAACACAACTGACCCGCAAGGACCAACCCTTTGCTTGGACCGACCGATGTGAGCAGAGCTTCAGGGAACTAAAGGAGAGGTTGACCAGTGCTCCAGTGCTGGTGATTCCAGAAGTAGGAAGACCTTTTGATGTTTTCTGTGATGCCTCACATCAAGGCTTGGGATGCGTCTTGATGCAAGAGAAGAGAGTGGTTGCATATGCTTCAAGGCAACTCAAGGTGCACGAGAGAAACTACCCTACTCATGATTTGGAGTTGGCAGCGGTAGTGTTTGCCTTGAAGATCTGGAGGCATTATCTTTATGGAGCTCGGTTCCAGGTATTCAGTGACCACAAGAGCTTGAAGTACCTGTTCGATCAGAAGGAGCTAAACATGAGACAAAGAAGGTGGATGGAATTCCTAAAGGACTACGACTTTCAACTCATGTATCACCCAGGGAAGGCCAATGTAGTGGCAGATGCCTTGAGTAGGAAGTCTATACAAGTCGCCACCATGATGATGGAGGAGCAGAAACTGATCGAACCTGGGAGTAGAGTTTCACGTGAATCACATTAGTTGTAGTAAGCTGACTATAACTAATGACTTCCTGGGAATGTTGAAGGATAAGCAATTGGAGGACCCTAGCCTGAAGCGCACTATGGAGTCGTTAGGAACAGATCAGGCGAGAGGCTTTGAGATGGGCGATGATGGGATCTTGAGGTTTGATGGCAGGATTTGCATACCTGCAAATGATGAGTTGAAGAAGATGATCCTAGAGGAAGGTCATAAGAGTCGCCTTAACCTCCACCCAGGCATGAACAAGATGTACCATGACTTGAAAGAGTCATTTTGGTGGTCAGGCATGAAGAGGGACGTCGCCCAGTACGTGGCAACCTGCTTAACGTGTCAAAAGGCGAAGGTGGAGCATCAAAAACCTGGCGGGCTGTTGCAGCAACTGGATATCCCCGAGTGGAAGTGGGACAGCATTGCCATGGATTTTGTCACCCATTTACCCAGATCGGTAAAGAGCCATGATGCAATTTGGGTCATCATTGATAGGCTGACGAAGAGTGCCCACTTCCTCCCAGTAAATATGAAGATGCCCATGGCCAAATTGGCACAGCTGTACATCAAGGAGATTGTGAGATTGCATGGAGTGCCTTCCAGCATCATTTCAGATAGAGATCCCAGGTTCACTTCACGGTTTTGGCAGACCTTGCAAGAGTGTTTGGGAACCAAGTTGAGGATGAGCTCTGCATATCATCCCCAAACAGATGGTCAGTCAGAGAGGACAATCCAATCTTTGGAAGATCTGCTGAGGGCATGCGTTTTGGATCAATTGGGAGGTTGGGAGGAGGTGTTGCCACTAGTGGAGTTTACCTATAACAATAGCTACCACGCCAGCATTGGGATGGCACCATATGAAGCCCTGTATGGGAGGAAATGCAGAACTCCCTTATGTTGGTACCAGGAGGGCGAGGCAGTCTTGGTTGGGCCAGAATTGATTCAGCAGACGACCGAGAAGGTGAAGCAGATACAAAACAGAATGAAAGCCTTTCAGAGTAGGCAGAAGTCCTATGCAGATCAGAGGAGGAAGCCTTTGGAGTTTGCTGCTGGGGATCACGTGTTCATGAAAGTGACACCAACCAAGGGTGTAGGGCGGGCGATCAAGTCAAAGAAGTTGTCCCCTAAGTTCGTGGGACCATATCAGATCTTAAGAAGGATTGGCCCAGTGGCATATGAGATCGCCCTACCTCCCCATCTGGCGAATCTGCACAATGTGTTTCACGTGTCACAGCTGAGGAAGTACATGGCAGACCCTAGTCATGTGCTGGATGTAGACGACGTGCAGATTAGGGATGACTTGTCCTTTGAAGCCAAACCAGTCAGGATTGACGATCGGCAATGTAAACAGCTCAGGGGCAAGACCATCGACATGGTGAAAGTGGTGTGGGATGAGAAATCGGGGGATTCTACTTGGGAGTTAGAAGAACCCATGAGGGAGGCTTATCCATACCTCTTTTCCTTGTAATCCAATTTTCGAGGACGAAAATTTTTGTTGTTGGGGAGAATGTAAGGACCTGAAATTTATTGGAATGAAAGAGTATGTTTTAAATAAATTCTAAGTATGTTTTATCTAAGTTAAAAAGGAAGGAAAGTGTAGTCTAGAAAAAACTATAAGAGTTCCTTGTTTATACATCATCGCCGGTCGCCTGCTACACATGAGCGCCAGGTGGACGTCGCGCGGGCGCGAGAGGCATGCAGGCATCGCGCGGGCCCGCGAGGCATGTGGACGTGGCCAAGGCGCGAGAGTTATGAGGGCGTCGCCAGGGAAGACATCGGTCGTCTCCCAGAGGAAGACATCGGTCGTCTTCCAGGGCGAAGGAGACATCGGTCGTTCGCCAGGATGAATCAGCAGTGGAAAGTTATCGCACGACGTCGAGTTTCACACCTTGAAGGTAAGACCCAGACTCCCAGCATGAAGCGTAGTGCACGCACGCCACGTAGACAAAAAGGGTGGTTCAGAATAGTGACATCAGAATGTTAGCATGCGCGGGTGACACCCACGGTCGTACTGTTCAAAGCAGCGGCTGGCATGCACAAACGACAAACAGTGGCAGTACTGTTCAGAGCAGTGGTTGGCATGCACCAGAGACAACAGTGGTCGTACTGTTCAGGGCAGTGGTTCTCAGACTTCTCTGCAGAGTGGGTGGTGGCAGCTGCTTTTGGTGGATAAGTTGGTTTAAGATGCAGAAGACCCACTGCTGAGAGAAACAAGAAACGTCGCAGCCTTCAAAGAGAGAAAGAGTGAGTTACCTCCTTTCTCCTCCAGTTGCCTCCTTCGCGCTGCGGTTCTAGCACCTTCACACGAGAGTACGACGAGCGACGGCCACCATTAGAGCATCTGGACAGTCCTCTGCAAGTTCTTCAACCAGACGCAAAAACAGAGCCAAGGCGTTCTTCAAGTTTTGTTGGGTTTCGGAACTCTAAGTGTTTGCGCAAGTCCAGGTAAGGGAAGCTAGCCCTCTTTTTCCATACAAGCCACAGTGTAGCTATCTCTGAAGTGAGGGCGACGTGGTCGCCACTTCTGTTTTCACCTGCGTAAAATGCTCTGTTTGTGTGCTTGGGCGACGTGGTCGCCGGTTTTTAAACATAGCCTTTGAAATACCATGTTTTTGAACTAGACCGCCGGTTTTGGCGCTGTTTTACGAAATCTCTGTTTTTGATGTTATTTTGAAACTACTTGAGATTTACATGAGATATTCGAAAATATGAATCCTTTGAAATGGCTATTGCTGTGATTGCATCGTTTACTTGAGTGGTATGATGTCTTTGAATGCTGTGAATGTGGGATCGAGGCATAGTATTTTCAGGAAAGGAAATACCGTGTAAGATCTGTATAGGTGTATTGACTAGGGGCTTGTCTAGAAGGAGATATCCTGACTCTGCTGAGATAATGAAATCACGTAGATGAAGTTATTCAGTTGGTGAGAGTCGAAGGAGGTTCGTATGAATGGGCGAGTTGTTCAAATGGGAACGAGCTCGGTCTGTTATACGAATTAACCTTGTCATACCGAGAGAATGGTAACAATGAGAATGGTAACAATGAGATGGTATATGCGCATGCTGTGTGGATTCACAGTGGTAGGTATGACAGGTGCAAATCTCTGGGCCTGAGTCAACACACGAGTCAAATTGGAAGTAGTGTCATGTGTCTATGCATGGTGGGTCAGTGGAAAGTCTGACATGTGAAATGAGAAACTGGAATATTGATAGACACTTGATGCTGTGTTGTGAAATGGAATGACTATGGGAAATGTAGTGAATTTGTGATTTTGGGCGATTAGCTGAATGATAATTGTAGTTCTACGTTTTACATGGATAATTTGGGACTTGGTTTACTTGGATTTTCATGTTCATGAGTTAAACTTCTTTTAAATTATCTAGCTTACCCTTTTATCTGTTATTGTGGTTGTTTTCTCAAAACTGTGATGATCGTGTAATTGTACACGGGAGCAGATGATCTTCCAGGGAGTAGAGCTCCTCAGTGAGTGGTCGCCTGAAGGAGATCGCCTATCTCCGTCTCTATCGGGTGATCGCCGGTTTATGCCTCCATCGGGTGATCGCCGGTTTTCGTGTCCTGATAGAAGATCGCCCGTTTTGAGGTCTTCTGTTAGAGATCGCCGTTTTAAAGTTGGAGATCGCCGTTTTCTTTTGAGACCGCCTGTCTTACTGCATTTCTTTTATTTTCGTAAAATCTTGCAAACATTTGATTTGGTTATGTATTAAACTCCCTAAGAGGAGTAACTTCATTTCTAATATATATATATATACATTTTATTTTGCACTCTTCAATATTATTTGGTTACACTTAATTTCAACTATACATGTATGTATGTATTATTTTGGTGGGATGTTACATGATTGGCAGCTAACCAATCCATTCCCAGGATAACATCTAGGTCCCGAAGAGGTAGGCAGATCAAGTTCACCTTGAATCTGCGTCCCTCTACTATCACTGGACATTCGGGGTAAACTGTAGAGGTCATCACCTGCCCTGACGCAGGTGTAGAGACCAACAGTTCGAAAGGTAACTCCTTCACTAGAAGGCCCAACTCGGCTACACACAGGCTTGACACAAAGGAGTGTGTCGCTCCAGAATCAAACAAAACTTTTACACTCCTACCAGCTATAAAACATATACTCTGCACGAGGTTACCTCACTGAGACGCCTCTGCTCCTGACATGGCAAACACTCTCCCTGTTGCCTGAGGTCTGCTGCCTTCATTCCTCAACTGCCGAGAACCACTGGGTTGAGTCATCCTTTTTCTGTTAGGACAATCTCTAGAAATGTGCCCCATTTCTTGGCATGTGAAACACCCTTTCTCTGAATTCCTCTTGGAGCACACCTTGACATTATGTAACCCACCACAACGGAAACACTTTGGTTTCCATGGTTGTTGCCGCTGAAACTGGAGCGGAACTGCTCCTGCCCGATGTGGTGGAGGTCTCGCATAAGGCTTGCTTTGTGGGTGCTGCACCTTGGCCTTCCCACTGAAGGGACCCCCTGGGTGTGATCTGATTATCCTGGAATCACCCCTCTCCAGGGTCTCCACCCTCTTTGCCTTCCCCACTAAGGCATGGAACTCCCTGATCAACTGATCTGGTTGGTTCGGAGAAACGTTCCCACGGAACTGGGTTGGGTTGTGCCTCATGAACTCGGTCATCCCCACCTGCTCCCGAGGCTGATTGACATGAGAAGCTGTTGCAGCCGATCCAGCAGTTTCCAAATGATGCATTACAGCTTGATGAATCTGGACCATTACCGTATTCTGCTGTTGGATGGCAGTTGCCATCATCTCCATGGCCCTGGCGATCTGGCCCATCTCTGAAGAAGGTCGGGGAGGGGTGGGAGGTTTACGCGCCATCTTTCTTTGTTCTCAGATTTTGAAACTATAGGTTTTTTCTATATTCCCTACGACTACAAGAATGAGATCGATGAGAAATCAATTCATTCAGGAGGTAACATCTAGACCTTACAAAGGTCAGCATCTCAAAGTCATTAAGAATTTGAGTTCATCAACAGGATTATAACACTTATAACTTCAAACAAAACACCAGAACAGTTACCGGTGTGTAAACATCAATCCAAACGACCACTCTCAGTCAATTACAAGAACACTAAATAAATCACACCAGAATTCAATGTAGGCTAAACATCAAACCTTTGGAATTAAGATTAAGAATCATCTCGATCCAGTTATGAGTGTGCACCCTCACTACTTTATCAAGACCTTCTCATTCTTAATACTAAGATTTTCGGTTAGAGCATATATTCACCAAAGCACACACCAAACTTCAATACAAAAACGTTTGAAAATCTTGCACTATAGTTGTTATTTTAAACTCAAATAACTTTCATGAGCAGAAGAAACACAATGGATCCACAGCCCTCAGGTCATCCTAAGGACGAACTGCTCTGATACCATTAATGTAACATCCCGCCAAAATACTATACAAATGTGTATAATGAAAATAAAGGTAACAAATAGATTGAAGTGAACTAAATATTATATATATGAAATGTAGTTTCTCCTCACAGGGAGTTTAATACAAATTCGGTCAAATTTTCCAGAAACATAAACAAAATACAGAAAAAAAACAAAGCAGGCGATCTCCTATCGGAAGAGACCGATCTCCTATCGGACGAGGCCGATCTCCTATCAGAGGACCCAAAACAGCCGATCTGCTACCAGAACAGAAATCAGGCGATCTCCTTCCGGCGACCACTCACTAAGGAGCTCTACTTCCTGGAAAATCATCTGCTCCCGTGTAAGTTATACACGATCATCACAGTTTAAAGAGAACAACAGCCAACGAGCAAAACACGCAGGGTAAGCTAGATATTTTAAAGAGAGTTTAAATAAGAACATTAAAATCAGGGTAAGCAATTTTCAAGATATTCACGTAAAGCTATAGATTTTCCCAATACCCTTCACCTGATCACCCAGAAATCACACATTTCACAATATTCTCAAGAGTCATTCTATTTCACAAAACTGCATCAAGTGTCTATAAATTTCAAGTTCCTCATTTCACATGTCAGACCACCACTGACCCAGCACACAAGACACTTGACACTACTTCCGGAAGACTCGTGCATTGACTAGACTCAGAGATTCTGCACCTGTCATACAAAGCTGCTGTAATGTTTCCACAGCTATGCGCATCAACACATTCTCGATCTCAAGTTCATCATTCTCACAGTATGACAGGGTTAATCCATATAACAGGCCGAGCTCGTTCTGTTTCACACGACTCACCCATACATATGAACCTCCTTCGACTCTCAACGCCTGAATAACTTCATCTATATGAATCCATTATCTCAGGAGAGTCAGGATAATCTCATTATAGACATCACCGATCAATGCACATCCTACACGATCTTACACGGTATTTCCTTTCCTGAAAATACTATGCCTCGATCCACATTCACAACATTCAACACATCATACCGCCCTTAAATAAATGATTCAAGTCACAGCAACGATCATCTCAAAGATTCAGATTTTCGAAGATTACATTTAAGCTTCAACAGTTCAAAGTAACACCAAAACACAGGGAGTTCGCAAACATCGCCCAAACCGGCGACCTGGTTCAAAAACAGGGTATTTCGAAGTCTGTATTTAAAAACCGGCGACCACGTCGCCCAAACACATGGAACAGAGCATTCACGCAGATGCAAACGAAACCGGCGACCACGTCGTCCTCATTTCAGAAATAGCTAAACTATGGCTTGTATTGAAAATGAAGTCTAGCTTCCCTTACCTGGACTTGTGTAAAACACCAGGAGCTCCGAAACCCAACGAAGCTTGAACAACGCCTTGGCTCTGTTTTTTTGCGTCTGGTTGAAGGACTTGCAGAGAACCTCCCAGGTGCTCTAATGGTGCTGCCTCTCGTCGTACTCTTGTGTGAAGATGCTAGAATTCGCAGCGCAAAGGAGATATCTGAAGGAGAAGAGAGGTAACTCACTCTTTCACTCTTTGAATGTTGCAACGTTTTTGTTCTCTCAGCAGTGGGTCTCTGCATCTTAAACCAACTTATCCACCAAAAGCAGCTGCCACACCCACTCTGCAGAGAAGTCTGAGTGTACGTTTCCCTGAACAGTACGACTACAGTTGTCTCTGGTGCATGCCAACCACTGCTCTGAACAGTACTACCACTGTTGTCGCTTCTGCATGCCAACCACTGCTCTGAACAGTACGACCGCGAGTGTCTCCTGCGCATGCCAACATTCTGATGTCACCACTCTAAACCACCTTTTTTGTCTACGTGGCGCGTGAGCAGGACGTTTCATGCTGGGAGTCTGGGTCCCACTTTACTCTGTGTGAAACTCGACGTCGCGCGATAACTTTCCACTGCTGACTCATCCTGGCGAACGACCGATGCCTCCTTCGCCCTGGAAGACGACCGATGTCTTCCTCTGGGAGACGACCGATGTCTTCCTCTGGGAGACGACCGATGTCTTCCTCTGGGAGACGACCGATGTCTTTCCCTGGCGACGCCCTCATAACTCTCGCGCCCTGGCCACGTCCACATGCATCGCGTCCTGGCGATGCCCGCATGCCTCTCGCGCCTTGGCCACGTCCACATGCCTCGCGCCCTGGCAATGCCCGCATGCCTCGCGCCCGCGCGATGCTCGCATGCCTCTCGCGCCCGCGCGATGCCTGCATGCCTCGCGCCCGCGCGATGCTCGCATGCCTCTCGCGCCCGCGCGATGCTCGCATGCCTCTTGCGCCCGCCTGCATGCCTCGCGCCCTGGCGACGTCCACCTGGCGCTCATGTGTAGTAGGCGACCGGCGATCTCATAGCCTTCTAAACTTAACTTTTCCTCCCTTTTTATTTTAAATAAAACATACATAGAATTCTTTTAAAATATAACCCTTTTTATTCCAATTCAATTTTACAGGTCCTTACACCTTCCATACAAGGCTTCGTATGGCGCTATCCCTATGCTGGCGTGATAACTGTTATTATAGGTAAACTCCACCAGTGGCAACACCTCATCCCAACTTCCCAATTGATCCAAGACGCACGTCCTCAGTAGATCTTCCAAGGACTGGATCGTTCTCTCTGACTGTCCATCTGTTTGAGGATGATATGCCGAGCTCATTCTCAACTTAGTTCCCAAGCAATCTTGTAAAGTCTGCCAAAACCGTGAAGTGAACCTGGGATCTCTATCTGAAACAATGCTGGAAGGCATTCCATGCAGCCTCACTATTTCTTTGATGTACAACTGTGCCAACTTGGCCATAGGAATCCTCATATTCACTGGGAGAAAGTGGGCACTCTTCGTCAGCTGATCAATGATGACCCAGATTGCATCATGACCCTTTACCGATCTGGGTAAATGGGTAACAAAATCCATGGCAATGCTATCCCATTTCCACTCAGGGATATCCAGTTGTTGTAACAACCCGCCAGGTCTTTGATGCTCTATCTTCGCCTTCTGACATGTTAAGCAGGTTGTATCATACTGGGCGATGTCTTTCTTCATGCTCGACCACCAAAATGACTCCTTCAAGTCATGGTACATCTTGTTCTTGCCTGGATGTAGGCTAAGGCGACTCTTGTGACCTTCCTCTAGGATCATCTTCTTCAACTCTTCATTTGCAGGTATGCAAATTCTGCCATTAAATCTCAAGACCCCATCATCGCCCATCACAAAGTCTTTAGCCTGGTCGGTCCCTAGTGACTCCACAGTACGCTTCAGACTAGGGTCCTCCAACTGCTTATCCTTTATCACTCCAAGGAAGTCATTAGTTATAGCTAGCTTACTACAACTAATGTGATTTACATGAAATTCTACCCCAAGGTTTAAGTCTCTGAATTGCTCGATCAGTTTCTGCTCTTCCATCATCATGGTGGCTACTTGTATTGATTTTCTACTCAAAGCATCTGCCACTACATTGGCCTTCCCTGGATGATACATGAGTTGAAAATCATAGTCCTTTAGAAACTCCATCCATCTTCTTTGTCTCATGTTTAGTTCCTTCTGATCAAACAGGTATTTCAGGCTCTTATGGTCACTGAACACCTGGAACCGAGCTCCATATAAATAGTGTCTCCAAATCTTCAAGGCAAACACTATAGCCGCCAACTCCAAATCATGAGTAGGATAGTTTCTCTCATGAACTTTGAGTTGCCTTGAAGCATATGCAACCACTCTTTTCTCTTGCATCAAAACACATCCCAAACCCTGATGTGAAGCATCATAGTAGACATCAAAAGGTCTTCCTACCTCTGGGATCACCAGCACTGGAGCACTAGTCAACCTTTCCTTTAGTTCCATGAAGCTCTGCTCACATCGGTCGGTCCAAGCAAAAGGTTGATCCTTGCGGGTCAACTGTGTTAAAGGAGCCACTACCTTGGAAAAGTCCTCAATAAACTTCCGATAGTAGCTAGCTAAACCCACAAAGCTCCTTATCTCAGTGACTGTCTTAGGACGTTCCCACTGCAGCACTGCCTCTACCTTGACTGGATCCACTGAGATCCCCCGAGCAGATATCACGTGTCCTAAGAAGTTGACTTCCTTCAGCCAGAACTCACACTTAGAGAACTTGGCATAGAGTTGCTTCTCCCTCAGAATCTCCAACACTGTCCTCAGATGTTCTTCATGTTCTTCCTCGGTCCTTGAATAAATGAGTATGTCGTCTATGAAGACTACCACAAACTTATCCAAGAAAGGGCGAAAAATCCTATTCATGTAGTCCATGAACAGAGCTGGAGCATTTGTTACTCCAAACGGCATCACCACATACTCATAGTGCCCATAACGAGACCTAAATGCTGTCTTTTGAACATCTTCAGCTTTTACCAAAATTTGGTGGTACCCCGATCTCATATCAATCTTTGAGAACACCGAGGCCCCATGTATTTGATCCATCAAATCGTCAATTCTAGGTAGGGGATACTTGTTCTTGATGGTCAACTTGTTCAACTGCCTGTAATCTATACACAACCGAGACCCTCCATCCTTTTTCTTAACTAGGAGCACTGGAGCCCCCCATGGAGATACACTGGGTCTGATGAATTGTTTCTCCAACAACTCTTCCACTTGCTTCTTTAATTCTACCAACTCGGCTGGAGCCATCCTGTAAGGTGCCATTGACACTGGTCCAGCTCCAGGTACCAAATCAATAGAGAATTCCACTTCTCTCTTAGGAGGTAATCCAGGTACTTCTTCTGGAAATACATCCATGAAATCTTTCACCACATGTATCCTGCTTACGTCCTCTTCATTCTTCACTTCCAACCGAGCTAGGATCACGAAGCACCTCGCCCCTTTTTCCAACTCCGACCACCCATGCTGAGCAGGTATCACATCTGACTCTTGGAGGTCTGGAAACGCTATTTTCTGACTACCACAGTCTATAAGAACGTGATTGGCAGATAGCCAATCCATTCCCAGGATAAGATCCAGGTCCTGAAGAGGTAGGCAGATCAAGTTTACTTTGAACCTGCGTCCCTCTACTATCACTGGACATTTAGGGCAAACTGTAGAGGTTAACACCTGTCCTGACGCAGGTGTAGAGACCAACAGTTCAAACGGTAACTCCTTCACTAGAAGGCCCAACTCGGCTACACACAGGCTTGACACAAAGGAGTGTGTCGCTCCAGAATCAAACAAGGCTTTTACACCTCTACCAGCTATAAAACAAACACCTTGCACTAGGTTACCTGACTGAGACGCTTCTGCTCCTGTCATGGCAAACACTCTCCCTGTTGCCTGAGGTCTGCTGCCTTCATTCCTCAACTGCTGAGAACCACTGGGTTGAGTCGCCCAATTCCTGTTAGGGCACTCTCTAGCAACGTGTCCCGTCTTTTGGCAGGTGTAACACCTTCTCTCTGAATTCTTCTTGAAGCACACATTGGAGGTGTGTGGTCCACCACAATGGAAACATTTGGGTTTCCAAGGTTGTTGCTACTGCAACTGGGATGACGCTGTTCCTGCCCGATGTGGTGGAGGTCTCGCATAGGGCTTGCTTTGTGGGTGCTGCACCTTGGCCTTCCCACTGGAAGAACCCCCTGGGTGTGACCTGATCACCCGGGAATCACCCTTTTCTAGAGTCTCCACCATCTTCGCCTTCTCTACTAAGGCGTGAAATTCCCTGATGCACATAGGGGCTATGGTCCTCTTCAAGCCATGCTTCAGTCCCTCTTCAAACTTCCTACACCTCCAAGCCTCAGAGGTCGCCTGGGTATAGAATCGGGCGAGATACTCAAACCGAGCAGCATAAGCATTCACTGACATCTCCCCCTGCTCCAATCTGAGGAATTCTGCTTCCCTCGCAAATCTTGCACTATCTGGGAAGTATTTTTCCAGAAATCTCACCCTGAAGCTCTCCCAGTCTAACACTTCAGCTCTGGCTTCCATCATCTGCTGAGCTCCCATCCACCAGAACTCGGCTTCTCCAGATAGTAGATAGGTGGCGAACACCAATTTCTTCTCTTCAGGGCAGGAGGTCGCCCTAAAGATTTTCTCCAACTCCCTGACCCACTGATCTGCTTGATCAAGGGTAGCATTCCCACTGAACTTGGGTGGGTTGTGCCTCATGAACTCGGTCAGTCCCATCTGTTCCTGAGGCTGACCGACGTGGGAATTTGTTTCAGCTGACCGAGCAGTTTCCCAATGGTGCATTGCAGCTTGATGATTCTGAGCCATTGTTGCATTCTGTTGTTGGATGGCAGTTGCCATCATCTCAATAGCCTTGGCAATCTGGCTCATTTCCGAAGAAGGCTGGGGAGGGGTAGGAGGTCTACGTGCCATCTTCTTCGTTTCAGATTTTGAAACTATTGGTTTCTATATTCCCTACAACTACAAGAATGAGATCGATAAGAAATCAATTCATTCAGGAGGTAACCTCTAGACCTTACAAAGGTCAGCATCTCAAAGTCATTAAGAATTTGAGTTCATCAACAGAACCATAATACTTGTAACCTCAAGCAAAACACCAGAACAGCTACTGGTATACAACCATCAATCCAAACAACCACTTTCAATCAATTACAAAAACACTCAATAAAATGAAATAAATCACACCAGAATTCAATGTATGCTAAACATCAAACCTTTGGAATTAAGATTGAGAATCATCTCGATCCAGTTATGAGTGTGCACCCTCACTACTTTATCAAGACCCTCTCATTCTTAATACTAAGATTTTCAGTTAGGGCATATATTCACTAAAGCACACACAAAATTTCAATACAAAAACGATTGAAAACCTTTCACTATAGTTGTTATTTAAAACTCAACTAAATTTTATGAGCAGAAGAAACACAATGGATCCACAGCCCTCAGGTCATCCTAAGGACGAACTGCTCTGATACCATTAATGTAACATCCCGCCAAATTTCTTTTCATATTTATGTAATAAAATAAAGGTGAAACAATAATATCAAAATTTAACATAGATATATACATAATATAATCCATCCATTAGTACAAATGTGCCTCAAAATAATATCCCTTTTTGAGGAAGTTTTAATACATCTCCATACAGGAGTTTCCAAAATAAAATAAAAACCACAGCATTCAAAACCGGCGATCCCCTAACAGAAAACAGAAAACGGGCGATCTCCTATCAGAACCAGAAAATAGGCGATCGCCTAACAAAAACAGAAACAGGCGATCTCCTTCCAGCGACCACTCACAGAGGAGCTCTACTACCTGCAACCTCGTCTGCTCCCGTGCAAATACACACGATCATCACAGGTTTAAAAAAACAACCACGATACAAGATAAAAGGGTAAGCTAGATATTTTCAAAAACTTTAAATATGAAACTTTATATCAATAGAAAACATAAATTTTCACACCATTCATAATCTATATCAATTTCAACCATCAACATCTCCACGTCCCACAAACTCGTCAAGTGTCTATTCACTACATTCAATATTCATGGTTCACACGTCAGAATTTCCACTGACTCGTAAAATATAGACACATGACTCTACTTCCGGAAGACTCGTGCGTTGACTCAGACTCAGAGATCTGCACCTGTCATACCACCCCACTGTGAAATCCACACAGGGTCGCTGTGAAATCCACACAGCCATGCGCATACATAATCTCAATATCATCACTCTCCCGGTATGACATGGTTAATTCATATAACAAGTCAAGTCAGTTATCTTTCAAACAACTTACCCATACATATGAACCTCCTTCGACTCTCCCCAACTGAATAACTTCATCTATGTGATTCCATTATATCAGCAGAGTCAGGATATCTCCTTCTAGACAAGTCCCTAGTCAATGCACATTACACACGATCTTACACGGTATTTCCTTTCCTGAAAATACTATGCCTTGATCCCACATTCACAACATTCAATGCATCATACAACACGTAAAAGCATAATCCCATCATATGATATTTTGAATCTTTTCTTAAACAATCCCAATCACAGAAACAATCATTCGAAGGTTCAGATTTTCGAATATCACATGCATTTCACATTTCAATCTCAAACAGTTCAAAACGACACTAAAACAGGGGATTTTGAAAACAACATTAAAACCGGCGATCACGTCACCCCACACATAAAACAGAGTATCGTGAAAAGCATATGAAAACCGGCGACCACGTCGCCCTCACTTCAGAACCTACTCGCCTAACGTTTTTTATAAACGAAAATGCTAGCTTCCCTTACCTGGACTAGCGCAAAACACCAAGAGCTCCAAAACCCGCCGAAGCTTAAGGATGCCTTAACTCTGTTCTAGCGTCCTGACGGAAAACTCGCAGAGAACTCCCCAGGTATCCAAGTGCAGTCGTCGCTCATCGCACTGGTGCTTGAGGATGTCTGAATCGTAGCGCGAAGGAGAGAAAAGAGAAGGATGAAGGTGAACTCACTCTAGCACTCTTGAACCACAGCAACGTTCTCCCTCTCAGAAGTGAGTTTTTGAATCTAAACCAACTTGTCCACAAAAGCCGCTGCCACCACCCACTTTGCAGGGAAGCTTGCGTGTACGCTTCCCTGAACAGTACGACTACGTGTGCCTCTGTGCAGGCCAACACTCTGATGTCACTATTCTGAACCACCCTTTTTGTCTACGTGTCGCGCGTGCAGGACGTTTCATGCTGGGAGCCTGGGTCCCACCTTATCTGTGTGAAACTCGACATCGTGCGATAACCTTCCACCGATGACCGCTCGCGCGATGACTATCCACCGATGTCTCATCCTGGAGGACGACCGATGTCTCTCCCTGGGAGACGAACGATGTCTCGCCCTGGCGATGCCCGCATGTCTCGCGTCCTGGCGATGCCTGCATGCCTCGTGCACCGGCGATGCCCGCATGCCTCGCGCCCTGGCGATGCCCACATGTCTCGTGTCCTGGCGATGCCCGCATGCCTCGCGCGCCGGCGATGCCCGCATGCCTCGCGCGCCGGCGATGCCCGCATGCCTCGTGCCCCGGCGATGCCCGCATGCCTCGCGCGCCGGCGATGCCCGCATGCCTCGCGCGCCGGCGATGCCCGCATGCCTCGCGCGCCGGCGATGCCCGCATGCCTCGCGCGCCGGCGATGCCCGCATGCCTCGCGCGCCGGCGATGCCCGCATGCCTCGCGCCCCGGCGATGCCCGCATGCCTCGCGCCCCGGCGATGCCCGTATGCCTCGCGCCCCGGCGATGCCCGCATGCCTCGCGCCCCGGCGATGCCCGCATGCCTCGCGCCCCGGCGATGCCCGCATGCCTCGCGCCCTGGCGATGCCCGACGACACATCACCACGCCTTGCTGAAGGTTCTTCACCCCACTATGTTACGTCCAAGGTATCATCTCCACATGACTTGGTGACGTCGGTAGCTTCACATTTCCAAGAGTAGATCAGCACCACTCCTCGTGCGCCCATGCATGCAACACTAAGGACGATTTCTTATGCTCAAGCATAGAGCTTCGCATGCACAGCATATCTAAGGCTTAACCCACACCTTGATACGCGTGGTTTTTGGAGCCCACTCTGGTTGATCCAGTATCCTGACCACATACTGAGTGCACTTTCGGCGATCATGTTCAATCTAGGCGACAGGCGATTATGTACTAACCAGGCGATCTCATAGTCTTCTAAGCTACACTTTCCTTCCTTTTTATTTTAAATAAAAAACATACTTAGAATTCATTTAAAATATATTCCTTTTTATTCCAATTTAATTTTACAGGTCCTTACAATGTACATGAAAGAATTGTTCAACTTTTGCCTCCCAACCCAAGTACACATTAGGATCTCCCTCACCACTAAAACTAGGTAACTTTACATAAGGCAAATAAGGCTTAGCCACATTTTGGCACCTATCTTCATGATTGTGATGCATCCTCCAATTAGCTTCTTCATGATATCCATAAGAACTTTGAGAAGACCTTGAGGTATGCCTATGATGATGGTGGTGTCTTCTCTCACGGTTGTGATGAGTATTGTCACGCTCCAACTCCAATCTTTGGAGTCTAGCCTCCATTTGTCTTAATGCCTCATCCTTTTGTGCAATTGTAAGTTTAGCTTCCTTTAATTCACCAATAAGATGTGCTTTTTGAGGTGAATGAGGCTTAGATGATTCTCCACTAGAAAAATGAGCCATGATAACAAAGAAACACAAGCCCACCACTGCTATCGGTCGTCGATGTCTGAGGACTAGTCGGTACACAAGCCCCCCAGTCTCGAGCTGTTAACTTGTTCAGCGAAGAGACTAAGTCGTTGCCCTTGGCGACCTACGTGGCACTGGGTGAAAGGACATGAATAGTTCATTGAAATGTCTCTCCGTGCTTGTTTTAATCTGCGCACACGTGGCTTGATCAACGGCTAGGACTCATTGCCGCTTGTGCTCCCTTGTTTACGTTAACTCTTTCCAAACCCCGCGCTTCTTCACTGTTCCATCATTTCACCACATACTCTCTTTGATCATTCTCCTTCTCTCAAACGCTGTCGCTTCTCTTTCATCAATCTCGAACTTCAACCCTCAACTTCTTTAAAGGTATGATTTTTATCTCACGACTTGCTCTTGTTTCGTGATTCCATTGCTCATAACATGCTATAATTGCTCTGGGCCTGTTTAAGATTTTCGCACTTTAGGTTTTCCTGCATTTTACACTGTTATGTTATTCGCTTCTATTTCTCTGGTTCATTGAGTCACACCGTTACTTTTTCTGAACCCTTGTCTTTCTTCCTTTCTATCTCTCCCTTTTTAGCTTTCTTCAAGATGGCCAGAACCAAAACCACCTCCAACCCTCCCCCCAACATTGATTACAGAGCCCTCTACCCTGGGCCTCAGAGGACCTCCTTCCTGAGACCTCTCAACTCACCTTCAGTGGGGATGTGACCTAGCACAGGGAGGACAAGGCTGCCTGTGTGACCCGCGTGTTCGAGAGGGAGTGTGACACCTATGTCTCCATTCGACCCTGTTCGGAGGGCGAACCTGTATGCGTTGACGATCACGCCAACAATGGGGAACCCTTCTTTTTCCTTTACGCCACCATCTTCAAGCAGATCAAACTCCGCTTGCCACTCATGAGGTTCAAGCGGGTGCTCTTAACTGAGATAAATGTGGCCCCCGCCTAACTACACCCAACAGCTGGGGCGTTCGCCATCTTATGCAACCATCTAGGGCACACCCCCTCAATGGACGTCTTCCTCTATTTCTTTTAGGCAAAAAGCCTAGGGAAGAGGCTTTGGGTAAGCTTTAACGGGGTGGCAGGGAAAGTTCCCCTAACCCTCTTCCAGCAATCTTATAAGGGCTTCAAAGGGAAGTTCATTAAGGTGTGCTGCACCGCTCACGACCCCACCCTGCTAGATGGGTTCCCCCTTTACTGGGTGGGGAAACTGAAGTTCAAGAAACCCAGGGGTTTTGAGGAGATGACTCCCCCTGATCGCGAACTATGCCAGCTTCTCTCAAGCCTATGAGTGGTGTTTAACACTGCTCAGCTGATCAAGCATGAGTTCAATGCCAAGGCCCTCTAGGGTTACATTGGTACC
This sequence comes from Phaseolus lunatus, assembly GCA_013389735.1. Classification (NCBI taxonomy): domain Eukaryota; kingdom Viridiplantae; phylum Streptophyta; class Magnoliopsida; order Fabales; family Fabaceae; genus Phaseolus; species Phaseolus lunatus. Next base: position 26,209,625 of record CM023858.1, read on the forward strand.
TGTTTCTACCTTTTCCTCGCCTTGCTTTGCATATCTGTTGTTAGCTTACACATGATGTGCTTTTTCTTTTCATGTTTGTGCATCCACTGATTTACCCATTGTATACTATGCTTCTCATGTTTCATTGTCTAGGTGCAGGCATGGTGCTCAATGAAGAGAAGAGGAAGAGACTGGCTGAGCTGATTGCCCGCAGCCAAGCGACAATTGTTGGTGCGAGTGGCACAGCCCCCGCCGGTCCCCTGGTCGTTGTCCAGGATTCACCCAACCCAACCTCTGCTGATAAATGGGTGGTCGCAACCAACTCTGAGGATGAGGAGACAGAGGAGGGCCTTGTCTTCAAGAAGCCCCAATGACCACCCTCCATCGTTCGGGGACAACCCCCCCAGCACCTCTTCTCCTTGCGAACATCCCACGCTCGAAGGCAGTGGGGAGAGCACTCCTGGTGGCCAAGTGCCCCCTGCTGCTGAGCTCCCTGTCATACTCTTAGAAGCCCTCATGCGCTTCCAAGATAAGGAGGCTATGGAGGCTTTGGATGGAGACGTGCTGAGGGAGCGCATGGGCCAAAGCCTTGGGGAGTTCCTCGTCAACTCCCTTGCCTTCATAAGCCAAGCGGAGGCAAGGATGAAGGAGGAACTTGCCCTCCAAGCCCAGATCTTTGCTAACCGCGAAACGGCCCTGAACCCAGAGCTAACCAGCCTTTGCCAATTAGAGAAGGAGACCAAAAAGCTGCTCTTCGACAGGGGTCAAGAGGCCTTTCAGCTGGAGGCAAAGATCCTGCCTCTGCGCAACAAAGTTATTGATCTAAAAGAGTAGGAAGAGGAGGCAAAGACTAAGATGGCCAAGTTGGAGGAGCGGGCCACCCAACAAGAGGTCCAACTGGGCTGTGTGGAGGGTGAGCTTGCCCAGAAGATTGAGCTCTTCAACAAGACTGAGGCGGAGCTCACCGTCGACACCGTCGACACATATGGAGCAGGGTTTGAGAATGCCCTTGCTCAGGTTGCCTGCTTGCACCCTGAGCTGAACTTCTCTCTCTTCTTGGTGACAAAGTGCGTCGTTGATGGGCAGCTCGCACCCTGGATCTAGCTCTCTTCAATTTGTAATAACTTGGCTTTTTGTAACTTGGCTTTTTGAAGAACCATTTGTATTTTGTAATACTTTGTCCTTATGTATGAACCTATTTGCTTTAAATCACTTTATTTGCCTTGCTTGCTGACTATCGTGCCTCACCCTGACATTGCTAACAACACGGTTGACAAATATTCATACTCTAGGTAGCACGCTTTTCCACCACTTGCTCAACCTTGCCTTATTCGATTCTTTAGTGGTGCGCACAAAACCCTCAACTAGCCTTACCTTGGCTACGCCAAGATAAGGGATTTTTTTGAACCACACTATCTTCACCTTGGTGTTCTCACTCAAGAGGGAGGCATTCTCTACGAACCATCCTATCCCAACTTTGAGGCTTCTAACCCAAGGGGAAGTTCGTAACTGACCACGTCCTTGTTGTATGAAGTCAAGGGAGGATCTAATAACTGACCTCATCCTTGCTGTACAAAGTCAAGGGAGGATTTAACTGGTGAACCCTACTGTTCAGCTTTGGTGTTTTCACTCAAGGGGGAGGTGTTCTCTGTGAACCTACCCGGGGAGGATGATGAGGACCTAGAAGGGAATACACCTACTGACCAAGCCCAACCTTAGAGGAGGCAGACTAGGAGCATGACACAAGACCAAGGGCCAAGTCAGGATGCTCCAACCATTGCCTTAGCTCCCACCATACCTCAGAGGATTACAAGAAGCAAAGCACAAGCTTTGGGTGTTAAGCATTGATCCGGTCGGTCATCGGTAGACGATGACGTCAGCAGCAGATGACCACGTGGACCATTCACAGGGTGACACGTGGAATGAGATAGCAGGTGAATCAGGGAGGAGATCACTCAGAACGGTGATCGGTGGTCAGTTGCTAAGTGACCACCACCCACAGATTAGTGCCTAGATGAGCGCTTGGAGGCAGAGCTCGAGAAGTAAAGAAGCACCGATCAGTCATCGGGGTTTCTTGTTAACACGCAGTTAAGCTGGGACCCAGGCTCCCAGTGAGAGCGTTACGCAAGAAGTACTGATCAGTCATCGGGGTTTCTTGTTAACACGCAGTTAAGCTGGGACCCAGGCTCCCAGCGAGAGTGTTACACAAGAAGCACTGATTAGTTATCGGTTCATGGTCATCGGGGTTTCTTGCTAACACGCAGTTAAGCTGGGACCCAGGCTCCTAGCGAGAGCGTTACGCAAGAAGCACTGATTAGTCATTGGGGTTTTTTGTTAACATGCAGTTAAGCTGGGACCCAGGCTCCCAGCGAGAGCGTTACACAAGAAGCACTAATCAGTCATCGGTTCATGGTCATCGGGGTTTCTTGCTAACACGCAGTTAAGCTGGGACCCAGGCTCCCAGCGAGAGCATTACGCATGCACCTCGCATGATTCCGAACCAAAAGAAGAAGAGTTGCTCGCTAGTAGGGTCGTGCATGAGGATGGTACAAGAGAGCTAGTAAGCTGGTCAGTGATCAGTGACTCTTTTAACCCATTACGTGCATGGCACTGTGCGGTGAGGTCATGCATGCAGGATGCAGCGCTTGGTGAGTGTACCTAGACCAGCCACACCTGGTGTTCTCCTGGGAGCATGCGACTCACTCAGAGGTAAGAAACGTGCTAAGTTACTCCGCAAGAGGATAACTTAGGCGCACAGAGAAAAGCGCAAGGCCCTTTAGGTATGACACGCGTACGGTTAGATGCAAGTTGCATGCCTCCACGTGTCACCATCTTAGAGAGAGGCGCGACCCAGGTATAAAAGCACTCCACGTCATGTAAGGTACATGAGTTTTATGTTTTTACACGTTTTACAGTTTTACAGAGTTACAGAGAGAGAAAGTGGATCTGAGCACACACGAGTCTCACAGAGAGATTCAGAGAGAGTTTTTGGTGGTTCTGTTGCCTGACTTGAGCGTCGGAGTGCACACGACCACTAGAGGCGTCGTCTGTGTTGTTTTGCAGGCATCGTTGGGAGTTCCAGAGAAGGTTCTTGGAGTGTTCTTGCAGACCACGTAGTTGTAGAAGGCTAGACGAAGGAGAGACGAGGCACATACTCCACGTTCAAGTCCGCAGCAGGATCATTTGGCGCCCACTGTGGGGCCCGTGTGAATCTTATTCCCATCCACATCGCAGTTCTTGAGGTTTCTTGAAGTTTCTTGAGGTTTCTTGAAGTTTCCTGAAGTTTTCATCGAAGGATTTGCTGAAAAGATGAGTAGAAGAACCAGACAAACCACACCCGCGCCATCTGTTGAAGAAGGAGCTGTTACCATGGCGCAGGTCATGGAGATGATGCGCGCGCTGCAGGATAATGTCGCGGCATCGAGAGCGGAGCAGGAGAAGATGCGTGCAGAGCTGACTGCATCGTAGGGCAGAAATGAAGAGTTGAACCGTATAAATAAAGAATTACGTAGGGAACTACAGGCGCAGAAGGAGCGCGCAGTTGAAGATAGGACGTCGATGCCGCCATCGTCTCCCCCGAGATCATGAACACAGTGGTGCCTCCCAACCTGGTGGGAGTGAAGGCGTCGTTCATGGGGGCGGAAGATCCAGAAGCACATCTGACAGCCTTCCACACTCAGATGATGCTGTCTGGAGGCTCAGACGCTGTTACTGCAAAATGTTTATGAGTACACTGAGCGGAATAGCTATGGAGTTGTTCGTGAGCCTACCAGAGGGCCACATCACCTCTTTCCATCAGTTTTCGAAGCTGTTCACGAAGCAGTATATCGTCAACAGAGCGCCACCGGTGGTGTCCTATGATCTATTCGACATACGTCAGTACCAGGGGGAGTCGCTGAAGGACTACCTCAACCGTTTTGGTGCGCAGGTGGTGAGATTGCCTAGCAAGGACGAGAACATGCTGGTGCATGCATTCAAGAAAGGCGTACTGCCTGGTCCTTTCAGTGAATCGCTCATCAGGAGCCACCCTACCACCTTCGCTGAGATTTGGCGACGCGCGGTGGCGCACATAGTAGCAGAGACAGAGGTCTCTAAGAAGAGAGGCAGTGCTGCACCGTCGATGCCGCACGGAGGTCAGGGGAAGCAGCAGCAATAGGCACGGGTGAATGAGGCCAAGGAAGGGAAGAAGGCGCAAGGAAGGTCTCGTCCCTATGCACCCAGGAAGGACCAGGCCAGGGGGCGTGCAAGGGAGAACAACGCACCCCCCAGGTATGATTTCATGGTAGAGTTAACGGAGCTGATCGCCATCCGTGCTGTGGCTGCAAGACTCCGAGTACCAGAGAAAACTGACAAGGTACTTGGAAAGAAGAAGGATGAGTGGTGTGAATTCCATCAGGCTTATGGACACACACTCCACACCTGCCTGGCGTTGGGACATCAACTCACTGAATTGGTGAAGACAGGATTCCTGGCCGATTACCTACGGGAGGGGCAAGGTGATCGCGCTTCGGGGTCCCAGGCAGGTGATCAGCAACATGAAATCCCTGTGCACGGGGAAGTGAGGACGATCGCGGGGGGCTTCTCGGGAGGAAGGTGCTCCGCGTCGCAAAGAAGAAGGTATGCACGCTCAGTGATGGCTGTAGACTCAATGAATGAAGGCCATTTCCTCGAGGTGGATATCACATTCACAAGGGCGGATCTGCAAGACGTTGTACCCCACGACAACGATCCTGTGGTCATCTCCCTCGTGACTGCAGGAAGAAGAGTGTACAGGGTGCTTGTAGACCAAGGAAGCTTAGCGGATGTCATGTTCTGGCCGACATTCAACAAGCTGCAGCTGTCCCCTGATTAGCTGAGGCCATACGTTGGGTGTCTTTATGGTTTTGCGGGGGACCAGGTCGAGGTGCGGGGCTACGTAGAGTTGAGAACGACGTTCACCGATGGAGTGGCGTCCCGCACAGAAAAGATAAAGTACTTGGTGGTGAATGCCCCATCTGCATACAATATCTTGCTGGGAAGACCCACGCTCAACAGGTTGGGAGCAGTTCCATCGACAAGGCACATGAAGTTGAAGCTGTCGTCGATGGAAGGGGCTGTCATTACCATCAAGTCAGATCAGGCTGAGGCTAGGTGCTGTTATGAGAACAGCCTCAAGCAGAAGAGAAGCATCTGCCATGTCACTACGACACCACCATCAGGCGTGCTCAAGGAGCGATCGGTGGTTCGTGGTACACAGGCAGATCAGGTGATGGAAGATGCTACGCTGGGGGGCTCCCAGGTAGCTCAGGTGGAAGCTGAAGCAGAGGGCATGATCTCTCCTCGTGAGTCAGGCATCGCCAGGGCGGTCATCGCCAATGAAAGGAGACCCCATCCAACCGAGGGATGGGTGGAGGTGGAAATAAGGGGAAAGAAGTTTAAGTTGGGAGGATCGCTCGCTACAGAAGAACGAGCACAGATCGCCGGAGTGATCGAAAGGCACATGGGCGCCTTTGCATGGTCAGCTTCTGACATGCCAGGGATCGACCCCGATTTCCTTTGCCACCACCTGTCGATGGATCCCAAGGTGCGACCGGTGCGTCAGAGGCGAAGGAAATTCAATGAAGAGAGGAGGAAGGTGATCCACGATGAGACGCAGAAGCTCCTTGCCGCGGGACATATCAGAGAAATCTAGTACCCCGAGTGATTGGTGAACGTGGTGTTGGTGCAGAAGTCAAACGGCAAGTGGAGGATGTGCGTGGACTTCACTGACCTCAATAAAGCCTGCCCCAAGGACTCCTACCCTCTCCCCAGTATAGACGCATTGGTGGACAACGTGTCAGGGGGGAAGCTCCTCAGCTTTCTCGACGCGTTCTCAGGCTACAACCAGATCAGGATGCACCCCATGGACGAGTGCAAGACCGCTTTCATGACGGAACGATCTTGCTACTGCTACAAGGTAATGTCGTTCGGGCTGAAGAACGCGGGGCTACCTATCAGAGACTTATGGATAGGGTGCTCTCACCCATGCTTGGAAGGAACGTGCATGCATATGTAGATGACATGGTGGTCACGTCGCGAGAGAAGGCGCATCATGTAGCTGATTTGGAGGAACTTTTCACCACCATCGCCAAGTACAGGTTGAAGCTCAACCCTGAGAAGTGTATCTTCGGCGTGGAGGTTGGGAAGTTCTTGGGTTTCCTCCTGACAGAGCGAGGGATCGAGCCGAATCCAGAGAAATGCGCAGCAATCGTGGTGATGAGGAGCCCAACGACGGTGAAGGAGGTGCAGCAGCTCACCGGTCGGTTGGCCGCATTGTCATGGTTTATGTCTGTTGGAGGAGAGAAGGGTCATCCGTATTTCCAGTGTCTCAAGCGCAACAGCAGGTTCCTTTGGACACAGGAATGCGAGGATGCCTTCCTAAAGCTGAAGGAGTATCTGGCGAGCCCACTGTAACATCCCGCCAAATTACTTTTCATAAATATAAAATGAAATAAAGGTAAAACAAAAATATTTAAATGAACATACGTATTTATATAAAATGAAGTTGCTCCTCACAGGGAGTTTAATACATAACCGGTATATTTTTCCAAAATTAAACAAAATACAGCCAAATAAATTGAAACCGGCGGTCTCCCTACATAAACCGGCGATCTACTATCAGAAGACCCAAAACAGCCGATCTGCTATCCGAACAGAAATCAGGCGATCACCACATAGAGACAGAAACAGGCGATCTCCTTCCGGCGACCACTCACTAAGGAGCTCTACTTCCTGGAAGATCATCTGCTCCCGTGTAAAATACACGATCATCACAGTTTTAAGAGAAAACAGCCAGAGAACAATACAAAGGGTAAGCTAGATATATTTATTTTTAACTTTAAATTATAAACTGGACAACCAACGTAGATCAGCCTTTTTAAACATTCACAAGAGTCCATCACTTTCTCATTCATATCACACAACCATTAAGTGCCTATCAACAATTTCTCAACATTACTCACATCAGACTTCCACTGACTAATCACACATAGACACTTGACACTACTTCCGGAAGACTCGTGCGTTGAACTTAGCATCCAGAGACATGCACCTGTCATACTTCATTGGCTGTAATGTTCCCACAGCCATGCGCATCAACACAATCTCGATCTCAATTTCATCACTCTCACAGTATGACAGGGTTAATCCATATAACAGGTCAAGTCAGTTATCTTTCAAACGACTTACCCATACATATGGACCTCCCTCGACTCTCACCAACTGAATGACTTCATCTATGTGACTCCATCATATCAGCAGATTCAGGATCGTCCCATTCACAGGATACTCACAGATCAATACACTTCATAACCAAATCTCAACACGGTATTTCCTTTCCTGAAAATACTATGTCTTGATCCCACATTCACGACATTCCACACATCATATAACACTTAAATGAATGATTCCAATCACAACAACAATCATTCCATGGTTCATATTTTCGAATATCACATTTAAATCTCAAACAGTTTCAAACAACACAAAAACAGGGGAGTTCGAAAAACAACGCCAAAACCGGCGATCTCGTCCAAAAACAGGGGATTTCGAAATCTGTATTTAAAACCGGCGACCACGTCGCCCAAACACATAAGAACAGAACATCATGGAAAAGGGGTTTAAAACCGGCGACCACGTCGCCCAAACACATAGAACAGAGCATCACGAAAAAGAATATGAAACCGACGACCACGTCGCCCTCACTTCAGAAACAGCTAATCTACGGCTTTTATTGAAAATAAAGCTAGCTTCCCTTACCTGGACTTGCGCAAAACACCAAGAGCTCCAAGACCCACCGAGCTTAAAGGATGCCTTAGCTCTGTTTTAGCGTCTAGTTTGTAGGACTTGCTGAGAAACTCCCAGGTGCTCCAAGGGCAGTCGTCGATAGCTAAGCAGGAACGTGATAAGGCCTGAATGGCAGAGTGAAGGAGAGAAAAGAGAAGGATGAAGGTAACTCACTTCTGAGGGGGGGTGGTGGCAGCAGCATGCGTGGACTAGTAGGCTTAGATTTAAAAACTCACTTCTGAGAGGCAAAGAAGGTGCTGTGGTTCAAGAGTGACAGAGTGAGTGAGTGAGTTACCTTCATCCTTCTCTTTTCTCTCCTTCACTCTGCCATTCAGGCCTTATCACGTTCCTGCTTAGCTATCGACGATTGCCCTTGGAGCACCTGGGAGGTTCTCTGCAAGTTCTACAAACTAGACGCTAAAACAGAGCCAAGGCATCCTTTAAGTTCGGTGGGTTAGAGCTCGAAGTGAGGTTTTACGCAAGTCCAGGTAAGGGAAGCTAGCTTTATTTTCAATAAAAGTCCTAGAATTGCTGTTTCTGAAGTGAGGGCGACGTGGTCGCCGGTTTCATATTCCTTTTCGTGATTCTCTGTTCTATGTGTTTGGGCGACGTGGTCGCCGGTTTTAAACCCCTTTTTCATGATGTTCTGTTCTTATGTGTTTGGGCGACGTGATCGCCGGTTTTAAATACAGATTTCGAAATCCCCTGTTTTTGGACGAGATCGCCGGTTTTGGTGTTGTTTTTCGAACTCCCCTGTTGTTGGTGTTGTTTGAAACTGTTTGAGATTTAAATGTGATATTCGAAAAATCTGAACCTTGGCATGAGTTTTTCTGTGACTGAAATCGTTCATTAAGTGTTGTATGACGTGTTGAATGTTGTGAATGTGGGATCAAGGCATAGTATTTTCAGGAAAGAAAATACCGTGTAAGATCGTGTAGGATGTGCATTGATCGGTGATTTCTATAATGAGATATCCTGACTCTCCTGAGATAATGAATTCATATAGATGAAGTTATTCAGGCGTTGAGAGTCGATGGAGGTTCATACGTATGGGTAAGTGTTTGAAAGATAACTACTTGACCTGTTGTGTGGATTCACCCTGTCATACTGTGAGAGTAATGAAATTGAGATCGAGATTTGTGTGGATGCGCATAGCTGTGGAAACATTACAGCAGTTTAGTATGACAGGTGCAGATCTCTGAGTCTAGTCAATGCACGAGTCTTCCGGAAGTAGTGTCAAGTGTCTATGTGTGATTAGTCAGTGGAAGTCTGACGTGAGTAATGTTGAGAAATTGTTGATAGACACTTGATGGTTGTGTGGTATGAATGAGAAAGTGATGGACTCTTGTGAATGTTTAAAAAGGCTGATCTACGCTGGTTGTCCAGTTTATAATTTAAAGTTAAAAAAATATCTAGCTTACCCTTTGTATTGTTCTCTGGCTGTTTTCTCTTAAAACTGTGATGATCGTGTATTTTACACGGGAGCAGATGATTTTCCAGGAAGTAGAGCTCCTTAGTGAGTGGTCGCCGGAAGGAGATCGCCTGTTTCTGTTTCTATGTGCTGATCGCCTGATTTCTGTTCTGATAGCAGATCGGCTGTTTTGGGTCTTCTGTTAGGAGATCGCCGGATTATGTAGGGAGACCGCCGGTTGCATTTTATTTGACTATATTTTGTTTAAGTTTTGGAAAAATTGACCGGTTATGTATTAAACTCCCTGTGGGGAGCAACTTCATTTTATATAAATACGTATGTTCACTTAAATATTTTTGTTTTACCTTTATTTCATTTATATTTATGAAAAGTAATTTGGCGGGATGTTACATTGCTTTAAAGTTAAAGTTAGTGGCCCACGCATCCTCCTGAAATCTCACATCCCCTCCGCCTCCAACTTTCCAAACAATGACTTTTTGGAACTAACCATCATCTTCACCCTCCTCGCACACCTTACGTACATCTCTCCACCACCACGATTGATATTTCAAATGAGCTCGGCTTCTTCCAAGTTCCGAGTCATATTTGGATACAAGAATATCTTTCCATTTCCCTTTCTTATCACTCCTCATCCACCATTTCCATTTCGCCAGAAGAGCAAAGTTAAAATTTCTGGTATCTCTTAAATTCTCCATCTGCTGGTATGCAAATTCTGCCATTAATCTCAATATTCCATCTTTACCCATTACAAAGCCTTTAGCCTGATCGGTGCCTAGCAATTCCACAATACGTTTCAGACTAGGATCCTCTAATTGTTCAATCAAAACTGGTTCGCCCTCCTGGTTCCAACAATAAAGGAATTCTGCATTTCCTCCCATACAAAGCTTCATACAATTACTGTCTTCAAATCTCCATAACAATACTACCACTGCCGATTCTAAATCATAAGTAGAATAATTTCTCTCATGAAATTTGAGTTGCATTGAACATATACAACTCTCGTCTTCTCTTGTATTCAGACACAATTCGAACTTTGATGTGAGGCATCATACTAAACCTCAAAAGGCTTGTCTTCTGCACATCTTCTGTCTTAGCAAAATCTGGTTTTATCCAGATTTCAGATAAAACTTTGAGAACACTGAAGTTCCATCTAACTGGTCCCTCAAATCATCAATTACGGGTAGAGGATAGTTGTCCTGGATGGTCAACTTATTCAACTTCCTGTAGTCCCTACACAGTTGAGGTCCTTCCTCTTCCTTTTTAACCAACAACGCTGGAAACTCCAAGGAGATATATTGGGCTTGACTAACTGCATCTCTAACAACTCTTCCACTTATTTTCTTCAATTTAATCAACTCGGCTGAACTTTGGAAACACTATCTTTCGTTGAGCTTAACCTTTGGAAACGTGATTGACAGATCACTAATCCCTTTTCTGGAATAACATCCAATTCATCTCCTACATACTCAACATAAACTAGTGTCCAAATTTCAAACCACATACAGCTTTCAAATCCAAATCAATTAAACAACATCCATCCCACGTGAGACTTTCTCTCTCATCCAAGCAATTTCTCCGCCTGTTGCTTTTCAACAATTTTCTTTGCCTAACTGTAACTTTAAACACAATTAAGATATTTCATCTTTCCTCTTTCCCAAAATCATTGATACATCTCAAGATGATATAATCATCTTGTAAACTTATTCTCTACCAAATCTCAAATTTCCATTTTAAGCCTTGTGTCCAGCTAGAGCCATCTTATGTTGTGTTACTGACACTAACACCTTCCAAGCTCCAGATCAAAGAAATTCCTACTTTCATCTTGGAACTTAACTCCAGTACTCCCTATAGAAGCAAGTGCTTAAATCTTAAAACCCTCAATATACTGTTGATTTACTCTACATGTCTTATATCTATCTGAAATTAAATCATGGTGCAACTAAATCTATCTTGCACTTGCTTTACACTTATTGGGTAACTATCCATTCACCAATTTCTTCTCTTCAGGGCGGGAGGTCGCCTTAAAGATTTTCTCGAACTCTCCGACCCGCTGATCTGCTTGATCAGGGTTAACATTCCCACTGAACTTGGGTGGATTGTGCCTCATGAACTCGGTCAGTCCCATTTGTTCCTGAGGCTGACCGACGTGGGAAGCTGTTTTCAGTCGACCGAGCAATTTCCCCGTGGTGCATTGCGGCTTGATGATTCTGAGCCATTGCTGCATTCTGTTGTTGGATGGCAGTTGCCATCATCTCAATGGCCCTGGCGATGTGGCCCATTTCCGAAGAAGATTGGGGAGAGGTAGGAGGTCTACGATTCATCTTCCTTCGTTCTCAGATTTTGAAACCACTAGTTTCTATATTCCCTACTACTATAAGAATGAAATCGATAAGAAATCAATTCATTCAAGGGGTAACACCTAGACCTTACGAAGGTCAGCCCCTCAAAGTCATTTAGAATTTGAGTTCATCAACAGGGTCATAATGCTTATAACATCAAGCATAATACCAGAACAACTACTGGTATGCAGTCATCAATCCAATCAATCATTTTCAATCAATTACAAAGACACTCAAGAGAATGAAATAGCTCACACCAGAATTCAATATATGCTAAACATCAAACCTTTAGAATTAAGATTGAGAATCATCTCGATCCAGTTATGAGTGTGCACCCTCACTACTTTATCAAGATCCTTTCATTCTTAATACTAAAATTTTCAGTTAGAGCATATATTCACTAAAGCACACACAAAATTTCAATACAAAAACGTTTGAAACCTTTCACTATAGTTTTCATTTAAAACTCAAATAAATTTTTATGAGCAGAAGAAACACAATGGATCCACAGCCCTCAGGTCATCCTAAGGACGAACTGCTCTGATACCATTAATGTAACATCCCGCCAAATTACTTTTCATAAATATAAAATGAAATAAAGGTAAAACAAAAATATTTAAATGAACATACGTATTTATATAAAATGAAGTTGCTCCTCACAGGGAGTTTAATACATAACCGGTATATTTTTCCAAAACTTAAACAAAATACAGCCAAATAAATTGAAACCGGCGGTCTCCCTACATAAACCGGCTATCTACTATCAGAAGACCCAAAACAACCAATCTGCTATCAGAACAGAAATCAGGCGATCACCACATAGAGACAGAAACAGGCGATCTTCTTCTGGCGACCACTCACTAAGGAGCTCTACTTCCTGGAAGATCATCTGCTCCCGTGTAAAATACACGATCATCACAGTTTTAAGAGAAAACAGCCAGAGAACAATACAAAGGGTAAGCTAGATATATTTATTTTTAACTTTAAATTATAAACTGGACAACCAATGTAGATCAGCCTTTTTAAACATTCACAAGAGTCCATCACTTTCTCATTCATATCACACAACCATCAAGTGCCTATCAACAATTTCTCAACATTACTCACGTCAGACTTCCACTGACTAATCACACATAGATTCTTGTCCCTAAAAAGGATGGGAGTTGGAGGATGTGTACGGATTGCCGCGCAATAAATAACATAACAATCAAATATAGGCATCCCATTCCTAGGTTAGATGACTTGTTGGATGAGTTACATGGGTCTCAGGTATTTACCAAAATTGATCTTAAGAGCGGTTATAACCAAATCCGGATTAAACCGGGGATGAATGGAAAACTCCCTTTAAGACCAAATTTGGTTTATACGAGTGGTTAGTCATGCCCTTTGGCTTAACCAATGCTCCAAGCACCTTCATGCGACTTATGCATCATGTTTTAAGACCCTTCATTGGCAAGTTTGTAGTGGTTTACTTTGATGATATTCTCATCTACAACTTGTCTTTAGAGGAACATCAACAACATGTTAGGCAAGTTCTAGAAACCCTTAGGAAAGAATGTTTGTATGCTAATCCTGAAAAATGTGTGTTTGCAATAGACCACATCGAATTCCTAAGGTTTGTGGTAAGTTCTAAAGGGGTGCATGTAGATGAAACAAAGGTTGCAACAATTAAACATTGGCCCACACCCACCAATGTTAGTGAGGTACGAAGCTTTCATGGCCTTGCTAGCTTTTATAGGAGATTTGTGAAAGACTTTAGTACCATTGCCGCACCTCTCAATGCCATAGTAAAGAAGGACGTTGTGTTTAAATGGGGCCTTGAACAAGAAAAAGCTTTTGACACTTTGAAAGATAAGTTAACTAAGGCACCCATTTTAGCACTCCCTAACTTTACTAAGACATTTGAGATAGAATGTGATGCCTCTAACATAGGCATTGGGGTAATCCTCCTCCAAGAGGGTCACCCCATAGCTTATTTTAGTGAGAAACTCAAAGGGAGTCACCTCAACTACTCCACCTATGATAAGGAACTTTATGCTCTTGTGAGAGCCTTGCAAAATTGGCAACACTATCTTTTTCCCAAGGTGTACCGACCAGTCCTCGGACACCGAGAACAGGTAGTAAAGGGCGAACCACGTCAGCTGGGTCCCACAGCATGGGCCAAAGCCACGTGGAGTGGACCCCGTAGGCAGCTTGGATTAGAGGGTGATCAGTCATCGGTGTGTCCAATCAGAGAAGGGTGATTAGTCATCAGCATGTTCCCACAGAGAAGGGTGATTAGTCATCAGCATGTTCCCACAGAGAAGGGTGATTAGTCATCAGCGTGACGATCACCAGGAAGGGCTGATGTGTCCTCGTCACTTCACAGGGTGATCAGTCCTCGGCAACAGAGTGTGACGAGGTGACATCGGTCTTGGGTGATTTGAATAGCGTAGACAGAACAGCTAAGATTGGTTCCTAGTGTGGGTCAATGACCAGTTAAATACCCAGAGGTAGGGAGAGGCCTGAATGACGAAGAGCCTATGTGGGTGGTAGGGAAAGCACAGTGAGGTGCAGGATCCTGAGGGGTCGAGTACTCATCAGACCTAGGGTTTCCCAGTGAAGCTACATGCATGGCACGTGAACAGTGAAGGCACTCCCAGAATAGGTGGCCCCAGAGACTAGGTGCACAAGGAGGCACCCAGGTGGTCACCCTGTGAGAGTTTGCACTCCAGAGAAGGAAACCTTATGTGCTAGATTACCCTAAGATTGGGTGATAGCGGCACAAGGGTATTCTAGTAAACCCTAAATATGGCTAGTAGCGCAGTGAATCCTAATTAGGGCTAGCGGCGCAGTAAACCCTAGACTACATAAGGGACAGTAAAATACTTCATAAAGGTACGCAGTTCCTAGACCTAAACACAGAGAAACTCAATACACTTGGTGTTTCTTGCCCTCCACTGACTTGAGCGTCGGAGTGCAAACGGCCTCTAGGGCGCCCCTTTCTCTTTTGCAGGTGCAGACTGTTTCGCAAGAACCAAGCACATATCAACGTGAGGAAGGTGGTGCGTGAGTGTCGTGGAGTCAACTGACAGGCGAGTCAACCAGCAAGAACATTTGGCGCCCACCGTGGGGCCCAAGTAAAACAAGGTCCCATACACGAGAGTGAGAGAAAAAACCACAGAAGATGAGGAATACAAGACACGGGTCCGTTCCGCCAAATGGAGGCGACAGCGTTACCATGCAACAACTCATGGAAACGATGCGCGCCCTCCAGGAGACAGTGGCGGAGTCCAGAGCGCATCAGGCGCGTATGGAGGAGGACCTGGCCGCCTCATAGGCCAGAAATGAGGAGCTGCACAGGGCCAACGAAGAGCTACGATTGAATCTACATCACATGCAGCAAGCTAGGGATCGCGTGGGAGTGGATCAGACTCCACCTACGCCCCCAAGAGCCTTTCCCATGCCTTTTCCCAAAGAAATCATGGACGCGGTGGTCCCAGTCACATTCGTGGGGTCAAAGACTGTGTTCACAGGGAAAGAAGATCCAGAAGCACATCTGACAGCCTTCCACAGTCAGATGATGCTGTCCGGAGGCTCAGACGCGGTGTACTGCAAGATGTTTATGAGTACACTGAGTGGAATAGCTATGGAGTGGTTCGTGAGCCTGCCAGAGGGCCAAATCACCTCTTTCCATCAGTTCTCGAAGCTGTTCACAGAGCAGTATATAGTCAACAGAGCGCCACCGATGGTGTCCTATGATCTGTTTGACGTGCGCCAATATCAGGGGGAGTCGTCACTGGTGCAGAAACGTAAAACAAATGCGGTTATTTTCATTTTACAAATGCGGCTAAACAACCGCATTTGATCAACACGCATTTGTAAATAAGAGATTTACAAATGCGGTTAAACAACCGCATTTGTAAATACTATTTACAAATGCGGTTGTTTCCCGTAACCGCCTCTGTAAATGCTCCAGAGGTGTGCCAGGTTTCATGAATGGCAATGATTTACAAATGCGGTTGTTTACCTTAACCGCATTTGTAAATGAAGGCAATGATTTACAGATGCGGTTGTTTACCTTAACCGCATTTGTAAATCAAGGGAATGATTTACAAATGCGGTTGTAGTAAACAACCGCCTCTGTAAATCACATTTACAGATGCGGTTGTAGTAAGCAACCGCATTTGTAAATCATTCCCTTGATTTACAAATGCGGTTAAGGTAAACAACCGCATTTGTAAATTAGGTTTTTTTTTTTTAGAACTATTTGGTTAGTTGTTTTTCCATACGAATTATCTTATGCAGTTTCATTATACCCATCCCAGCCAGGCAGACAAATAAACAGATTCAGAGAAACAAAGTCAATTTATAGTAATTGATCAAAATGTATACAAAAATAGTAATAATCTCTATCTATTCTTACACTATTGATCAAATCGTAGAGTTATAAAAGTTTAGGAAATATGTGGACCAAGATTGTCTCACATATGTCATGGCTTCCGAACTCATGGGTTCCTCATCCGTGAAGAACTGCATTTCAAAATGGTTGACACATAAATTAGTTTTAAGATAGATAAATTAGTTTGAAGTTATAAAAATAATTTAAGAAATCTTACCTCTTGCCAATTACTTGTAAGACCTAGTCTTACAATGGTACTCATCCATTGCATGACGTAATAGCCACACTCATAGCTTCCTGGTTGTTTATTACACTATAATTCAATAAATTGTAAAAGTTAGTATAATTAAACAATGAAAAAAAAAAAGAAAAATCTTACATACCTTTAATCTTATCCAGTTCAAATTTTGAAAATTTGAATTCGATCTCCCTTTTAGAATGTTATATCCACGCCATGAACTGGTTGAGACAAAAAACCTTGTTAGTGGATTACTTATAGTATCAACCATAGTTAAGTTTATAGTGTACTTACTTATCAATGATATTCTTAAAACTTGTGGATATCTTCTTGTGTAGGGAACAGAACCACAAAGCCGTCCTATCCTTCAGTGATAAGACAAGTAATTGCCAATGACCCCTATATCATCCATGAAAATAGTTGAGTAAATTTATAAAACATGAATATAATAAACTTTTAACATATATATATTTAAACTTACTCGTTAATATAAGGGCACAAATAAACCTCTTTTCCCTCTTTTTCCAGGGTGTTAGTGATGTATGATTGGGTCTCATTTGTCTTTGCTCCAGTGGGATTAGTATATGCAGGATCTAAGAATCCATACACATTTTCCTTCCCCTCAGTGACAGAGACACCATTCAAAAACCTACAAGTAATTAGTTAAATCATAATGAATGCTAATTTAACATAAATGAAAATGAAATGTAGGTAACGATACTTACATCATAAAAAATTGAATGATATTTATATTCAGCTCCTGATCCCCAGCTACAAATTCTAGTAGATCTGACATGTATATGTACAATGGTAGCTCAGGGTTTGTTTCAAAAAAGGTATCATCCCATGGAACTTCCAGAGGATCTCGTCCAAGTTGTCTAGCAACTATAGCTAAGGAAGCTATAGGATCGTCAAGCGGAACCTCTTGTTTCTTTTTCGGACTTGGTTTCCGACGAGGTTTCTACAAAAAGAAAAAAGATTTGTTATAAATTACATGTAATATATAAATATAAATTAGCATATGAAATGAAATTATTACCAGTGGTTGTGGCATATATCGAATCAGGTGTCTGGGCCAGGCTACAAAGGACTGAAATGCTTCGGCCACAGTTGTTACCTCTTCTGAAGGTAGTGGAAGACGAGCATCAGGTACTCGTACTCTTTCAACCGTGACCTTTGCTGCATCAGGGGAGAGAGGAACGTTATGTAAGGTGGTGGCGTCTTCATAGACTTTTCCAATGGCCACCACCTGAGGAATGATGCCACCTTCTACCAGTAGCTCACATTGCCTCGTCTGGCCAATGATATCATCCCCTGATGCTGTAGGAGCTGCACAACTCCCCTTTGTGCTCTTGGGAGCGGGACTAAGAAGCGTCTGAATCGGCTGCTCAGCACAAAGTTGTTGCGATATCTCTTGTCGCAACTCTAGCCTCATCTTTTCCGTCTCCCTTCTCAATTTATAACGTGACAACCCACACCTTGGACAACTTTTCAACAATTCAAAATCTTTCCGGTATAATATACAATCATTAGGACATGCATGTATCTTTTTATACTCCATACCCATTGGACAAAGAATCTTTTTGGCCTCGTAATTACGATTAGGTAGAGTATTTCCCTCTGGAAGCATATCCTTCAACAGCTGGAGCAATTCCGTGAAACTTTTATCGGTCCATCCATTTAGTGCCTTCAAATTCATCAATCTTAACACTGCCGACAACCGTGTGAAGTTATTAGTTGATCCAGGATACAATGGAGTCTCTGCATCGCTTGACATACTTCCATATCCATGCGCTTTTGCAAAAGACTCAGCTCCCACATCACGAATCATGTCCTCCAATCGATCATCAACTACATCATCGTGTTCTGCTTCATCCGTGGTGGATCCCACATATTCTTCAGTTACGGAAACACGTGGTAAATTTAATAATTCACCATGCCATGTCCAAGTTGTATAAGATCGAAGAAACCCATCACATAGCAGGTGTTCCCTCATGATATTCACATCCAGTATCCTTCCATTCAAACAGTTAACGCACGGACACCTAATCTTTCCTCCATCACGACCACTATTAATCGCGTTACGCTGCGCAAATTGTATAAATTCTTCTACTCCTCTTTCGTACTCATCACTTATACGAGCACAATGAATCCAACTTCGATCCATTATATATTCTGCAATATAGATACCTAGGATTTTCTAATAAGTGTTCTATCTCATGCATTTGCTGAGGGTCGAACACCCCCGGACTCAATACCAGCACGTATTATTGTCGGAGGTCCAAATACAAACACGATATTCTATTATAATGTAACAACTAACATAACATAAATTCTACTATAAACTAACAAATACTTACTAAATAATTTAAATTTTAGAAAATAGAAATTATATAATACAAATTATATAAATTAATACAAATTTATATTAAATAATATACAAATTATAATACATAAAAAAAAATATTCAAAGTACAGCAAAAAAAAATTAACAAAACTAACATAAAAACTACTAACTAAATAATATAAATTTTAAAAATTAAAAATTATATAATATAAATTTATGTTAAATAATATACAAATTATAATAAATAAAGTCAAAAATTCAAAAAATCAACTAACCTTGTGTGCGAAGATGATGATTCAACTGATAGAAAACCAGAGGTGGAAGCGGGGCGCGACAGCGGCGAGCAATGCAACAGTAACTTCAAGCACTGCGCAAGGAAAAAACCATATATAAGAACAGCATTCCTAAAGGAGAATGAAATGGGATATATACGAAACTCACAATGGAAGCAATAACAATGAAGATGCACAGAAGCAAGGAACACAGCGCAGCGCAGCAACAGCGACAAGGAAGAGCAGAGCAGAAAGAGTGAAAGTGCAGTGGCGCGCTTCAAATTTTAGGTTAAAAACATTTTACAAATGCGGTTATTAGTTAAAACCGCATTTGTAAATGAAAGTTTTTCATTTACAAATGCGGTCATACGCGTGACCGCATTTGTAAATGAAAGGCTTTCATTTACTAATGCGGTCACGCGTATGACCGCATTTGTAAATGAAATGAATTTCATTTACAAATGCGGTCACGCGTATGACCGCATTTGTAAATGAAAAACTTTCATTTACAAATGCGGTCACGCGTATGACCGCATTTGTAAATGAAATGCCTTTCATTTACAAATGCGGTTTTAACTAACAACCGCATTTGTAAAACAAACTAATTTCAAAAATGCCACCGCGTTTTTAACAAAGGCGTTTTAGCGCGAAACCGCACTTAGAAAGGAGTATTCCTTTCATCATTTTGCACTAGTGCGTTGAAGGACTACCTCAACCGTTTTGGTGCGCAGGTGGTGAGATTACCCAGCAAGGACGAGAACATGCTAGTGCACGCATTTAAGAAAGGCGTACTGCCTGGTCCTTTCGGTGAATCGCTCATCAGGAGCCACCCTGCCACCTTTGCTGAGATTTGACGACGCACGGTGGCGCACATAGTAACAGAGACAGAGGTCTCTGAGAAGAGAGGCAGCGCTGCACCACGCGGAGGTCAGGGGAAGCTGTAGCAGCAGGTGCGGGTGTATGAGGCCAAGGAAGGGAAGAAGGTGCAGGGAAGGCCTCGTCCCCAGGATGGAGCTTATCGGCTGGAGACTCTGGATGGAACAGCTATCCCCAGGATGTGGAACGCTACATGTAACATCCCGCCAAATCTTTTTCGTATTTATATAATAAAAATAAAGGTAAACAAATATATTGAAGTGAACATAATTATATATATGTAATGAAGTTTCTCCTCACAGGGAGTTTAATACATAATCGGTCAATTTTCCAAAAACGTAAACAAAATACAGTAAAATAGAAAGACAGGCGATCTCCTAACAGCAAAAAGGCGATCTCCTATCAGAAAACGGCGATCTCCTATCAGAAAACAGAAAAAGGGTGATCGCCCAACAGAAATAGGAACAGGCGATCTCCTTCCGGCGACCACTCACTGAGGAACTCTACTTCCTGCAACATCATCTGCTCCCGTGTAAATTATACACGATCATCACAGGTTTAAGAAAAAGCCAAACACAACACCAAAAATCACAGGGTAAGCTAGATATTTGAAAGAGAGTTTAGATATGAAACTTTAAAATCAAGATAAAACAAATTTAAGACACCCACGTAAAAACCATCAATTTTCTCATTCCGTTCACATGACCATCAAGAAATCACACATTTCACAATTTCTTCAAGAGTCTTTCAGTTCACATAATTCATCAAGTGTCTATCAATTTCAAAGTTTCTCATTTCTTGCGTCAGACTTCCACTGATTCAACACACATAGACACATACCACACCACTGTAAAGTCCACACAGGACAGCTAGTAAAGTCCACACAGGACAGCTAATGAAGTCCACACAGGACAGCAAGTAAAGTCCACACAGGACACTTGACACTACTTCCGGAAGACTCGTGCGTTGAACTTAGCATCCAGAGACCTGCACCTGTCATACTTCATTGCTGTAATGTTCCCACAGCCATGCGCATCAACACAATCTCGATCTCAATTTCATCACTCTCACAGTATGACAGGGTTAATCCATATAACAGGTCAAGTCAGTTATCTTTCAAACGACTTACCCATACATATGGACCTCCTTCGACTCTCACCAACTGAATGACTTCATCTATGTGACTCCATCATATCAGCAGAGTCAGGATTGTCTCATTCACAGGATACTCACAGATCAATACACCTCATAACCAATCTCAACACGGTATTTCCTTTCCTGAAAATACTATGTCTTGATCCCACATTCACAACATTCAACACATCATATAACACTTAAATGAATGATTCCAATCACAACAACAATCATTCCATGGTTCAGATTTTTGAATATCACATCCATTTCACATTTAAAACTCAAACAGTTTCAAACAACACAAAAACAGGGGAGTTCGAAAAACAACGCCAAAACCGGCGATCTCGTCCAAAAACAGGGGATTATGCAATAACAGTTGAAAACCGGCGACCACGTCGCCCCATCATCTCAATCATCTAATATAAGGTTTTCGTTGGAAATAAGGCTAGCTTCCCTTACCTGGACTTGCGCAAAACACCAAGAGCTCCAAAACCCACCGAGCTTAAAGAATGCCTTAGCTCTGTTTTAGCGTTTGGTTTATAGAACTTGCAGAGAACCTCCCAGTTGCTCCAAGGGCAGTCGTCGCTCGTCGCCTTGGTGCTTGAGGATGCCTGAATCGCAGCGCGAAGGAGAGAAAAGGAGAAGAATGAAGGTAAACTCACTCTTTGATTCTTGAACCACTGCAACGTCCTTTGCCTCCTAGAAGTGGGTTTTTGAATCTTAAACCAACTTGTCCACAAAAGCCGCTGCCACCACCCACTCTACAGGGAAGTTTGCGTGTACACTTCCCTGAACAGTACGACTACGCGTGCCTCTGCGCAGGCCAACACCTTGATGTCACTATTCTGAACCACCCTTTTTTTCTACGTGTCGCGCATGCAGGACGTCTCATGCTGGGAGCCTGGGTCCCACCTTATCTGCGTGAAACTCGACATCGCGCGATAACCTTCCACCGATGACCTCTCGCGCGATGACTATCCACCGATGACTTATCATGGCGGACGATCGATGTCTCTCCCTGGAAAACGACCGATGTGTCCCTCATCCTGGCGATGACCGTCTGTCTCTCATACCGGCGATGACTGATGTGCCTCATCCCGGTGATGACTGATTCCTTTTCCTGACGGACGACTGATGTCTCACCCTGGAGGACCACCAACGTCTCACCCTGGCAGACAACCGATGTCTCACCCTGAAGGACCATCGATGTCTCACCCTGGCAGACCACCGATGTGTCACCCTGAAGGACCACCGATGTCTCACCCTGGCAGACCACCGACGTGTCTCCCATCCTGGTTGATGACCGCATGCCTCGCCCCCTGGCGATGACCGACGACACATCGCCACGCCTTGTTGAAGGTTCTTCATTCCACTATGTTACGTCCAAGGTATCACCTCCACATGGCTTGGTGACGTCGGTAGCTTCACATTTCCAATAATAGATCAGCACTACACCTCGTGCGCCCATGCATGCAACACTAAGGACGATTTCTTATGCTCAAGCATAGAGCTTCGCATGCACAGCGTATCTAAGGCTTAACCCACACCTTGATACGCGTGGTTTTTGGAACCCACTATGGTAAATTCAGCATCTTGACCACATACTACGTGCACTCCCGTCGATCACATACACCATAGGCGATTGGCGGTCATGTCTCCGCTAGGCGACAGGCGATTATGTCGCAGAGAAGTCGGAGATCGCCTCCGTCTTCAATAACGGCGATCTCGTAGAAGACTTCTTAGCTACACTTTTCTTCCTTTATTCTTCTTGATCCACATGTAATCCGACCGACCTGTACCAGATGACCCCAGACCTTGGGCGACGTCCGATGTCCGACTACAACGAAACTTCTATTACCAACTCTTTGTATTTTAAATAATAACATCCTCTGAAATTATTTAAATCTAACACTTTTATTCCAATTAAAGTTTCTTGGTCCTTACACTACACACTTAAGTTTCTACTTCAGCACAAGTGCAGGTGATCGGTGGTCAGTTGCTAAGTGACCACCACCAGCAGATCGGTCTCTAGATGAGCGCCTGGAAGCAGAGCGCGAAAGGTAATGGAGCATAGACCCGTCATCGGTGTATGGTCATCGGGGTTTCTTGCTACACGCAGTTAAACTGGGACCCAGGCTCCTAGCGAGAGCATTACGCATTCACCTCGCATGATTCCAAACCAGAAGAAGAAGAGTTGCTCGCCAGTAGGGTTGTGCATGAGGATGGTGTAAGAAAGCTAGTAAGCTGGTCAGTGATCGGTGACTCTCTAAACCCATTACGTGCATGGCACTGTGCGGGGAGATCGTGCATGCACGATGCAACGCCTGACGAGTGTGTTTACACCAACCACCTCTGGTGCTCTCGTGGGAGCATGCGACTCGCTCAGAGGGAAGAAACGCGCTAAGTTACTTCCCAAGGGAATAACTTAGGTGCACAGAGAAAAACGCAAAGGCCCTTCAGGTATGACATGCGTACAGTGAAATCCTCCCTCACCTATGAGCGATGTGAGGTCAGTTAGAGCCTGTCACTTGGAGTTAGAGGTCTCGTAAGCGGAGAGGTAGGTTCGTAGAGAACAACTCCCCTTCGAGTGAGAACTTCCAACGTGAAAGAAGGGTTCGCCCAGTGAAATCCTCCCTCGCCTATGAGCGATGTGAGGTCAGTTAGAGCCTGTCACTTGGAGTTAGAGGTCTCGTAAGCGGAGAGGTAGGTTCGTAGAGAACACATCCCCTTCGAGTGAGAACTTCCAACGTGAAAGAAGGATTCGCCCAGTGAAATCCTCCCTCGCCTATGAGCGATGTGAGGTCAGTTAGAACCTGTCAGTGGGGGTTAGAGGTCTCGTAAGTAGGAAGGAAGATTCGTAAGGAACACCTCCTCTTCGAGTGAGAACTCCTAACTTGAAAGAAAGGTTCACCAGTGAAGTCCTCACCCTCGACTTCTTACAGCGAGGCTGAGGCGAGAGAGAAAGTCCTCAACTCAATTTTGTACAGCGAAGCTGAGGCGAGAGGAGAAAGACCTCACCTCGACTTTGTACAGCGAGGCTGAGGCGAGATAACAAAGTCCTCACCTCGACTTTGTATAGCGAGGCTGAGGCGAGATAACAAAGTCCTCACCTCAACTTCTTACAGCGAGGCTGAGGCGAAAGAAGAAAGTCCCTCCCTCGACTTTGTACAGCGAGGCAGAGGCAAGAGAAAAAAGACCTCACCTCGACTTTTTACAGCGACGCTGAGGCGAGAAGAAAGACCTCACCCTCTACTTTCTACAGCGAGCATGAGGCGAGAGCAGAAAGACCTCACCTCGACTTTCTACAGCGAGGCTGAGGCGACAGGAGAAAGACCTCACCCTCGACTTTGTACAGCGAGGATGAGGCGAGAGCAGAAAGACCTCACCTCAACTTTCTACAGCGAGGCTGAGGCGACAGGAGAAAGACCTCACCTCGACTTCTTACAGCGAGGCTGAGGCAAGAAGGGTCATCGAGAAGCACTTTTCTTCCCCAAGACACAAGCATCATCTTTGGCGTTCAGGCCCTTTATGTGCTTAGCGTTGAAGTAACAGAGAAGTAAAGCAGAGTCTGAAGCGCGATGACTGATCGGTGGTGCACCAACATGCTAGTCGGTGGTCGATGGTAGAAGCAAGTTCTGCTGCGAGAAGCCGAAGCATTTAGGCCCGTCAAGTCAGTCGTCCAGCATGAAGTTAAAGACAATGCTGAGTCACATGCAGAGAGTTAAAAATGGAAAGGGACATGCAGCTGGAGCAAAGATTTCATTCATATTGAAGTCAATGCAGTGAGCCTTTACAGCTAAAAGGTTTATACAAGTTATGAAGCAGAAAAACAGATTACACAGAAAAGAAGAAGTTGCAAAGGGAGAAGCTCAAGGAGGAGGAATGATCTTGCCATCGACCACTTAGTCTCTTCGCTGAGAACGAGTTCACAGCTCGAGACTGGGGGGCTTGTGATCCGGTCGGTCACCGGTAGTCGATGACGTCAGCAGCAGATGACCACGTGGACCATTCACAGGGTGACACGTGGTAGAAGGTAGCAGGTGAATCAGAGCGAAGATCACTTAGAACGATGATCGGTGGTCAGTTGCTAAAGTGACCACCACCAGCAGATCAGTGCGTAGATGAGCGCCTGACAGCAGAGCGCGAGAAGTAATGAAGCACCGATCAGTCATCGGTGCAAGGTCATCGGGGAGAAGGGTGATTAACACCTCTTTGTCAAGAAAGAAGTCCTCAATTCGAGCAGAGAGCTCACTAATGAAGTCCTCAGAGGGTAAGAGATGTGGGCGATGACAAGGTTGTGAGAGCGCAGAGCCACGTAGGTCGCCTGGGCCGATGACTTAGTCTCTTCGTTGAAACAAGTTAACAGCTTGAGACTGGGGGGCTTGTCTACCGACCAGTCCTCGGACACCGAGAACAGGTAGTAAAGGGCGAACCACGTCAGCTGGGTCCCACAGTATGGGCCAAAGCCACGTGGAGTGGACCCCGCAGGCAGCTTGGATTAGAGGGTGATCAGTCATCGGTGTGTCCAATCAGAGAAGGGTGATTAGTCATCAGCATGTTCCCACAGAGAAGGGTGATTCGTCATCAGCATGTTCCCACAGAGAAAGGTGATTAGTCATCAGCGTGACGATCACCAGGAAGGGCTGATGTGTCCTCATCACTTCGCAGGGTGATCAGTCCTCGGCAACAGAGTGTGACGAGGTAACATCGGTCTTGGGTGATTTGAACAGCGTAGACAGAACAGCTAAGATTGGTTCCCAGTGTGGGTCAATGACCAGTTAAATACCTAGAGGTAGGGAGAGGCCTGAATGACGAAGAGCCTATGCGGGTAGTAGGGAAAGCACAGTGAGGTGCAGGATCCTGAGGGGTCGAGTACTCATCAGACCTAGGGTTTCCCAGTGAAGCTACATGCATGGCACGTGAACAGTGAAGGCACTCCCAGAACAGGTGGCCCCAGAGACTAGGTGCACAAGGAGGCACCCAGGTGGTCACCCTGTGAGAGTTTGCACTCCAGAGAAGGAAACCTTATGTGCTAGATTACCCTAAGATTGGGTGATAGCGGCGCAAGGGTATTCCAGTAAACCCTAAATATGGCTAGTAGCGCAGTGAACCCTAATTAGGGCTAGCGGCACAGTAAACCCTAGACTATATAAGGGACAGTAAAATACTTCACAAAGGTACGCAGTTCCTAGACCTAAACACAGAGAAACTCAATACACTTGGTGTTTCTTGCCCTACACTGACTTGAGCGTCGGAGTGCAAACGGCCTCTAGGGCGCCCCTTTCTCTTTTGCAGGTGCAGACTGTTTCGCAAGAACCAAGCACATATCAACGTGAGGAAGGTGGTGCGTGAGTGTCGTGGAGTCAACTGACAGGCGAGTCAACCGGCAAGAACACAAGGAATTTGTGATACATAGTGATCATGAATCCCTTAAGTATTTGAATGGCCAAAGCAAGCTCAATAAGAGACATGCTAAGTGGGTGGAGTTCATTGAGCAATTTCCTTATGTGATCAAACATAAGCAAGGTAAAATTAATGTGGTAGTAGATGCTCTTTCAAGAAGGCATACCTTGCTAAATGTTTTAGAAGTTAACTACTTGGGCTTTGATCACATAAAGAAAAACTATAAAGATGACCTTGAGTTTTCTCAAATCTTCCAAGAGTTCTCAAAGGGTGGACACAAAGACTATTTCATCCATGATGGGTTTCTTTTTAAAGGAAAAAGACTTTGTGTTCCCCAAGGGTCTTTGAGACAATCCCTTGTTAGAGAGGCACATGAGGATGGATTAATGGGTCACTTTGGGGTAGCTAAAACTTTAGATACATTGCATGAACATTTCTTTTGGCCTCACATGCGCAAATCCGTACATATTTTCTATGACAAATGCATAGCATGTAGGAAGGCTAAGTCTAAAGTGCAACCCCATGGTTTATATACCCCTCTCCCCATCCCTAATATGCCTTGGGTAGAGATTTTAATGGATTTTATTCTAGGTCTTCCCAAGAAATCTCGGGGTATGGATTCTATTTTTGTGGTTGTGGATAGATTTTCAAAAATGGCTCATTTTATTTCATGCCACAAAGTAGATGATGCAACTCATATTGCAAATATCTTCTTAAAGGAAGTAGTTCGTTTGCATGGGCTCCCTAAGAGTATAGTGTCTGACAGGGATTCTAAGTTCTTAAGTCACTTCTAGAGGACCTTGTGGGGAAAACTTGGAACTAAACTCCTGTTTTCTACTACTTGTCACCCCCAAACTGATGGTCAAACAGAAGTGGTCAATAAGACTTTAGGTCAAATGTTAAGATGCCTTATCTCAGGGAACCCAAGGGTGTGGAAAACTTAATACCTCATATTGAGTTTGCCTACAACCGAGTAGTTCATTCTACTACTTCTCACACCCCTTTTGAGGTAGTGTATGGGTTTAATCCCCTCACACCCCTTGACCTCCTTCCTATTCCTGTGTTAGATGATGTGTTGTGTAAGGATGGTTTTGAAAAAGCTTCTTACATAAAAGACTTGCGCAACCACATTAAGCTTCAAATAGAAAGGAAGGTAGGCAAGTATGCTGAGTATGCTAATAAGGGGCGTAAGGCTTTGATCTTTGAACCTGGGGACTGGGTTTGGCTTCACTTGAGAAAGAATAGATTTCCTACTCAAAGGAAGTCCAAACTTCTGCCACGAGGTGATGGTCCTTTTCAAGTCATCAAAAGGATCAATGATAATGCCTATGAGTTAGATCTTCCTGATACTTATTTAAGTAGTAATTCTTTCAATATCAGTGAACTAACCCTTTTTTCCACAGGTCTTCCAAATTCGTGGACGAATTCCCTCCCACCCAGGGAGGATGATGAGGACCTAGAAGGGAATACGCCTATTGACCAAGCCCAACCTCAGAGGAGGCAGACTAGGAGCATGACACAAGACCAAGGGCCAAGTCAGGATGCTCCAACCATTGCCTTAGCTCCCACCATACCTCAGAGGATTACAAGAAGCAGAGCACAAGCTTTGGGTGTTGAGCATCAATTGTTTTCTTTATTTGTAATAGTAGTAAAATAGGTGTCCTTAAGTATTAGAGGGGGGTGTACTATCAAATGTTGCATTTTTGACCTATCTTCTAGAAGATTAGGATGATGGTGTGGTTTGACTAAAGTCAATACCCTAGGCAGCCCCACTTTTGTATTTCCATCCCTACCCTTTAAGCTTGCTCACCAAGGCTCCTAAACCTATAAATAAGGAGGCCTACCTCATGTATTTCCAAGTTGAAAATTAGAGTAAAGTTACTATACACAAATTCTTGTGTGAATTATGAGTGAGTGAGCTCCTCCAAAATTGGTCTTATCTTGTGAGTTTTGAGAGCTCTCAAGTGGCGGCATCCTTCACTTATCTTGGAGTCATTTCACCATCCAAGTGGCGTGCAACCATTCTGAATTCCATTTTCTCATAAGCTTCCTTTTCCTTCATCTTTTCCTTCCATTATCATTTCAACTATTCATAAACATGTTCTTATTTTGCTTCATTATGTCTATTCGGTTTTTTATATGTTGCTCTTGTTTTCCTTATGTAATTCCACACCATAACTTGTCATCATCATCACCTTATAATTGTGTTTTCCTTTTGCCTTTGTGAAATGAACCTTCACATCTACTTAACCACTTGGTTAAGTTAATGCCCAGTGGGGATTTTCCTTAGGTTCTGACCTTAATCATCCTAAATCTCAATCCTAATTAAAGTGCCACCATAAAATGCTAAATCATAAAATCAACTCACATCACCTGGACTTGAGACTTCTAACATAAGCAAACGGTTTATAACTGACCTCGTCATCGCCCAAGGGCGAGAGAGGATTTAACTGGCGAACCATACTGTTCGACCTTGGCGTTTTTACTTAGTAGGGAGGCGTTCTCTATGAACCTTCCTTCCCCAACTAAGACTTCTAACTCAAGGTCGAGGGTCCATAACTGACCTTGTCCTCGCCGTTTAAGGCAGGAGAGGATTTTAACTGGCAAACCATATTGTTCGACCTTGGCGTTTTCACTCAATAGGGAGGCTTTCTCTGCGAACCTTCCTTCCCAAACTAAGACTTCTAACTCAAGGTCGAGGGTCCATAACTAAACTGTACAAAATATACTTTTAAACTGAACTTTATTGGGTGACCTCATTAAAAAACCCTTATAAGGGAAAAAGAGTGTCCCCTAAAACTGTGTACAATGTTTCGACTGAAATACAGCTTTAACAATTCAACTGAAGTAAAATTTTAGATTGGCTGCATTCCAAGTACGAGGGATCGCTCCACCTTCCAAAGTCTCGAGATTGTATGCTCCGTTCCTAAGGGCCTTTTCCACTCTGAAGGGACCAGTCCACTTGGGAGGCAACCTGTTCTCTAGCTGGTATGGGTGGGCCTTCCTCATCACCAGGTTGGCGACCTGGAACTGCCAAGGTCTCAGCTTGGAGCTGTGCTTGTGTTCCACCCTTCTCTTCAAGGCTTCAGCCTTGATTCTTTCTTCCTCCCTTACCTCATCCAGTAGGTCCAGGTTCACCTTCCTTTCTTCATTGGACTCTTCGGCCACGAAGTTTTGAAAACACAACGAGTTTTCCTGGATCTCTACAGGAATCATTGTGTCCAATCCATATACCAAGCTGAATTGTGTTTCCTTGGTGGTGGACTGGGGAGTAATGTGTAACATCCCGCCAAATCCTTTTCATATTTATATAATGAAATAAAGGTAAAACCATAATATCGAAGTGAACATATATATATATATATGTAATGAAATTTCTCCTCACAGGGAGTTTAATACATATCCAGTCAGTTTCCAGAACTTAAACAAAATACAGCACAATAGAAAACAGGCGATCTCCTAACAGAAACAGAAAACAGGCGATCTCCTTCCGGCGACCACTCACTGAGGAGCTCTACTTCCTGCAACATCATCTGCTCCTGTGTAAATTTTACACGATCATCACAGGTTTAAGAAAACATCCACAAAACAAAAACGCAGGGTAAGCTAGGTATTTTAAAGAGAATTTAGATATGAAACTTTAAAATCAAGATAAAACAAATTTAAGACACCCACGTAAAAACCATCAACTTTCTCATTCCCTTCACATGACCATCAAGTAATCACATATTTCACAATTTCCTCAAGAGTCGTTCAATTCACATAATCCATCAAGTGTCTATCAATTTCAAAGTTTCTCATTTCTCACGTCAGACTTCCACTGACTCATCACACATAGACACTTGACACTACTTCCGGAAGACATGTGCATTGACTAGACTCAGAGATCTGCACCTGTCATACTGCACCACTGTGAAATCACACACATTCATAGGGTCGCTGTGAAATCACACACATTCACAAGCGTATAAATGAATCTCAATATCGTCACTATCCTAGCATGACAGGGTTAATCCATACAACGGGTCAAGCTCGTTCTCTTTCAAACAACTCACTCATACATATGAACCTCCTTCGAGTCTCAACGCCTGAATAACTTCATCTATATGATTCCATTATATCAGGAGAGTCAGGATATCTTATAATAAACGAATCACCGGTCAATGCACACTCTGCACGATCTTACACGGTATTTTCTTTCCTGAAAATACTATGCCTTGATCCCATATTCACCATATTCCATACATCATATCACACACAAAGAACAATTCCATCATAGAATACTTTGAATCTTTTCTTAAACAACCCCACTCACAAAAACAAACATACCACCGTTTAGGTTTTCGAATAGCATATACATTTTTCATTTCAATCTCAACAAGTTCAAAGCGACACTAAAACAGGGGAGTTCGAAAACAACATTAAAACCGGCGATCACATCCAAAAACAGGGGATTATGCAATAACAGTTGAAAACCGGCGACCACGTTGCCCCATCATCAAAATCATCTAACTTAAGGTTTTCGTTGGAAATAAGGCTAGCTTCCCTTACTTGGACTTGCGTAAAATCTCACTAGGAGCTCTAACCCACCGAACTTAAGGATACCCGAACTCTGTTTTTGCGTCCTGATCGGAAAACTCACAGAGAACTTCCCGGGAGTCCAAGGGCAGTCGTCGCTCGTCGTACTGGTGCTTAAGGATGCCTGAATCGCAGCGCGAAGGAGAGAAAAGAGAAGGATGAAGGTAAACTCACTCTGTCACTCTTGAACCACAGCAACGTTCTTTGCCTCTCAGAAGTGAGTTTTTGAATCTAAACCAACTTGTCCACAATTGCCGCTGCCACTACCCACTCTGCAGGAAAGCTTGCGTGCACACTTCCTTGAACAGTATGACCACGTGGGTTCTGCACACACCAACTCTCTGACGCTAACTATTCTGAAACACCCTTTCTGTCTACGTGTCGTGCATGCAGGACGTCTCATGCTGGGAGCCTGGGCCCCACCTTATCTGTGTGAAACACGACATCGCGCGATAACCTTCCACCGATGACTTCTCGCGCGATGACTATCCACAGATGTCTCATCCTGGCGGACGACAGATGTCTCTCCCTGGAGGACGACCGATGTCTCTCCCTGGAGGACGACCGATGTCTATCCCTGACGATGACCGCATGTCTCTCGCCCTGACGATGCCCGTGTGTCTCTCGCCCTGGCGATGCCCGCATGTCTCTCGCCCTGGCGATGCCCGCATGTCTCTCGCCTTGGCGATGCCCGCATGTCTCTCGCCCTGTGTCTCTCTGTAAGGACCTAGAAACTTTAATTGGAATAAAAATGTTATATTTAAATAATTTCAGAAGATGTTATTATTTAAAATACAAAGAGTTGGTAATTGAAGTTTCGTAGTAGTCGGACCTCGGACGTCGCCCAAGATCTGGGGTCAGCTGGTAGAGGTCGGTCGGATGACGTGTGGATCAAGAAGAGTAAAGGAAGAAAAGTGTAGTTAAGAAGTCTTCTACGAGATCGCCGTTATTGAAGACGGAGGCGATCTTCGACTTCTCTGGGACATAATCACCTGTCGCCTAAAGGAGACATGACCGCCAATCGCCTATGGTGTACGTGATCGACGGGAGTGCACGTAGTACGTAGTCAAGATACTGGATCAACCAGAGTGGGTTCCACAAAACCACACGTATCAAGGTGTCGTTAAGCCTTAGATACGATGTGCATGCAAAGCTCTATGCTTGAGCATAAGAAGTCATCCTTAGTGTTGCATGCATGGGAGCACGAGGAGTAGTGCTGATCTACTCTTGGAAATATGAAGCTATCGACGTCACCAAGTCATCTAGAGGTGATACCTTGGACGTAACATAATGGGAGGATGAACTTTCAGCAAGGTGTGACGATGTGACATCGGTGACCAGAGTAAGGCGATGTGTTCTCGTCACACACAAGGGCGATAAGAGATCGCCAACAGGATGAGAGGAACATCGGTCATCAACCAGGATGGGAGAGACATCGGTGGTCTACCAGGGAGAGACATCGGTGGTCTGCCAGGGTGAGACATCGGTTGTCTGCCAGTGTGAGACATCGGTGGTCCTCCAGGGTGGACATCGGTTGTCTGCCAGTATGAGACATCGGTGGTCCTCCAGGGTGACACATCGGTCGTCTCCCAGGGAGAGACATCGGTCGTCCTCCAAGATGTGGCCTCGATGGGTAGTCATCGCGCGAGCGGTCATCGGTGGAAGGTTATCGCGCGATGTCGAGTTTCACGCAGATAAGGTGGGACCCAGGCTCGCAGCATCAGACGTACTGCACGCGCGACACGTAGACAAAAAGGGTGGTCTAGAATAGTGACATCAGAAAGTTGTCATGCGCAAGAGACACTCGTGGTCGTACTGTTCAGGGAAGTGGTTGGCATGCACAAGAAGACAACCGTGGCTGTACTGTTCAGTGAAACGTACACTCTGTAAAGACCTGAAAAATTAAATTGGAATAAAAGAGTTATATTTTAAATGAATTCTAAGTATGTTTTTATTTAGAATAGAAAGGGAGGAAAAAGTTAAGTTTAGAAGGCTACGAGGTCGCCGGTCGCCTGCTACACATGAGCGCCAGGTGGACATCGCGCGGGCGTGAGAGGCATGCAGGCATCGCGCGGGCGCGAGAGGCATGCAGGCATCGCGCGGGCGTGAGAGGCATGCAGGCATCGCGCGGGCGCGAGAGGCATGCAGGCATCGCGCGGGCGCGAGAGGCATGCAGGCATCGCGCGGGCGCGAGGGGCATGCGGGCATCGCGCGGGCGCGAGGCACGCGGGCATTGCCAGGGCGCGATGCATGTGGACGTGGCCAAGGCGCGAGAGTTATGAGGGCGTCGCCAGGGAAGACATCGGTTGTCTCCCAGAGGAAGACATCGGTCGTTCGCCAGGAAGATGTCATCAGTGGTTATCTTCACGCGAGGTCATCGGTAGTTGTCTTCGCGCGAGGTCATCGGTGGATCGTCTTCGCGCGAGAGGTCATCAGTGGTTTCTCTTCGAGCTGGTAGTCATCGGCGAAAGGTCATCGCGCGACGTTGAGTTACACCCAGAGAACGTGGGCCCCAGACTCCCAGCAAGAGATGTTCTGCACGCGCGCCACGTAGACAAAAGAGTGGTTCAGAATAGTGACCTCAGAGCGTAGCCTGCGCAGAGGCACGCTTAGTAGTACTGTTCAGGGAAGCGTGCACGCAAACTTCCCTGCAGAGTAGGTGGTGGCAGCTGCTTTTGGAGGGATAAGTTGGTTTAAGTTACAAAAAATCCACTGCTGAGAGAAAAGAAAACATTGTGGTATTCGACGAGAGAAAGAGTGAGTTCCCTCCCTTCTCCTCCAGTTACCCCCTCCGCGTTGCGATTTCAGCATCTCCACACAAGAGTACGACGAGAAGCGACACCATTGGAGCACCTGGGAAAGTTCTCTGCAACTCCTTCAAAACCAGACTCAAGAATAGAGCCAAGGCATTCTTCAAGCTCTGTTAGATTTCGAAGCTCCTGGTGGTTGCGCAAGTCCAGGTAAGGAAGCTAGACCTCTTTTTCCATACAAGCCATAGTGTAGCTATCTCTGAAGTGAGGGCGACGTGGTCGCCATTTTTGTTTTCATCTGCGTAAAATGCTCTGTTTGTGTGCTTGGGCGACGTGGTCGCCGGTTTTATATACAGTCTTCGAAACACCCTGTTTTTGAACTAGATCGCCGGTTTTGGCGTTGTTTGTGAACTCTCTGTTTTTGGGTGTTGTTTTGAAACTACTTGAGATTTAAATGAAATATTCGAAGATCTGAACCTTGAAATGATTCGTTGCTGTGACTTGAATCAATTACTCGAGTGGTATGATGTTTTTGAATGCTGTGAATGTGGGATCGAGGCATAGTATTTTCAGGAAAGAAAATACCGTGTAAGATCTTGTAGTAGGTGCATTGATCGGTGATTCCTAAGGGGATATCCTGACTCTGCTGAGGTAATGGAATCACGTAGAGGAAGTTACTCAGTTGTTGAGAGTCGAAGGAGGTCTATATGATGGGCGTCTCGTGTGAAA
Source organism: Phaseolus lunatus (assembly GCA_013389735.1). Classification (NCBI taxonomy): domain Eukaryota; kingdom Viridiplantae; phylum Streptophyta; class Magnoliopsida; order Fabales; family Fabaceae; genus Phaseolus; species Phaseolus lunatus. The sequence continues at coordinate 26,243,886 of CM023858.1, forward strand.
AAGAACGAGCTCCGCCTGTCCTATGGATTAACCCTGTCATACCAGGAGAACTATTGACATTGAGATGATATATGCGCATGCTGTGTGGATTCACAGCGACCCTGTGTGGATTTCACAGTGGTGTGGTATGACAGGTGCAGATCTCTGAGTCTAATCAACGCACGAGTCAATCCGGAAGTAGTGTCAAGTGTCTTGTGTGGTGAGTCAGTGGAAAGTCTGACGTGAGAAATGAGAAACATTGATAGTTTATAGACACTTGATGCAGTATTGTGAAATGGAATGACTATGGGTGAATGTTGTGAAATGTGTGATTTTGGGCGATCAGGTGAATGATATGAGCAACTCTACGTTTTACATGGATATTTTGAAACTTGTTTTACTTTGATTGTCATGTTCATGATTTAAACTTCCTTTAAATTATATAGCTTACCCTGCGTGTTTTGGTTCTGTGTCTGTTCTCTTAAAACTGTGATGATCGTGCATAACTTACACGGGAGCAGATGATCTTCCAGGAAGTAGAGCTCCTTAGGGAGTGGTCGCCGGAAGCAGATCGGCTGTTTTGGGTCCTCCGATGGGAGATCGGCCTCGTTCGATAGGAGATCGGTCTCTTCCGATAGGAGATCGCCTGCTTCGTTTTTTTTTACTGCATTTTGTTTATGTTTCTGGAAAAATTTGACCGAATTTGTATTAAACTCCCTGTGAGGAGAAACTACATTTCATATATATAATATTTTGTTCATAGAATCTACTTGTTACCTTTATTTTCATTATATACATTTGTATAGTATTTTGGCGGGATGTTACACACTCTGGCTTTCTTGCAGAGGGGGTGGTGTCAGCAGCATGCGTAGACAAGTAGGCTTGGACTCAAAAACCCACTGCAAGGAGGCAAAGAACGTTGCAGTGACTCAAGAGTGAAAGAGGGAGTGCATCTTCATCCTTCTCTTTTCTCTCCTTCGCGCTGCGATTCAGGCATCCTCAAGCACCAGTGCGACGAGCAACGACTGCCCTTGGAGCACCTGGGAGGTTCTCTGCAAGTTCTACAAACCAGACGCTAAAACAGAGCTAAGGCATTCTTTAAGCTCGGTGGGTTTTGGAGCTCTTGGTGTTTTGCGCAAGTCCAGGTAAGGGAAGCTAGCCTTATTTCCAACGAAAATCCTTATATTCGATGATTAAGATGATGGGGGCGACGTGGTCGCCGATTTTTCAACTGTTATTGTACAATCCTCTGTTTTTGAACGAGATCGCCGGTTTTGGCGTTTGTTTTTCGAACTCCCCTGTTTTGTGTTGTTTGAAGCTGTTTGAGATTTAAATGTGATATTCGAAAATATGAACCATGAAATGATTGTTGTTGTGATTGGAATTATTCATTTAAGTGTTATATGATGTGTGGAATGTCGTGAATGTGGGATCAAGACATAGTATTTTCAGGAAAGGAAATACCGTGTTGAGATTTGGTTATGAAGTGTATTGATCTGTGAGTATCCTGTGAATGAGGCGATCCTGACTCTGCTGAGATAATGGAATCACATAGAGGAAGTTATTCAGTTGGTGAGAGTCGAAGGAGGTTCATATGAATGGGTGAGTCGTGTGAAAAGAACGAGCTCGGCCTGTTATATGGATTAACCCTGTCATACTGTGAGAGTGATGAAATTGAGATCGAGATTGTGTTGATGCGCATGGCTGTGGAATCATTACAGCAAATGAAGTATGACAGGTGCATGTCTCTGGATGCTAAGTTCAACGCACGAGTCTTCCGAAAGTAGTGTCAAGTGTCTTGTGTGATGAGTCAGTAGAAGTCTGACGTGAGAATTGAGGAACAGTGAATTTGATAGACACTTGATGCATTATGTGATTTGAATGACTCTTGAGGAATTGTGAAATACGTGTTTACTTGATGGTCATGTGAAGAGAATGAGAAAATTGATAGTTTTACGTGGGTATCTTGAATTTGCTTTACCTTGATTTTTAAAGTTCATATCTAAACTCTCTTTTAAATATCTAGCTTACCCTGTGATTTCTGGTGTTGTGTTTGGCTTTTCTTAAACCTGTGATGATCGTGTAAAATTTACACGGGAGCAGATGATGTTGCAGGAAGTAGAGCTCCTCAGTGAGTGGTCGCCGAAAGGAGATCGCCTGTTCCTCTTTCTGTTAGGCGATCACCCTTTTTCTGTTTTCTGATAGGAGATCGCCGTTCTCTGATAGGAGATCGCCTCTTTGCTGTTAGGAGATCGCCTGTATTCATATTTTAATGTATTTTGTTTACGTTTTTGGAAAATTGACCGAATATGTATTAAACTCCCTGTGAGGAGAAACTTCTTTATATATATATATAATTTTGTTCTTTTCAATATATTTGTTTACCTTTATTTCATTTTATAATTATTCCAAAGTATTTGGCGGGATGTTACACTCTTGCCTTGGCGATGATTGATGACACATCGCCACGCCTTGCTGAAGGTTCTTCATCCCACTATGTTACGTCCAAGGTATCACCTCCACATGACTTGGTGACGTCGGTAGCTTCACATTTCCAAGAATAGATCAGCACTACTCCTCGTGCGCCCATGCATGCAACACTAAGGACGATTTCTTATGCTCAAGCATAGAGCTTCGCATGCACAGCGTATCTAAGGCTTAACCCACACCTTGATACGCGTGGTTTTTGGAACCCACTATGGTTGATCCAGTATCTTGACCACATACTAAGTGCACTTTCGGCGATCAGGTACACCATAGGCGATTGGCGTTCATGTGTAGTCTAGGCGACAAGCGATTATGTACTAACCAGGTGATCTCATAGTCTTCTAAGCTACACTTTCCTTCCTTTTTATTTTAAATAAAAACATACTTAGAATTCATTTAAAATATATTCCTTTTATTCCAATTTAATTTTACAGGTCCTTACATAATGTGGTAAGCCCACACAATTCTAGGGAATTCTTCTGCCCAGGTGATGTGAGTTGATTTTAGGTTCATTAATATTGTGACACTTTTTAAGAATTAGGATCAAGATTCTTAAGCAATTTAAAGTGAGTCACCTAAGGAAAATCCCCACTGGACATTAACTTAAAAAGTGTTAAGTAGATGTTAAGGTTCATTTCCAAAGGTCCAAGGTAAAAACACAGTTAGAGGTAAAGAATGATGACAAATGAAGGTGCAGAATCCAGAATAGACAAGGCACAAAACAGAATAGAATTGAATACAAAAACAAAATTGACAACACACAAGATTCAAGGAAGCTTAAGGAATCATCAATGGAGTTAAAGCCTTCCAAATGATGAACCAAACTCAAATATGAGTGCTATATCCTTGTACACAACAATTGGTATAGGAAGAACACAAAAATAGAACAGAATTGGAAAGGAAAATAGAATTACCGAATAGAAACACAAATTGAAACAAAAGAACCGATTGAAATTGAAGAACAAGACATAGAATCAAAACTACCAATTGAAATGACTATGGAAGATGAAAGAAGATGAAACTTATGTGGTTGTAGCCATGGATTGGGAATGGACACGCCACTTGGAGGTGATGATCCATGATAAGTGCAAATTTTCCGCCACTTGAGAGCTCCCAAAACTCACAAGATGAGACTAGGAAGAGGAGAACAAGTCTCACAAAATTCACTCACAATTTAAGTATAGTAACTTTACTTCTATTTCAATCTTGAATTTACAATGACCAAGCACCTCTATTTATAGTTTTAGAGGGCTGAAATGAAAGTGTAAAAAATTCAAATGCACTCCTAACTCAAATTCTAATTTGGAGCCAAACTTGAGTCACATAGGAGGTGTGACCTTTTTTTCTACTTTGGCACCTCCTAAAACCTACACCTACACCTACTCTTTATGTCACATGGAAGGTGTGACTTGTTTTTGTACATTAGCACCCCTTATTTTAATATCTACACCTTCCTTTAATGTTCTACTAAAAACTACACAAAAGAAATTACAAAAGAGATACATCCATTGATGCTTATTTCCCAAAGCTTTAGCCTTGCTCCTATTGATGCTCATGGATTAGGCTTGAGCCCCCTCTTGACTTGGGCTTCTTGGGCTTGGGCCCTCTTTATTTATACTACTATTTGGATTCTTCAAGAGAACCCAATTATTTACAAAATGTTATACTCTTTAAGAAGACTAGTAAGAAGAACTTCAAGTGCTTTGGAATATGGCCCTTTCTCCTTTTTGTGAAGTATTCTTTTGATTTTTGAGATGACCCTTTATATATAGCATCTTTGGTCATCCTTAAGTGGTCTTGACTTGCATCATACCCCCCAAGTTGGAGAGAATTCGACCATGAATTCAAAACTCCTGCATATGACAAAGTCAACTTGCTCATAGATAAAAGGATAAAAAGTGATATTAGAAGTTGACTTATAATCTTTACGCGCGGGAAGTTCATAGGAAGGTTTATTATCTATATACCAACTTTGGAAAGAATGTTTAGGAATGATAAAACTTTGTGAAGAAAAGACTTTTAGAAGGGGTAAACCTTTAGGAGGAATTGGAAAATCATTCCTAACATTCTTTAACAAAGAAAGCAAATAGGTAGAAACCTTCGGTAATGAAAAAGATAAGGAAGAATAAAACCTTGGAGGTGCAAATTGTAGCATATCCCGAGTCAACATGATTGATTTAGTTGCATATGATGAGACTTGGAGACTCGGTTTTTCTTTTCTTTCATTCTCTTTTTCATTTTCTCTTTTGGTTTTCACTTTTAATTGGTCTTTATGGACCTCACTTGGAGAAAGATATTTTAAAGTGATCTTGGAAAGTAAAAGAAATATTGGTGGTAAGGCCATCATGTAAAGTTTTCCTATCAAATTGCCATGGCCTACCTAAAAGAATATGAGTTGCTTCCATAGGGACAACATCACATAAGACCTCATCTTTATATTTGCCAATTGAAAAAGCGATGAGGGCTTGTTTATTCACAATGATTTCCCCTTTGTTACTTAACCATTAGAGTTTGTAGGGTTGAGCATGAGAGATAGTAGACAAACCAAGCTTAGCTACTACTCTTGTGCTTACCACATTAGTACAACTTCCTCCATCAATGATTAAGGAACACAAATTGTTATTGATAAGGCACCTTGTGTGAAAGATATTTTCTCTTTGAGTTTCATCAAAAGGTTTTTGAATTTGACTAAGGAATCTCCTTATCACTAACAAGTCGCCTTCACATGGAATCTCACATTCATGGTCACTAGGGAAAAGGGAAGGGGAACTAGACTTTGAAGAATTATCACTATGTTCACTTACAATTTCCCCATTATCAAGCATCATCATATCTCTCTTTGAAGGACAATTAGCCGCTATATGACCATAGCCTAAACATTTAAAGAACTTTTTACTTGAAGATTTAGTTGGTGATTTAGGAGTAGAAGTTAAAGACTTATTATCTCTAGGTTTGAAAGTAGAATCTTTTGAAGGAAATTTTGAAAAAGATTTTCCTTTGTTTTTCCAAGATGAATTGTAAAAGCCATCATTATGAGTATTTTTAAAAGAAATTTTCCTTGCAAGTTGAGATTCTACCTTGATGACAAGGTGAACCAAATTTTCTAAAGAAGAATACTCATTAAGTTCTACAACATCTTGGATTTCCCTTCTAAGACCACTAACAAATCTAGCCATTTTAGCTTCATGATTCTCATGCATATTGGCTCTAGTTAAAAGCGTTTCAAGTTCTTTAAAATAAGCATCCACACTTAGCGTGCCTTGGTGAAGCCTTTGGAGCTTCAACAATAGGTCTTTCCTAAAGTGTGGAGGCACAAATCTAGCACGCATGCAAACTTTTAAATCATCCCAAGAGACCATGGGCAGTCTCTTGTTTAGCCCAATGTCCATGAGAGTTTTGTGCCACCATTGCATGGCATAGTCTAAGAATTCTAAAGAAGCTAGCCTAGCGCTTTGGTCTTCTTGGACCTCATGTACATGAAAGAATTGTTCAACTTTTGCCTCCCAACCCAAGTACACATTAGGATCTCCCTCACCACTAAAACTAGGTAATTTTACATAAGGCAAATAAGGCTTAGCCACATTTTGGCGCCTATCTTCATGATTGTGATGCATCCTCCAATTAGCTTCTTCATGATATCCATATGAACTTTGAGAAGACCTTGAGGTATGCCTATGATGATGGTGGTGTCTTCTCTCACGGTTGTGATGAGTATTGTCACGCTCCAACTCCTATCTTTGGAGTCTAGCCTCCATTTCTCTTAATGCCTCATCCTTTTGTGCAATTGTAGGTTTAGCATCCTTTAATTCACCATTAAGATGTGCTTTTTAAGGTGAATAAGGCTTAGATGATTCTCTACTAGAAAAATGAGCCATGATAACAAAGAAACACAAACACAAAGTGATGGAAGAGTACCTTCATGCTTGGAGAAATTGTTGGTGAGCGGAAGCAATTCTGGATTGAAAATGGACAAGGTCCTCCTAAGAGGTGTGGTGACCTTGGAGGTGCATGCTAGGTTGGGAATGAGAGTGGTGAGGCCATCTCTCTTTGGTAAGGTGAGAATTGAAGATCAATAGCCTAACCTTGAGAGGTTTTTGGGCAAAGAAGGCTCAAACTTGGCAGCAATTCACTAAGTATATTTATCTTGAAAATACATGAAGCAAGAACTCTTATTTATAGTGTTAGAGGGCTGAAAATTCAGATGAAAGTGGAGGGAAATTCAAATGATATTTCCACCAAAAGTGGTGCCTAAATGAAAGCACATGGGAGGGGTGTGAGTAGCATTGCAAGCTCACTCCCTCTATGGGCTTTCCAATCGGCCTTCGTTAATTTAGTGGTTTTAGAAACCCTAAATTAACCTAGGTTGGTGTTTTAGGTACCAAACTTAATTTTAAGAAAATTATAATTATTTTCTTATTTTAATTTTGACAAGAAAATTAAATTCTACTTCTATAGTAAGCTTATGGCATCTTTATCATGTAGAGGAAAGTCTCTCTGCCATCAATAGCAGTATCCCAATCCTCTTGTATTCTTCTTGCCATAGCCCTTATAGTTGACCCATATCTTCTATTTGGTGGGCTTGAGCTTTGTTTTGGACTTGAACATGGGTTTGGGCTTGGACTTGGGCTTGAGCTTGGGCCTCTTCCATCATCCCCTCCCTCTTTAAAAGGGTTTGTCCTCAAATCCAATGCTTCTACCTCTTATTCATCATTGCCTTATTATATGGTTATGTGTGGCTGGATGGTTTCCATCATCCCCATCCTTCTTGAAAGGATCAGTTCTCAGATCTATAGGGTTGATCTCGAACAACAGCCTTATTCCTACTTTGAAAACTATGCTACTCCAGGATCAAATGTCCATCTGTTGGAGTCATCAAACAAATCAAAGTTAGTTTTAGCAGTTGTATAAAAATCACTCTTTTTAAGTTGCCATTCCTCTTGTTTTTCTATTGTTTTTGGCAACTTTTCACAAGATTTCTTTATAGAGGAATACATAATTTTTGTTTCTAAGGTTTTCCTCCCTTGTTTTGGATTTTTATTACTAGACTCTTTAGACACTACCTTTTGTTCAAGAAGAGCTAGTGATTTTTCAGTTTATATTTTCTTTTCCTTTATTTTGATTTTCATTTGTACTTGATCCTTTATCATTTGTGAGTGTGATAAGGGATAGAGTACAAACTTTTATCCCTGTGAGTGAAAGTAATCTCATTGGTAAGACCGTTGTGCATGGTTTTCTTGTCAAATTGCCAAGGTCTACCCAACAAGATGTGACAAGCGCCCATGGGAACTACATCACAAAAAACTTTGTCTTTATAGTTTCCCATGGATAACTCGACTTTCACTTGCTTATCTATAGTTAATGCCCCATCTTCATTTATCCACTGAAGTTTATAAGTTTTAGGATGAGGTATTACCCATAGATTCAGCTTTTCAACCAGTCTGTTGCTACAATAATTGCTGCAAGAACCACTATCCACAATGAGAGAACACACATTTTCAAAAACTTTACATCTTGTATAGAAAATGTTCTCCCTTTGTGTCTCTTGGTCCTCACTAGGTTGGGTGTTGAGGGTTCTACGAATCATCATTAACTCCCCCTCACATGGATACACTCTCTCACTATTTACATTCTCCTCTCCCCTGCTAACTTTTTCACTTTGGCTACTATATTCGTCCCTCCTTCTTAAAAGTATATTTCTCTTGTTTGGACATTGGGCAGCTATATGACCTCTACCAAAGCACTTAAAACATTTAGTGTCTCTACTACGGGGTTGTGAGCTAGAGGTATCAAATTCTATTTTCTTGGGAGTTTCTTTTGGTTTTTCTTGTATGGTTTCCTCCCTCTCTTGGGAGAAGAGTTAGAATATGTACTTTCCCTACGACTTGAAGTTTTCCTCAAAATTTGTTGCTCAACTTTGATACACAATTGAATTAAATCATTCAAGTCTCTGTAGGGTAAAAGTTCAACCCTATCTCTAATCTCAAGATTGAGTCCACTCAAGAATCTAGCTATAGTGGTGGTCTCATGATGTGAATTCAAGAACATAAGATGAAAGGTTCTTGACATTCTTAGGAAACATCTTGAGTTGGTCATTAGAGAGGCACTTTTTCTTAGAATTGGATCAATGTTCTAAGTCAAGAACTCACCAAAAACTAATGCCAAAACACAAACTCATATGGAAGTTCCAATTATTGTCAAATTGAACCGATTAAAGTGATAGAAAACTGAATATAAGTGCTGGAAATTAAAGGCACCGAACCAAAACACAAGAACACAAGCTAAGACATGAAAACTAAAAGAGAAGGAAGGAAGGAGAAGAGAATGCTCATGAAGATGGAGGTATGGTTGGATGATCACGCCACTAAGAGGATGAAGGCTCCTAGATGAGTGTGCAAGCCGCCACTTGAGGTAACCATTGAACCTTCAAGATAAGACTAGTGAAGAAGATGCAAAGCTCTCCAATGCTCACTCAAAAATTGAGTAAAGTTTCTCTAATTCAAAATTCAAAAATTCAAATCTCAAAAATACAAGGACAGCACCTTAATTTATAATGTGAAGGTGCTGAAATGCAAGCTAAATGAATTCAAAAATTCCCCCCCAAATTCAAATGAAAATGGCGCCAAAACAAGTCATGAGGAAGGTTGTGACTTCTTTTCTCACTTTGGCACCTCCTATTTTAACTCCTACACCTATCTACTAACGCACCCCCCTCCTAATGCTCCTAACTAAAGACCTAAAGATGCTTTAACATAAGAGGTTTCTCATGTTTTCCTCTAAGCACCCTCACACAAAGAAATTACAAAAAGGGAAAATAAACGTCCCCTTGCTCCTAAAGCTTTGAACATGCTTCTTGTGAGCCTTTGAGGTTGACTTTGATCTCCATGAACGTCCTCAACCTCTTCTTCTTCGTGATGATTGGCCTCCATGTCCTCTTGAGCTTGATCTCCATCATCTCATCTTCCCTAATGGAAGCTCGCATCATATATAGTTCCATCTTTTGCCTATATTCTTCCACACTCATAGTTTTCTGTTGGAGTCTCTGGAGCTTGTCTATTAACTCCCTGTTATAGTAGGAAGGGATATGTCGGCGTCTTAAGGCTCCCCTAAGATCATTCCAATATTCTATGGGAGGATCCTTATGAAGGCACCTGTCTCTCTCTAAGGCAGTCCACCAATACATAGCATTTCCTTGAAAGCTAAGGGTAGCTAGGGGTACTTTTCGTTCCTCACTTACTCTATAGCAAGCAAACAATTGTTCCACCTTCATTTCCCAATCTAGGTAAGCTTCTACATTCTCTTTCCCATGGAAATAAGGCAGATCTACCCTAACCTCCTTAACACTTTCTTTTTCTTTTCTTTCTCTTCTAGTTCTCCTAGGGGGTGATTGATAATACTCATTTATCCAAAGACTTTCTTCCCCATAAGATTCATGATCTTTAGAACTAGATGCATGTAAAATCTTTTTAGTTTTATTAGAGTAATCACTCTTTTCTTTATCCATTTTCAGCTCTTTAATTTGTTCCTCATGTTCCAAATGTCTATATGAGAGTGATTGAAAATCCTTTGCTAGTTGTTTTAAAAGAGTTTTAATGGACTTTAGATAACTTTCATTAGAAGAATGTGTAAGGACCTATAAATTTTATTGGAATGAAAGTGATATATTTTAAGTGAATTCTAAGTATGTTTTTATTTAAAATATAAAGGAGGGAAAGTGTAGCTTAGAAGTCTACGAGATCGCCGTTGTTGAAGACGGAGGCGATCTCCGACTTCTCTGGTACATAATCGCCTGTCGCTTAGAGTACACATGATCGCCAATCGCCTATGGTGTACATGATCGCCGAAAGTGCACTTAGCATGTGGTCAAGATGCTGGATCAACCATAGTGGGTTCCAAAAAAACCACGCGTATCAAGGTGTGGGTTGAGCCTTAGATACGCTGTGCATGCAAAGCTCTATGCTTGAGCATAAGAAATCATCCTTAGTGTTGCATGCATGGGCGCACGAGGAGTAGTGCTGATCTATTCTTGGAAATGTGAAGCTACCGACGTCACCAAGCCATGTGGAGGTGATACCTTGGACATAACATAATGGGAGGATGAACCTTCAGCAAGGTGTGACGATGTGACATCGGTGACCAGAGTAAGGCGATGTGTTCTCGTCACACACAAGGGCGATAAGAGATCGCCAACAGGATGAGAGGAACATCGGTCATCAACCAGGATGGGAGACACATCGGTGGTCTGCCAGGGTGAGACATCGGTGGTCTGCCAGGGTGAGACATCGGTTGTCTACCAGGGTGAGACATCGGTTGTCTGCCAGGGGGAGACATCGGTGGTCTGCCAGGGTGAGACATCGGTTGTCTGCCAGGGTGGGACATCGGTGGTCCTCCAGGGTGAGACATCGGTTGTCTGCCAGGGTGAGGAATCAGTCGTCCGTCAGGAAGAGGAATCAGTCATCGCCAGTATGAGAGGCATCGGTCATCGCCGGTATGAGAGGCATGGTCATCGCGCGAGCAGTCATCGGTGGATGGTTATCGCGCGATGTCGTGTTTCACATAGATAAGGTGGGACCCAGGCTCCCAGCATGAACGTTTTGCATGCGCGACACGTAGACAAAAAGGGTGTTTCAGAATAGTTAGCATCAGAGAGTTGGTATGCGCAGAAAACTACGTGGTCATACTGTTCAAGGAAGTGTGCACACAAGGTTGCTCAGAGAGTGGGTAATGGCAGTGAAGGCTAAAGAGCCGTTCGACCTTAAGAGCTGAGGGAATCAGCTCATTTAGTTCCCCTTTCTCCTTTCTCCTCCACTCAAAGACGCGGCTATCCTCACGTACCAGTGCTACGATCGGCGACTGTCATTGTCCTCCTGGGAAGTTACTCTGCAAGTTTTCTGCTCAAAGCCCTAAAACAGAGTTAAGGCATCCTTGAGTTCGGTGGGTTAGAGCTCGTAGTGAGATTTTACGCAAGTCCAGGTAAGGGAAGCTAGATTTATTTCCAATAAAAACCTTAGGCTAGAAGATTTTGAACTTGGGGCGACGTGGTCGCCGGTTTCAAACTTTCTTGCACGATGCTCTGTTTTTATGTGTGGGGCGACGTGATCGCCGGTTTTAATGCAAAATTTCGAAATCCCCTCTTTTAGTGTCGTTTTGAAATTGTTTGAGATTGAAAGGTGAAATGCATATGATATTCGAAAATCTGAACTTTGGTATGATTGTTTCTGTGATTGGGATTGTTTAAGAAAAGATTCAAAATATTATATGATGGAATTGTGCTTTTACGTGTGGTATGATGTACTGGATGAATGTGAAATTGTGATCAAGACATAGTATTTTCAGGAAAGGAAATATCGTGTTGAGATTGGTATTAGAGTGTATTGATCAGTGAGTATCCTGTGAATGAGACGATCCTGACTCTGCTGATATAATGGAATCACATAGATGAAGTTATCCAGTTGTTGAGAGTCGAAGGAGGTTGATATGTATGGGTAAGTTGTTTGAAAGATAACTAACTTGACCTGTTATATGAATTAACCCTGTCATACCGGGAGAGTGATGATATTGAGATTATGTTTATGCGCATGGCTGTGTGGATTTCACAGCGACCCTGTGTGGATTTCACAGTGGTGTGGTATGACAGGCGCAGGTCTCTGGATGCTAAGTTCAACGCACGAGTCTTCCAGAAGTAGTGTCAAGTGTCTATGTGTGATGGGTCAGTGGAAGTCTGACGTGAGAAAGAGAAATATTGAAATGTGATAGACACTTGATGGATTTTTGATGAAATTGTGAAGTGTGTGAATATTTGATGGTTCACGTTAATAACAAGTTTCATGTTTTAAAGTTTTAAAAATGTCTAGCTTACCCCTGTGTTTTATTTTGTGGTTGTTTTCTTAAAACTGTGATGATCGTGTAATTTACACGGGAGCAGACGATGTTGTAGGCAGTGGAGCTCCTCAGTGAGTGGATGGACAAGGAGATCGCCTGTTCTTATGCTGTGTTTTGTTTTATTTTGAAACACTTGACGGTTATGTATTAAAATTCCCTAGAGAAGGGATATTATTTTGAAATACAATGTATTGATGGATGTATTCTATTATATATACATATGCTAAATTTTGATATTATTGTTTTATGTTTATTTTATTATATAAATATGAATAAGAATTTGAGGGGCGTTACAGAATGAGTTGACATGATTAAAGTTGTGTTAAAAGTAATTTGCCTCAAAAAAAACAAGGAGAGTAATGAAGGTAGCTTTCCAAGAAAGAGAGGTGGATCACTGGGATCTCTTAAGTACCAAGTCTTTCCTTGTCAAAATCTATCCCTCAAGACTTTTCACAAATCTTTTTCTAAGTATTTTACTTAGATCACAAATAAGAATGAAAACACTATTTTATGCAAGAAAAATGCAAAGCAATTAAACAATACAAAACAAGTAATTAAAGCAAAGCAATTATCTAAGCACAATTAAAGATTCACTAACTAAAAAGCTTTAAAACTAGTCGAATTCCTAATGATGAGGCTTGTTGGCACCTGTGAACCTTCAAGACACACTCATCGACTAATTACATAATTATTCCACTAATTAATCAAAGTTGAACGTAATTACAACTCAAAGAAATACAATGGAAATTTTAAATTACAAAAGAAAAAATAAAATTCAAATTTCCTATACTATGCACTCCTTTACTTTTGGTACTCCATCTTGTTGTGTTCCACACTTTGTAGGTTTTTGTAATCTTATTTGCTGCATCCCTTTGCTTAACCTCTTAAGGTTAGTCAATTTAAATCTTCAAAACAGTACCTACTAAGTAGAGATGGACTCACCTCAAAGGTTAATTCCAAACTTAACAAGCACCACTTCAAAATTCTTTCACCAACAATTAGAGGTCAACAAATTTAAAGCAAAGAACAATTCAATTTAGAAATAAGACAACATCAAATGGAGTAATTGTATGACACAACTTGAAAGAGTATTGAATAAATTTGACAAGCAATCAAATAAGGTGATCAGTAAAAGGTGGCACACAAATTGAACCTAAAGAATGGCACTAGAATTGATTAAGAAAACCAAAACAGTACTACTGGAATTTTGAGGCATAAAAAGCGTGACTTAGAAAATTCATGATGAACTGGCTATTTGAAATTTAAACCACAAGCAACTCAAGATCTTAACAAACTTTTGGCACTGGAATCACACCAAAACACCGCACCAATTAATTGTGATAAAATTTTCAAATATGTTGCCAAATTCCCGTCTCTATTCGGGCCAGAATGCACACATTTTTCATTTGATTTATCATTTTTTTTGTATTTTGTATTTTGACTTTATTCTTATTTTCTTGTTTTTCTAACACATCAAACTGTGTAAATACAGAATTTCACAATTTTTCTTCAATGGATTTTAATTTGATAAGCAAAAACAGCCAGCATAAAATTTAAAACAGAATAATCCTAATTCTGGAATTAAAAATAGTTTGAAGAAACTCTCAAAAACACAATGGAATTGATATGTAAGAATTTGTATGGATCTAACACACAAATATGAACTCAAATCTAAAAGAAAAAAATGCACCAAAGGATCAAGCAATTCAGATTATAACTGGACTCAAATTAAATCAAGAAACCAAATCAATCAAGAAAAGTGCTACTAGAATTTGATGACAATTCTTGGAAACACATGACTTGACATAACATGTATAGATTCATAAAATCAAAAGACTCAAGAACCAAAATAGTTTGCACCGATTGAATCTCAAAGAAAGACTCAAATCCTACAAAAACAAAACAGCAACACAATTCTATATGGAATCCTACATAAAATTTGCAAAATAGAAGCTCAAGAGCAATTTGAACATGATTTCACCGATTAGATTGAACCAAAACAGCATCTAACACAAAAACAAAAATCAAAACAGCAAGAAAATCAAGAAATCATGGAGAACAACATGAAATTGAAATGAACACAAAAGTAAAAGCAAAATAAGGCACTTATCTCTTGAAGACCATGGCTCTAGATACCAAATGATGGAAGAGTGCCTTCATGCTTGGAGAAATTGTTGGTGAGCGGAAGCAATTGTGGATTGAAAACGGACAAGGTCCTCCTAAGAGGTGTGGTGACCTTGGAGGTGCATGCTAGGTAGGGAATGAGAGTGGTGAGGCCATCTCTCTCTGGTAAGGTGAGAATTGAAGATCAATAGCCTAACCTTGAGAGGTTTTTGGGCAAAGAAGTGAAATTGGCTCAAACTTGGCAGCAATTCACTAAGTATATTAATCTTGAAAATACATGAAGCAAGCCCTCTTATTTATAGTGTTAGAGGGCTGAAAATTCAAATGAAAGAGGAGGGAAATTCAAATGATATTTCCACCAAAAGTGGCGCCTAAATGAAAGCACATGGGAGGGATGTGAGTAGCATAGCAAGCTCACTCCCTCTATGGGCTTTCCAACCAGCCTTGGTTAATTTAGTGGTTTTAGAAACCCTAAATTAACCTAGGTTGGTGTTTTAGGTTGTGTACTGACCAGTCCTCAGATACCGAGAACAGCTAGTAATGACGGGCCACGTCAGTTGGGTCCCAGAGCATAGCCCAAAGCCACGTGGGATGGACCCCATAGGTAGTATGAACTAGCAGGATGATTAGTCATCAGCGCGTCGATCACCAGAGTGGACTGATGTGTCCTCATCAGTCCGCAGGTTGATGAGTCCTCGGCGACAGAGTGTGACGAGGTGACATCGATCTTGGGTGTTTTGAACAACAGAGCTAGAACGTCTGGTGTGGGTCCTGAAAGAAGACCAGTATTCAGTAACATGCCCAGAGGTAAGGAGAGGCCTGAATCACGAAGAGCTTATGCGTGTGGCAGGGAAAGCACAATTAGGTGCAGAGTCCTGAGGGGTCGAGTACTCATCAGAACTAGGGTTTCCCAGTGAAGCTACATGCATGGCACGTGAACAGTGAAGGCACTCCCATAATAGGTGGCCCAAGAGACTAGGTGCACGAGGAGGCACCCAGGTGGTCACCCTATTAGAGTTTGCACTCTAGTTAAGGAAACCTTACATGCTAGATTACCTTAAGTCTGGGTGATAGCGGCACAAGGGTATTCCTATAAACCCTAAATATGGGTAGCGGCGCAGAGGAAACCCTAGACTATATAAAGGGTAGTAAAACACTTCGCAAAGGTATGCAGTTTCTAAACCAAAACACAAATACTCAATACACTTGGTGTGCTTGCCCTAGTTTTGACTTGAGCGTCGGAGTGCAAACGGCCTCGAGGGAGCCCCCTTTCTATCTTGTAGGGCAGATTGCTTCGAGAGAACAAAGCATATATCAAGGTGTGGAAGGAGGCGCGTGATTGTCATAGAGTCAACCGACAGGAGAGTCAACCGGCAAGAACATTTGGCGCCCACCGTGGGGCCGAAGTAAAACAAGGTCCTATACACTAGAGAAAGAGAAGAAACCACATAGATGAGGAATACCAGGCAAGGGTCTATCCCACCAAATGGGGGTGAGAGCGGTACCATGCAACAACTCATGGAAAGGATGCGCGTCCTCCAGGAGACGGTGACGGAGTCAAGGGTAGATCAGGCGCGAATGCAGATGGACCTGGCCGCATCACAGGGCAGGAACGAGGAATTACACAGGGCAAATGAAGAATTGCACGTGAACCTGCGTAATTTGCAGCAAGCAGGGGATTGCGTGGTGGACAATCGGGCTCCGCCAAGGGCTTTCCCCCATGCCCTTCTCCCAAGCAATCATGGACACGGTGGTCCCAGCCACCTTCGTGGGCCCTAAGACCGTGTTCACTAGGGTAGAGGATCCTGAAGCGCATCTCATAGCGTTTCACACATAGATGATGCTGTCAGGAGGGTCTGATGCGGTGCATTGCAAGCTCTTCATGACCACGTTGACAGGGACAGCGCTG
The DNA here is from genome assembly GCA_013389735.1 of Phaseolus lunatus. Classification (NCBI taxonomy): domain Eukaryota; kingdom Viridiplantae; phylum Streptophyta; class Magnoliopsida; order Fabales; family Fabaceae; genus Phaseolus; species Phaseolus lunatus. Next base: position 26,260,264 of record CM023858.1, read on the forward strand.
GAATGGTTCGTTAGCCTGCCTGAGCGACATATCATATCTTTCGCACAGTTCTCCACGCTGTTCAGAGAACAGTACATTGTCAACCGGGCCCTCCACCGGTGTCCCATGACCTTTTTGACGTGAGGTAATATCAGAGGGAGTTCCTTAAAGATTACCTCAACAGATTTGGAGTGATGGTAGTGAGGTTGCATACCAAAGATGAAGATATGGTGGTGCACGCCTTCAGAAAGGGTATATTGCCAGGACCTTTCAGTGAGTCCCTTATTAGAAGTCGCTCGAAGACCTTCGGTGACATCAAGCGTCGTGCTGTTGCTCACATTGCCACTGAAGGAGAACTCAATGAGAAGCGGGAGAGCGCAGCCTCCTCGTGGCAACGAGTACCTAGTCGGCCTCAGCCCTTGCGGGTACATGAGGCGACGACAGAAAAGAGAACCCAGGGAAAGCAGAATCCCTACGAGGCCAAGAAGCCCCAGGCTAGGGCACGTGCTAAGGAGGATGTGCCCCCCAGACATAACTTCCTGGTGGAGCTCAAAGAGCTGATCGCCATTCCCAATGTGGTAGAGAGGCTGAAGGTGCCCCCAAAGACAAACAAGAGATTGGGGCCCAACAAGAGCGCCTGGTGTGAATTCCATCAAGCATTTGGCCATCCCATTCGAAACTGCTTGGCCCTTGGCCATCAGCTAGATGAGTTGGTCAAAAGCAGCTTTTTAAATGATTACTTGAGGGAGTCATAGGGGGGAGAGGTGGTGGTAGCACCGAGGGCTGATCAGGGACACGAGGTGCCCATACATGGAGAGATCCATACCATTTCAGGTGGGTTCTCGGGAGGAGGATGCACCTCGTCACAGCGCAAGAAGTATGTGCTTTCAGTGATGGCAGTGGAAGCATGTGAGGAAGACCACTTCCCAAACATCGACCTCACATTCACAAAGGCAGATCGCCTGGACATCGTCCCTCACGACAACGATCTAGTGGTGATATCAGTGGTTACAGTGGGGAGAAGGGTGCACCGGGTCCTCGTCGATCAAGGAAGTTCAGCTGATGTTATGTTCTGGTCAACCTTTAACAAGTTGCAACTATCCCCAGATCAGCTAAGGCCTTATACTGGCTGCCTGTATAGGTTCGTAGGTGACCAAGTTGAGGTGCGAGGATATATAGAGCTGAGGACCACTTTTACTGATGGGGTGGCCTCCCGCACCGAGAACATCAAGTATCTGGTCGTCAACGCCCCATCAGCCTACAACATGCTGTTGGGACGGCCAACCTTGAACAGACTAGGAGCTGTAGTGTCGACGAGGCACATGAAGATGAAGTTGCCCTCAATGGAAGGAGTGGTGATCACCATAAGGTCAGGTCAGAAGGAGGCTAAGAAGTGCTACGAGAATAGCCTCAAGACGAGAAGGGGAGTGTGCACGGTGACCACCCAACCACCGGGTGGAGAGTATGATGATACTGACCTGTCCCGAGGAGACATCGAGGTCACACGAGCAGAGGTCGCCCGAGAGAGACGACCGGAGCCAGCGGAGGAGGTGGTAGAAAGGGAGATTGGAGGCAAGATGTTCAAACTTGGCAAATCCCTACGCTAGGAGACACAAGACCAAATAGCGGGAGTCATAGAACGGCATATGGACGCTTTTGCTTGGTCTGCCTCGGATATGCCAGGTATTGATCCAGACTTCTTATGTCATCGCCTTGCATTGAATCCCCAAGCCAGAACTGTCCGATAGAGGAGGCGACAGTTCAATGAAGAAAGGAGGCAGGTGATCAAGGAAGAGACACAAAAGCTGCACATACGGGAGATCCAATACCTGAGTGGCTAGCGAATGTGGTGTTGGTGAAGAAGGCCAATGGGAAGTGGCGGATGTGTGTGAACTTCATTGACCTCAATAAGGCGTGCCCAAAGGATTCTTATCCTCTACCGAGTATTGATGCGCTGGTAGATAATGCCTCGGGGTGCAAGCTACTAAGCTTCTTGGACGTCTTTTCTAGGTATAACTAGATCAAGATGCACCCAATGGACGAAAGCAAGACAGCGTTTATGACCGAGCTGTCCTGCTACTGCTACACAGTCATGCCATTTGGGCTGAAGAATGTGGGCGCCACCTACCAAAGGCTGATGGACAAGGTCCTGGTACCCATGATAGGGCGCAACGTGCAGGCCTACGTGGATGATATGGTGGTGACATCCCAGGTGAAAGATCATCACGTCGTTGATTTGGAGGAGCTATTCACTACAATAGTGAAGTATGGGTTGAAGTTGAATCCAGAAAAGTGTGTCTTTGGGGTGGAGGCAGGCAAGTTCCTCAGTTTCTTGCTCACCGAACGAGGGATTGAGGCCAACCCAGACAAATGCACGACGATCTTAGCCATGAGGAGCCCGACGTCGGTCAAGGAAGTGCAACAATTGATAGGTCAAATGGCTGCCCTTTCCAGGTTTGTGTCAGTCGGGGGTGATAAGGGTCACCCTTATTTCCAATGCTTGAGGAGGAACAACATATTCTTGTGGACCCAGGAGTGTGAAGAAGCATTCCTCAAGCTGAAGCAATATCTGTAAAACCCACCAGTGCTGTGTAGACCACAGATCGACACCCCATTGCACTTATACTTCGCGGTCACCAAAAGGGCGGTGAGTTCAGTCTTGGTGCAGGAATAGGACCAAACCCAAAAGCCTATCTACTTTGTTAGCAAGGTGCTGCAAGGGCCTGAGGTGAGGTACCAGGCCATTGAAAAGGCAGCCTTGGCCGTTGTGTTCTCAGCGCGTAGGCTACGTCATTACTTCTAGAGCTTTACAGTGGTGGTGATGACAGACCTACCCATCAGGAAGGTCTTGCAGAAACCAGATGTAGCAGGGAGGATGGTACGATGGGCAATGGAATTATCTGAGTTTGACATACAGTATGAGCCCAGAGGCCCAATCAAGGGCAAAGTTTATGTGGACTTCGTAGCCGAGATGTCCTCGGCAGAAACCCAGGAGGAAAGACCTGACTTCAGATGGGTGCTCTCGGTAGATGGGTCTTCCAATCAGCAAGGTAGTGGGGCTGGGGTGATCTTGGAAGGACCAAAAGGGTTGTTGATCGAGCAAGCTCTATGGTTTTCCTTCAAGGCTTGCAATAACCAAGCTGAGTATGAGGCTCTAATCGCTGGAATGCTGTTGGCTAAGGAGATGGGAGCATAGAGTCTTCTGGCAAAGAGTGGCTCTCTATTGGTCACAGGCCAGGTGGCGGGAGAGTACCAGGCCAAAGATCCTCAGATGGCCTCCTACCTAGAGTATGTCCAGGTGTTAAAGAGTTCCTTTGCAGATTTTGAATTGGTTCATGTGCCCAGAGATCAGAATGCCCGAGCTGACTTGTTGGCAAAACTTGTAAGCTCGGGCAAGGGGGGCAGGCAGAGGATAGTTATCCAGGAGACCCTAAGGGCACCTCGAACCTATACAGCTGACAACTTGGTAGGAGTCCACCAAATCAGCCAGACAGATGGTGGGAGGAGGAGTCATCGGTCGTTGACCCAGGAAACTTTGAAGAAGCCAAGGGTCAACGTGTATGTGGCACTGGAGGAGACATCGCCACAAGTATGCTTATTGCAGAGTAGGGAAACGTGGATGACACCCTACAAGCGCTACTTAGCTGATGGGATGTTTCCCATAGAGCCAACAGAGGCGAGGAAGGTGAAGAAGAACTCGACTAAATACACACTCATTGATGGAGAGTTATACAGGCACGGGTTTACGCATCCCATTCTGGTGTTTGTGCATGGTGAGCAGTGTGTGCATATAATGGCAGAGCTCCATGAAGGAATGTGTGGGAGCCACATAGGAGGTCGTGCTTTGGCATCTAAGGCCATTCGAGCAGGATATTACTGGCCAACCATGAGGGAGGATTGCACGAAGTATGCACAGTAGTGCAAACAATGTCAGTTACATGCAGATTGGCACAAGGCGCCTCCAGAGGAACTCAGATTTGTATACAGGCCTTGGCCATTCCACACCTGGGGAATTGACATCCTGGGGCCCTTTCCTTTGGCTGTGCGGCAGATGAAGTACCTTGTAGTTGCCATAGAATATTTCACAAAGTGGATCGAGGCTAAGCCAGTAGCGCAAATCACAGCCCACAAGATCTAGCACTTCGTGTGGAAGAATATAGTGTGTCGCTTTGGTGTACCCAAGCGTTTGGTGTCTGATAATGGCACCTAGTTTGCAAGCCAACAGTTGGGGAAGCTATGTACAGAGTTGGGGATCAAGCAAGTGTTTGCATCAGTCGATCATCCCCAAACTAATAGGCAGGTCGAGTCGGCCAACCGAGTCCTACTCAAAGGGCTGAAGAGAAGGCTGGAGAAGGAGAAGGAGATTTGGGTTGAGGAGGTTCCTAGAATTGTATGGGCCTATCATACCACTCCTCAGTCCACCACCAAGGAGACCCCTTTCAGTTTGCTGTACGGTTCAGATGCCATGATTCCTGTAGAGATCCAGGAGAGTTCACCACGTTTCCAGAACTTCGTGGCTGAGGAATTCAACGAGGAAAGGAAGGTGAATTTAGATCTCTTGGATGAAGTTAGAAGAGGCAGGAATCAAAGCCGAAGCATTGAAGAGGAGAGTTGAGCTCAAGCACAGTTCCAAGTTGAGAGCTCGGCAGTTCCAGGTGGCTGACCTAGTCATGCGGAAGGCATCTCCCTACCAGGTAGAGAACAAGCTATCCCCTAAGTGGACTGGTCCCTTTAGAGTGACAGAGGCCCTGGGGAATGGAGCATATAGGCTTGAAACTCTAGAAGGTGGTCTGATTCCTCGTACATGGAATGCGACTCACCTAAAGTTTTATTTTAGTTAAAATTATGTAACATTGTACACAGTAAGGGGACACTCTTTTTTCCCTTTTAAGGGTTTTTAATGAGGTCACCCAATAAAATTTTCAGTTAAAGATATATCTTTGAATGTATTTGTACATTTCAGTTCGAACATGTCATTTGGGGTTAGAGGTCTCGTAAGCGGGAAGGTAGGTTCGTAGAGAACACCTCCCCTTCGAGTGAGAACTCCCAACTTGAACAGAAAGGTTCACCAGTTAAATCCTCCTTCGCCTATGAGTGATGTGAGGTCAGTTCGAACCTGTCATTTGGGGTTAGAGGTCTCGTAAGTGGGAAGGTAGGTTCGTAGAGAACACCTCCCCTTCGAGTGATAACTCCCAACTTGAACAGAAAGGTTCACCAGTTAAATTCTCCTTCGCCTGTGAGCAATGTGAGGTCAGTTCGAACCTGTCAGTTGGGGTTAGAGGTCTTGTGAGTAGGAAGGTAGGTCCATAAGGAACACATCCTCTTCGAGTGAGAACTCCCAACTTGAACAGAAAGGTTCATTCAGCGAAATCCTCCTTTGCCTTTGGGCGATGTGAGGTCAGTAAGGACTCGTCAGATTAGGTTAGAAGCCTTGGAAGCGGGAAAGGAAGGTTCATAAAGAACGTCTCCCCTTCCGAGTGAGAACACCAAGGGCGTACCAGTGAAATCCTCCTTCACCTATGAGCGATCAAAGGCCAGCTCGAACCTTTCGTGTGGGGTTAGAGGTCTCGACAGTTGGAAAGTAGGTTCGTATAGAACACTTCCTTGTCGAGTGAGAACTCCCAATTCGAACAGAGGTCTCACCAGTGAAGTCCACCCTCGCCTAAGGGCGATGGGTGGTCAGTTGAAATTCGCTAGCTTCCTCCTCTGCCTTGAGCAAGGAAGGGTCAGGTGTATACAGATCGGAGTTGGAGTCTTCACGGGGTAAAGATATGGGTGATGACGAGATAGGTGAGGCACTTTTCGTCAGAGAAGTTCTTATGAAGTCTTGTTCATGGTATGATCACCTGTCCTAGCGAAAGCAGAGCTCATAACGACTTAGCAGAGTTAAGCGTGCTACCTATGGGTTGATTCTATGCTGAGGAGGGAACTCAACCAAGGATGACTAAACAACCAGACAACAATAGAGATACCAATACAAGTAAATTGATGCGTAAAGTCAAACAAGTATATAAATGTGTTAAATATATTGGAAGTTAGTTACAAGATCTTCAGCTATGAGATATAGCTGCTCAGAAGACCTATCTAGGCACTATTTTCCCGTCGACTACTTGTTTTGATACAGAGTATGGCGAGAGGTCCATCTCAAGATGCGCGCAGGCAAACTGAGCAAGGGCATCGCCAAACCCCTCCTCATAGGCGTCGGCGGCATCTTCAATGAGCTCAGCCTCAGTCTTCTTAAGCAGCTCAATTTGTTGGGCAAGTTCCTCCTCAGCTCTACCCAGCTAAACCTCTTGGCTTGTAGCCCTTTCCTCCAACTTGGTCATCTTAGTTTGAGCCCCCTCCAGCTGCTCTTCCAGTTCGATGATCTTATTGCGGAGGGGGAGGATTTTGGCCTCAAGCTGGACGACCTCCTGCCCCTTGGAGAAGAGGAGCTTCTTGGACTCCTTCTCTGATTGGCGGAGACTGCCCAGCTCTTGGTTTAGGGCAGTCTCGCGCTTTGCAGCTTGCTGAAGTTGGAGCTCCAAGTCTTTCTTTTGCTCCAGCTCTCTCTCCGGATTTGCAATCTTTTCTAGCAGCTCTGCCTCAGCATTTCCCTTGACCAGGAGGAAGTTGGAGGTGGCAAGGAACTCACCAAGACCGTGGCTGATGAGGTCCCCTAGAGAGTTCCTGTCCATGGCCTCCATCGCAGCTTGGCCAGGCATTTGAGCGAGAGTCCGCTGGAGGAGAGGAGGCAGTTCAGGAGCAGGAAGTGCTTGGCTAGTGGAAGGGGCACTCTCCCCTCCACCCTCGACTGCCAAGAGTGGCTCGGGGGGAGATGAAGCACTGGGAGGGTGCTCCCTAAATGAAGGAGGTTGCCCCTCTGTTTCAGAAGAGGTCTCTATAGCAACCTCCACCCTGTTTCTCTTGAAAACGAGACCAGAACAGGTGTCTTCGTCTTCAGAGATCACCACTTTGGCTGCCCTTTTTGATTTATCAGAAGTTGGACCTGGGGCAACCACAGCAGGTGAAGAAGGGCCAGCAGGGCCTGAGCCATCTGTTGTGCGGCGATTTAGTAGGTCAGCCAACCTCTTCTTCTTCTCGGAGTCTAGTACCATACCTGCAATGAACAACAACCAAAGGGTGAGAAGAGTCATGCATAAAACACAAGTGTTGTCAGATGAGAGATAAAGGCAATGTACCGATATAGACGCTGAGGGTTTCAACATCATATTCGTGCCTAATCAGTTGGGTGGTGTCAAACACCACACCCCAGCTGGAGAGGAGTTGGCACACATCGCAGTCAAAGGGCGTTAGCTCCTTGAGTCTGCGGGGCTTCTTGAGCTTTAAATTCTCCACCCAATACAATGGGAATCCATCAAGCATGGTGGAGTCGTACGAACTGCAGCAGACTTAGAAGAACTTCCCCTTGAAGCCCTTGTACGATTGAGAGAAGAAGGTAAGCAAAACCCTCCCTGCCACTCCATTAAGGCTTACCCAAAGCCTTTTCCTAGGGCTCTTCGCCTCGAAGAAGTGGAGGAATACATCTACTGAGGGAGTGAACCCTAGGTTGTTGCAGAGAATGGAGAAGGCCCTGATGAAGGCCCAGCTGTTGGGGTGCAGCTGGGCGGGCGCCATGTTCAGCTCTGTGAGCAAAGCCCTCTTGAACCCGGTGAAGGTAAGACGGACTTTGACTCGCTTGAAGACGGTGGCGTAGAAGAAGAAGAAGGGTTCCCCGTCATTGCAGTGATCATCAACGCATATGGGTTCAGCCTTTGAGCAGGGTCACACCGAGATATACGCGTCAGTCTCCCTGCCAAAGACGAGCCCCTTGATCTCGTTCTCATCGTCCCTGTGTTTTCTCAGGTCTTCATAGGTCGTGAGTTTAGAGGTCTCAGCAAGGAGCTCCTCAGAAGCCTAGGAGTACAGGGCCTTGTAGTCAACGGCTACGGTTAGAGGAGGGTTGGAGGTAGTTTTGGTTCTGGCCATCTCGAATCTAAAACAAATGAGAGGCAGGAAGAAGAAAAGAGGGCTTAGAAGAAGCAATGGCGAAAACAATGGCGGACAAAGACTCAAAAGAAGAACGAACACAGAAAAGAAGAACATAAACCCTAAATGCAGAAATCGTAAACAGACCCAGCGCAATTAAGGTATGTGAAGAGAAGCAGAATCATAAAGTGAAGGCAGAAAGGGAGAGTAAAGATCATACCTTTGTGTAAGCAAAGTTGAAGGGTCGCGAGCGTAGAGGTTGGAGTAGGACAGAAGCGTGCAAGAGAAGTTAGAAAGTATGAAGGCTCAAGTGAAAAGAGATGAAACAATGTAGAGGCGCAGGGTTTTGAAAGGGTTTAACGTAGGCAAGGAAGCACAAACGTTAAAAACACCCTAACCGTTGATCTAGAGACGTGTCCGCAGATTAAGAGGGGGTTGGTGAGATGTCCCTTCAGCGCACTGTTCATGTCCTTTTGCTCAGTGCCACGTAGGTCGCCCGAGCCGATGACTTAGTCTCTTCGCTGAACAAGTTAACAGCTTGAGACTGGGGGGCTTGTGTACCGACCAGTCTTCCGATATCGAGAACAGCTAGTAATGGTGGGCCACATCAGTTGGGTCCCACAGCGTAGCCCAAAGCCACGTGGGATGGACCCTGCAGGTAGTATGAACTAGCAGGATGATTAGTCATCAGCGCGTCAATCACTAGAGTGGACTGATGTGTCCTCGTCACTCCGCAGGTTGATGAGTCCTTAACGACAGAGTGTGACGAGGTGTCATCGGTCTTGGGTGTTTTGAACAACAGAGCTAAAACGTCTAGTGTGGGTCCTAAAAGAAGACCAGTTATCAGTAACATGCCCAGAGGTAAGGAGAGGCCTGAATCGCGAAGAGCTTATGCGTGTAGCAGGGAAAGCACAGTTAGGTGCAGAATCCTGAGGGGTCGAGTACTCATCAAAACTAGGGTTTCCCAGTGAAGCTACATGCATGGCACGTGAACAGTGAAGAAACTCCCAGAACAGGTGGCCCAAGAGACTAGGTGCACAAGGAGGCACCTAGGTGGTCACCCTGTTAGAGTTTGCACTCCAGTTAAGGAAACCTTACGTGCTAGATTACTCTAAGTCTGGGTGATAGCGGCGCAAGGGTATTCCTGTAAACCCTAAATATGGGTAGCAGCGCAGAGGAAACCCTAGACTATATAAAGGGTAGTAAAACATTTTACAAAGGTACGCAGTTTCAAAACCTAAACACAAATACTCAATACACTTGGTGTGCTTGCCCTAGTTTTGACTTGAGCGTCGGAGTGCAAACGGCCTCGTGGGCGCCCCCTTTCTATCTTGTAGGGCAGATTGCTTCGAGAGAACAAAGCATATATCAAGGTGTGGAAGGAGGCGCGTGATTGCCGTAGAGTCAACCGATTGGAGAGTCAACCGGCAAGAATAGGTACCAAAATTAATTCTAAGAAAATTACAATTATTTTACTATTTTAATTTTGACAAGAAAATTAAATTCTACTTCTATACTAAGCTTATGGCATCTTTATCATGTAGAGGAAAGTCTCTCTGCCATCAATAGCAGTGTCCCAATCCTCTTGTATTCTTCTTGCCATAGCCCTTGTAGTCGGCCCATATCTTCTATTTGGTGGGCTTGAGCTTTGTTTTGGACTTGAACATGGGTTTGGGCTTGGACTTGGGCTTAGGCTTGGGCCTCTTCCATCACAAAGAACAAACAATTATAGTAAACAAATGTTAGAAAACAAGGGTAAAGGCAAGTATAGCTTGCGGCAATGATGTAAAAACACTCAAACCACTACAAGAATATACATCCTTACTTTACCAAGCCTCTCTTGTGGATTGGATGAGCCTCAAGTGAAAGATGCCAAAGCAAACCACACTTACTCAAGAACAATCACCACAAAACTTTGAGGAAACAAGAAAAGACAAGCAATAAAAGGTATAAACAAGAAAAGCAAAACCAAAGTGGAAGTAAAGATATGACAAAAGTTTGGAAAAGAATATTGAATGAAAATGACAAGCAAAGAAAATAAGGCACTCAATAAAAGGTAGTACACAAAGAGAACCTAGAGAATGGTACTAGAATTGGATTAACAAAACCAAAATAGTACTACAGAATATTAAGGTGTCAAAATGTGTGACTTAAAAAATTTATGCTGAGCTGGATAATTCAAATTTCAATTTGAAATTTAAACCAAAAAAATTTCAAGATCTTAGCTCAAATTTGGCGCTGGAATCACACCAAAATGATGCACCAATTAATTGTGATAAATTTTTCAAATCTGATGCCACTTCATCTTTTTTTTCGCGCCAGAATTGCATACTGATTGTATTTGATTTATCATTTTTTTTCTATTTTGAATTCTGCTTCAATTTTTTTTCCACTTTTTTCTAACACATCAATATGTTCAGATCCAGAATTTCACAATATTTCATAAACAGAATTAAATTCTGTAAACAAAAACAGCCAGCACAGTTTCAACAAAAACAGAGGAAGCCTAATTTGGAATTAAAACAATATTAAGAAACTTCAAAGACACAATAGAATTGATGTATGTGAACTTGTATGGATCTATCACACAAGCATGAACTCAAATCTAAAATTAAAATGCACCAAAGGCTCAATAAAATAGATTAGAAACTGCACTCAAAATTAAAAGCAATCAACCAAATATTATCAAGAAAAGTACTACATAGAAGTGATGACAATTTAAGAGAAACATAACTTGACAAAACTTGTATGAATTCAAAAAGCAAAATGACTCAAACACAATTAATTTGCAACAATTAAAACATCAAGAAAGACTCAAATTAAAACAAAAAATAGAATAGCTAACACAAATAGGAACCTAAAAAAAAAATCTGCATAAAAATAAGTGCTGGAAAATGGAAATTGCTTGAATAGAAAGTGTCAATTCAACTCAACAAGAACAAAACATCACCATAGCTCATGATACCACATGATGCGAGTTGATTTTAGGTTCATTATATTTGTGACACTTTCTTAGAATTAGGATCAAGATTCTTAGCAATTTAGAGTGAGTCACCTAAGGAAAATCCCCACTGGACATTAACTTAACAAGTGTTAAGTAGATGTGAAGGTTCATTTCCAAAGGTCCAAGGTTAAAACAAAATTAATGGTGATGAATGAATGAAGAACAAGGTGCTGAAATCAAAACAGAATAGGTGCAAAATTTAAACACAAAAACAGAATGGAAACACAAATTGAAACAAAAGAACCTATTGAAATTCAAGAACAAGACATAGAATCAAAACTACTGATTGAAATGACTATGGAAGATGAAAGAAGATGAAACTTATGTGGTTGTAGCCATGGATTGGGAATGGAAACGCCATTTGGAGGTGATGATCCAAGATAAGTGCAGATTTGCCGCCACTTGAGAGCTCCCAAAGCTTCACAAGATGAGACAAGAAAGAGGAGAACAAGTTTCACAAAATTCACTCACAATTTGAGTATAGTAACTTTTCTTCTAATTTCAATGTTGAATTTAAAATGACCAAGCACCGCTATTTATAGGTGTTCTTGCCGGTTGACCCGCCTGTCGGTTGACTCCACGACACTCACACGCCTCCTTCCTCACGTTGGTATGTGCTTGGTTCTTTCGAAGCAATCTGCACCTGCAAAAGAGAAAGGGGGCGCCTTAGAGGCCGTTTGCACTCCGACACTCAAGTCAAGATTGGGCAAGCAACACCAAGTGTTTGTGTAACTGTGTTTAGGGTTTCAAATTGCGTACCTTTGTGAAGTATTTTACTGTCCCTTATATAGTCTAGGGTTTGCTGCGCCGCTAGCCCTAATTAGGGTTCACTGCGCTGCTAGCCATATTCAGGGTTTACTGGAATGCCCTCGCGCCGCTATCACCCAATCTTAGGGTAATCTAGCACATAAGGTTTCCTTTCCTGGAGTGCAAACTCTAACAGGGTGACCACCTGGGTGCCTCCTCGTGCACCTAATCTCGGGGGCCACCTGTTCTGGGATTGCCTTCACTGCTCACGTGCCATGCATGTAGCTTCACTGGGAAACCCTAGTTCTGATGAGTACTCGACTCCTCAAGACTCTGCACCTCCGTGCTTTCCCTGCCACACACATAAGCTCTTCGTGATTCGGGCCTCTCCTTAGCTCTGGGTATTTCCTTCTCATTGGCCCACTATGGGAACCAATCTTAACTGTGCTGGTTATGCTGTTCAAATCACCCACGACCGATGTCACCTCGTCACACTCTGTTGCCGAGGACTCCTTAACCTGCGGAGTGACGAAGACACATCAGCCTATTCTGGTGATCATCATGCTAATGACTAGTCACCCTTTTCTATGGGGACACGTTGATGACTAATCGCCCTACTAGTTTTTACCACTTGTGGGGTTCCTTCCACATGGCTTCGGCCCACACTGTGGGACCTAGCTGACGTGGCTCACCCCTTACTAGCTGTTCTCGGTGCCCGAGGACTGGTCGGTACAATAAGTTTAGAGGGATGAAATGAAAGTGAAACAAATTCAAAATTCCCTCCTAATTCTAATTCAAATTTGGAGCCAATCTTGAGTCACATGGGAGGTGTGACCTTTTTTCTACTTTGGCACCTCCTAAAAACTACACCTACACCTACTCTTTATGTCACATGGAAGGTGTGACCTATCTTTATACATTGACACCCCTTATTTTAATATCTACACTTTCCTTTAAAGTTCTACTAAAAACTATACACAAGTAATTACAAAAAGAGACATCCATTGATGCTCTTCTCCCAAAGCTTTAGCCTTGCTCCTATTGATGCTCATGGATTGGGCTTGGGCCCCCACTTGACTTGGGCTTCTTGGGCTTGGGCTTCTTGGCTTGGGCTTTTTGGGCTTGGGCCCTCTTTATTTATACTACTATTTGGATTCTTCAAGAGAACCCAATTATTTACAAAATGTTTTAATCTTTAAGAAGACTAGTAAGAAGAATTTCAAGTGTTCTGGAATATGGCCCTTTCTTCTTTTTGTGAAGTCTTCTTTTGTTTGTTGAGATGACCCTTTATATATATCATCTTTGGTTATCCTTAAGTGGTCTTGACTTGCATCATTCACCTTCCTCCCTTCATTAGATTCTTCTGCCACGAAGTTCTAGAATCGCAGTGAGCTCTCTTGGATCTCCACTGGGATCATAGCATCAAACCCGTACACCAAACTGAAAGGCATTTCTTTCGTGGTTGATTGAGTCGTTGAGTGGTAGGCCCACAAGATTCGAGGAACCTCGTCTGCGCAAGTCCCCTCTATTTTCTCCAACCTCCTCTTCAGACCTCTGAGCAAAACTCTACTGGCAGACTCAACCTGCCCATTAGTCTGAGGATGCTCTACCGAGGCAAACACCTGTTTGATGTCGAGTTCCGTGCACAGCTTGCCGAGTTGCTGACTTGCAAACTGGGTGTCGTTATCAGATACCAAACATTTTGGAACCCCAAAACAACAAACAATGTTCTTCCACACAAAGTATTAAACCTTATGGGCAGTTATCTGTGCAACAGGCTTACCTTCTATCCACTTGGTGAAGTACTCGATGGCCACCACCAGGTACTTCATCTATCGAATTGCCAATGGGAAAAGACCCAGGATATCAAATCCCCATGTGTGGAAGGGCCAAGGGCTGTGGATTGATCACAACTGCTCTGTGTTAGAATATAAGGCCTTAAACAAGAGGGGGGTGAATTGTTTATAAAAGATTTTCGCAAATATTGAAGGTATAATGAATCTTAGTGCAGAATAACAGATCAAGGAATCAAGTTAGCCAAGAACTCAAACTGTTTTGAGGCAAATACAGAAAAAAAATCAGTTATTTTTATCAGCAGATATTAAAACCAACGTAAAACAGCAATTTAAAGAGTTAAGGATGAAAGAAATGCACACAACAGTTTTATACTGGTTCACCCTAATTACAAAGGCTACATCCAGTTCCCAGAAAACCACTAGGTTCCACTATGCAATCAATCACAGATTACACACACCACACACCAAAGTAGTGATCTTGAACCCCTCAAGAAACACACTACCTTTGGCAATTCACCACAGAATTCAGAACCCCTCTGAATCTGCACTTACAACCTTCAAACAGAAATACAGTAATCAAGGAAGAGAGAACAGGATACACCTGGGAGTTACAAAGCTTCAAGATCAGAATTACAACCCAGTCCTATTCCACACACATGAAAATCCAAAAGCTTGATTGAATCTTGAAAGCACTTAGTAAAATCTCACTTTGATTTCTCAAAACTATTTCTTACACTTTAGGAGTGTTTAACTAAATTTATATAAACCAACTGAGTGGTCAAAGAGCATTTAAAACAGGAGCGCAATTAGTTAGAAACATTTAATAAAAGATTCAATTCAAAACCAAGAAGCTGTTAAGATTTTTAAAACAAACAATCGGTTGTTTTATCGGGACAACCGATTGTTTTGGCTTTGACAGCTTAGTCAACAAAGCCAAAGCTTTTCAACCTTTTCCAAAACCTTTTCACCAAAGAACAACCGATTGTTTCGACAAAACAACAGGTTATTTTTCACTTAGTTGAAAAACAAACTCTTTTAAAAAAGGCTTTCAAACCAAACTTGTTTTGGATTCAAACAAGGTGTGGATTACACCTATTCTACCCCTGTTCCCACCCATACACAGCAGCAACACCAGCCATTATCAAACACATAGAATTTGGATTCTTCAAAGCTCATGATTGTAAGGACCTGAAAAATTAAATTGGAATAAAAGGATATATTTTAAATGAATTCTAAGTATGTTTTTATTTAAAATAAAAAAGGAAGGAAAGTGTAGTTTAGAAGATTATAAGATTTCCTTGTTAGTACATAATCGCCGGTCGCCTAGACTACACGTCATCGCCAGGGCGCGAGGCATGCAGATGTCGCCAGGGCGCGATGCATGCGGGCATCATCAGGGCGCGAGGCATGCGGGCATCTTCCAGGGGGAGACATCGGTCGTCCGCCAGGATGAGGCATCGGTGGATTGCCTTCGCGCGAGAGGTCATCGGTGGATTGTCTTCGCGCGAGAAGTCATCGGTGGATTGTCTTCGCGCGAGAGGTCATCGGTGGATAGTCTTCGCGCGAGAGGTCATCGGTGGATAGTCTTCGCGCGAGAGGCCATCGGCGAAAGGTTATCGCGCGATGTCGAGTTGCACACAGAGAAGGTGGGACCCAGACTCCCAGCATGGAACGTCCTGCACGTACGCCACGTAGACAAAAAGGATGATTCAGAATAGTGACATCAGAATGTTGGCATGCGCAGGAGACACTCGCGGTCGTACTGTTCAGGAAGTGGTTGGCATGCGCAAGAGACAAACGTGGTCGTACTGTTCAGAGAAACGTACACTCAGACTTCTCTGCAGAGTGGGTGGTGGCAGCTGCTTTTATGGACAAGCTGGTTTAAGATGCAAAAACCCACTTCTGAGAGGGGGGAACGTTGCAGTTGTTCAAGAGCGAAAGAGTGAGTTTACCTCCCTTCTCCTCCATTCTCTCCTTCGCATTGCGATTCTGGCACCTTCACACAAGAGTACGACGAGCGACGGCCACCATTAGAGCACCTGGGAGGTTCTCTGCAAGTCCTTCAAACCAGACGCAAAAACAGAGCCAAGGCATTCTTTAAGCTTCGTTGGGTTTCGGAGCTCCTGGTGTTTTGCGCAAGTCCAGGTAAGGGAAGCTAGCCTTCATTTTCAATACAAGCCATAGATTAGCTGTTTCTGAAGTGAGGGCGACGTGGTCGCCGATTTCGTTTTCATCTTCGTGAATGCTCTGTTCTATGTGTTTGGGCGACGTGGTCGTCGGTTTTTAAATACAGACTTCGAAATACCTTGTTTTTGAACCAGATCGCCGGTTTTGGCGTTGTTTGCGAACTCCCTGTTTTTGGTGTTGCTTTGAAACTGTTTGAAATTTAAATGCGATATTTGAAAATACGAAGCTTGGAGTAAGTTCTGCTGTGATTGAAATCATTCATTTAAGTGTTGTATGATGCGTTGAATGTTGTGGATGTGGGATCAAGGCATAGTATTTTCAGGAAAGAAAATACCGTGTAAGATCGTGTAGGATGTGCATTGATCGGTGATGTCTATAATGAGATTATCCTGACTCTCCTGAGATAATGGATTCATATAGATGAAGTTATTCAGGCGTTGAGAGTCGAAGGAGGTTCATATGTATGGGTGAGTCGTGTGGAAAAGAACGAGCTTGGCCTGTTATATGGATTAACCCTGTCATACTGTGAGAATGGTGAACTTGAGATCGAGAATGTGTTGATGCGCATAGCTGTGGAAACATTACAGCAGTTTAGTATGACAGGTGCAGATCTCTGAGTCTAGTCAATGCACGAGTCTTCCGGAAGTAGTGTCAAGTGTCTTGTGTGCTGAGTCAGTGGTAGTCTGACGTGAGAAATGAGGAACATTGAATTGATAGACACTTGATGCATTTTGTGAAATAGAATGACTCTTGAAAATATTGTGAAATGTATGATTTCTTGGCGATCAGGTGAAGGGAATGAGAAACTCTATAGTTTTACGTGGGTATCTTGAATTTGTTTTATCTTGATTTTAATGTTCATATTTAAACTCTCTTTAAAATATCTAGCTTACCCTGCGTGTTTTGGTTTTGTGGCTGTTTTCTTAAAACTGTGATGATCGTGTATAATTTACACGGGAGCAGATGATCTTCCAGGAAGTAGAGCTCCTTAGTGAGTGGTCGCCGGGGAAGAGATCGCCTGTTTCTATCTCTTTGTGGTGATCGCCTATTTTCTGCCCTGATAGTAGATCGCCTGTTTTGGGGCTTCTGTTAGGAGATCGCCGGTTTATGTATGGAGACCGCCGGTTTCGATGTATTTGACTGTATTTTGTTAAGTTTTGAGAAAATTTGACCAGTTATGTATTAAACTCCCTGTGAGGAGCAACTTCATTACTTATATATAATTATGTTCACTTAAATATTATTGTTTTACCTTTAATTCATTTTATATTTATGAAAAGGAATTTGGCGGGATGTTACAATGATCAACCTTGATCAACAATCTCCCCCTATTTGATGAAGACAAATCCTTGGTTTTTTGTGTTGGTCTGGTTTGAATCTGTACCAATACCTGCAAAACAAACTTATGCAAAACCAGTATCTAAAGCAGCAGGTTATTAAGCATTAAAAACCAGATTTCTGCACAAACATATGAGCAGAAATAAAACATCCAAAAACCAGTACAAGCAATCCTTAAAACAGGAGATGCAGCAGAAAATATAAAACCAGATCAAAGTGCAGAGCAGTTTTAAAGAAAATACATAAACCATTCTCCCCCTATTTGTCTTCACAAATAGAATTAGGGAGATGTAAAATAGAATTAAGAGCAGAAAAAGAAAATATTGTTCAAAATAAAGCAAGATTAAACAAAGAACCATGGCTTCAATCTTCCTTTCCATATTGCAGTTCAAACAGCTGATTCTGCACTACTTCAATTTGCTCATCAAGATTCAGGAAACGTGAATCCATGATTTGGAATCTTTGACCAATATCCTGAAAGTTTGTAGCACACAAGTCTTGGAGATTCCACTTTCACCAAGGCTGGCCAGCCTATTAACTATGAATCTCTCAAAGGGTGACATGGAGAGAATTCTGTCTCCTTGATGTCCAACACTTGTTCTAGCACTTGCAGCAGCAACTTGGTCATCACCCTCTTGATCAATTTGCATACCACTTGAAGATTGACCTTGTTCTCCACCTTTGCTTATCCACCTTCCATTTATCTTGGTAAAACCCATTTTTCTTAGTGAACCATTTTTCTTAGTGAACCATTGTTCACTTCATTTGTTGATTTCACCAATTCAGCAGTTTCTTCCTCAAGATCAACTTCAAAATATGCCAGAAATTTAGAAACAAGAATAGCATAGGGGTAGAGGTAGTCACTTCACCTCATGGATTTCTGCATGTGCTCTTTTATAATATGAATCCAATTAACCTTTATCTTGTTTGTGATGCAGAAGATATACACAAGATCTTCCTCTGTAAGGACAGAATGGTTGCTCCCCCTTGGTGTGCGAATCCAAGTAACAATGAGAGCCAAAAGCCTTTCATTAAGCTTTAAACCTCCTACTGAAAAATTCATCACCCTTGCTTGTGGATTCTTCAAACAGTTTCTGTAAAACTGTATTTTGTTGAATTCATCCACCACATTGATGTTTCCTTTGTTGATTCTGAGTCCAGCATATTTCAACCTAATAACAGTAGCCCACACTACATCATTTATCACCATGTCTACTCCTTTGACGTAGGAGACAAGATTGTTGTCAACAAACCTTAGATTTGTGTAGAATACCCTTATAAGATCTAGATAGATTTTTCCAGACATTTCAAGGAATCTTTTCAGCAGTTGTTCCTTGAGTAGACTCCTAACATCATTCAGCTTCTGACTTTTCAAACAGCTAAAGGAGACAACCTTTGGAGTGTTTATAACTTTTCTACTTGTTTCATCTCGATACTTTTCAATCTGTTCATTATCTCCCACAAACTAGCCTTCGAGTCTTCCTCCTGTTCTTACAGCCCTCTGTTTGACTCTTTTTGATGATGGAGGAGTGGTTTCCATGGTGGCTGATGTAACGCCCCTCAAAATATTGTTCATTTTTATATAATAAAATAAAGGTGAAACAATAATATCAAAATTTAACATAGATATATACATAATATAATTCATCCATTAAAACAAATGTGCCTCAAAATAATATCCCTTTTCGAGGAAGTTTTAATACATCTCCATACAGGAGTTTTCAAAATAAAACAAAACAACAGCATTCAAAAACCGGCGATCTCCTCCTCCAGAAATGCTCACTGAGGAGCTCTACTACCTGCAACCTCATCTGCTCCCGTGCAAATATACACGATCATCATAGGTTTAAGAAAAACAACCACGATACAAAACAAAAGGGTAAGCTAGATATTCTTAAAACTTTAAATATGAAACTTTATATCAATAGAAAGCATAAATCTTCACGCCATTCATAATCTATATCAATTTCAACCATCAATATCCCCATATTCCACAAACTCGTCAAGTGTCTATTCAATACATTCAATACTCATGGTTCACATGTCAGACTTTCCACTGACTCATAACACATAGACACATGACTCTACTTCCGGAAGACCCGTGCGTTGAACTTAGCATCCAGAGACCTGCACCTGTCATACTACATTGCTGTAAAGTTCCCACAGCTATGCGCATAAACATAATCTCGATCTCAATCTCAATATCCTCACTCTCTCAGTATGACAGGGTTAATCCATATAACAGGTCAAGTCAGTTATCTTTCAAACGACTTACCCATACATATGGACCTCCTTCGACTCTCACCAACTGAATGACTTCATCTATGTGATTCCATCATATCAGCAGAGTCAGGATCGTCTCATTCACAGGATACTCACTAATCAATACACCTCATAACCAATCTCAACACGGTATTTCCTTTCCTGAAAATACTATGTCTTGATCACAATTTCACATTCATCCAGTACATCATACCACACGTAAAAGCACAATTCCATCACGTAATAATTTGAATCTTTTCTTAAACAATCCCAATCACAGAAACAATCACACCAAAGTTCAGATTTTCGAATATCACACGCATTTCACATTTCAATCTCAAACAGTTTCAAACGACACTAAAATAGGGGAGTTCGAAATCAACATTAAAACCGGCGATCACGTCGCCCCACACATAAAAATAGAGCATCGTGAAAAAGAATATGAAACCGGCGACCACGTCGCCCTCACTTCAGAACCTACTCACCTAAAGTTTTTATAAACGAAAATGCTAGCTTCCCTTACCTGGACTTGTGTAAAATCTCACTAAGAGCTCCAAACCCACCGAGAACTCAAGGATGCCTTAACTCTGTTTTAGGGCTTTGAGCAGAAAACTTGCAGAGTAACTTCCCAGGAGGACAATGGCAGTCGCCGATCGTAGCACTGGTACGTGAGGATAGCCGCGTCTTCGAGTGGAGGAGAAAGGAGAAAGGGGAACTAAATGAGCTGATTCCCTCAGCTCTTAAGGTCGAACGGCTCTTTAGCCTTCACTGCCATTACCCACTCTCTGAGCAACCTTGCGTGCACACTTCCTTGAACAGTATGACCACGTCGGTTTCTGGACATACCAACTCTCTGATGCTAACTATTCTGAAACACCCTTTTTGTCTACGTGTCGCGCATGCAGGACGTCTCATGCTGGGAGCCTGGGTCCCACCTTATCTATGTGAAACACGACATCGCGCGATGACCATCCACCGATATCTCATCCTGGCGGACGAACGATGTCTCTCCCTGGAAGACGACCGATGTCTCTCCCTGGAAGACGACCGATGCCTCATCCTGACAGACGACCGATGCCTCATCCTGGCAGACGACCGATGTCTCTCCTTGGAAGACGACCAATGTCTCCCCCTGGAAGTAGACCGATGCGTCCCTCATCCTGGCGATGACCGTATGTCTCTCGCCCTGGCGATGCTCGCGTGTCTCTCGCCCTGGCGATCCCTGCGTGTCTCTCGTCCTGGCGATCTCTCATCGTCCTTGATGTGGCGAGGACACATCGCCTTGCTTCTACCGACTGATGCCACATCGTCACACCCTGTTGAGGGCTAGTCCTACCACTACTCCACGCCTGTGTTATCACCCCCACATGGCTCGGTGACGTCGGTAGCTTCTCCTGCCCGAGAGCAGCTCAGTACTCAATCCTTACGTGCCTAAGCATGCAACACTAAGGTAAATCCCTTATGTCCAAGCGTAAAGTCCCATAGTTATTCTGCATGCATGGCGCTCCTAAGGTTCAAATCACACCTCCCTACATGTGATTTATGAAACCCACTATGGTCCACCGACCGACCTCTACCACGCCGCCCTCAGACCTTGGGCGACATCCGAGGTCTGACCACCATGAAATTTCCATTACAAGCTCTTTTCGTTTTAAGTAATAACATATTCAGAATTCATTATAATTATACTTCTTCTATTCCAAATAATTATCTAGATCCTTACAATCTCCCCAACAAGAAAAATTTTCGTCCCCGAAAATTGAATTACAAGGAAAAGAGGTAGGGATAGGCTTCTCTCATGGTTTCTTCTAATTCCCAAGTTGAATCACCCGATCTGTCATCCCACACCACCTTTACCATGTTGATGGTCTTGCCTCTGAGCTGCTTACTCTGCTGATCGTCAATCCTGACTGGTTTCGCTTTAAACGACAAGTCATCCCTGATCTGCACATCGTCCACTTCCAACACGTGACTAGGGTCTGCAAGATACTTCCTTAGCTGTGACACGTGAAAGATGTAAGGACCTAGAAACTTTAATTGGAATAAAAGTGTTAGATTTAAATAATTTCAGAGGATGTTATTATTTAAAATACAAAGAGCTGGTAAATGAAGTTTCGTAGTAGTCGGACATCGGACGTCGCCCAAGATCTGGGGTCAGCTGGTAGAGGTCGGTCGACTGACATGTGGATCAAGAAGAGTAAAGGAAGAAAAGTGTAGCTAAGAAGTCTTCTACGAGATCGTCGTTATTGAAGACGGAGGCGATCTCCGACTTCTCTGGCACATAATCGCCTGTCGCCTAGAGGAGACATGACCGCCAATCGCCTATGGTGTACGTGATCGACGGGAGTGCACGTAGTATGTGGTCAAGATGCTGGATCAACCATAGTGGATTCCAAAAACCACGCATATCAAGGTGTGGGCTAAGCCTTAGATACGCTGTGCATGCGAAGCTCTATGCTGGAGCATAAGAAATCGTCCTTAGTGTTGCATGCATGGGCGCACGAGGAGTAGTGCTGACCTACTCTTGGAAATGTGAAGCTACCGACGTCACCAAGTCATGTGGAGATGATACCTTGGACGTAACATAATGGGAGGATGAACCTTCAGCAAGGTGTGCCGATGTGACATCGGTGACCAGAGTAAGGCGATGTGTTCTCGTCACACACAAGGGCGATAAGAGATCGCCAACAGGATGAGAGGAACATCGGTCATCAACCAGGATGGGAGACACATCGGTGGTCTGCCAAGGTGAGACATCGGTGGTCCTCCAGGGTGAGACATCGGTTGTCTGCCAGGGTGAGACATCGGTCGTCCACCAGGATGAGACATCGGTGGATAGTCATCGCGTGAGAGGTAATCGATGGAAGGTTATCGCGCGATGTCGAGTTTCACACAGATAAGGTGGGACCCAGGCTCCCAGCATGAGACGTACTGCACGCGCGACACGTAGACAAAAAGGGTGGTTCAGAATAGTGACATCAGAGAGTTGGCATGCGCAGAGTCACGCGTGGTCGTACTGTTCAGGGAAGCGTACACGCAAACTTCCCTGCAGAGTGGGTGGTGGCAGCGGCTTTTGTGGACAAGTTGGGTTAGATTCAAAAACCCACTTCTGAGAGGCAAAAAACGTTGCAGTGGTTCAAGAGTGAGTTTACCTTCATCATTCTCTTTTCTCTCCTTCGCGCTGCAATTTAGGCATCCTCAAGCACCAGTGCGACGAGCGACGACTGCCCTTAGAGCACCTGGGAGGTTCTCTGCAAGTTCTACAAACCAGACGCAAAAACAGAGCTAAGGCACCTTTAAGCTTCGGTGGGTTTTGGAGCTCTTAGTGTTTTGCGCAAGTCCAGGTAAGGGAAGCTAGCCTTATTTCCAACGAAAACCTTATTAGATGATTGAGATGATGGGGCGACGTGGTCGCCGGTTTTCAACTGTTATTGTATAATCCCCTGTTTTTGGACAAGATCGCCGGTTTTGGCGTTGTTTTTCGAACTCCCCTGTTTTTGGTGTTGTTTGAAACTGTTTGAGATTTAAATGTGATATTCGAAAATCTGAACCTTGGAATGAGTTTTGCTGTGATTGGAATCGTTCATTTAAGTGTTATATGATGTGTTGAATGTTGTGAATGTGGGATCAAGACATAGTATTTTCAGGAAAGGAAATATCGTGTTGAGATTGGTTATGAGGTGTATTGATCAGTGAGTATCCTGTGAATGAGACGATCCTGACTCTGCTGATATGATGGAGTCACATAGATGAAGTCATTCAGTTGGTGAGAGTCGAAGGAGGTCCATATGTATGGGTAAGTCGTTTGAAAGATAACGGACTTGACCTGTTATATGGATTAACCCTGTCATACTGTGAGAGTGATGAAATTGAGATCGAGATTGTGTTGATCCGCATGGCTGTGGAAACATTACAGCAATGAAGTATGACAGGTGCAGGTCTCTGGATGCTAAGTTCAACGCACGAGTCTTCCGGAAGTAGTGTCAAGTGTCTTGTGTGATGAGTCAGTGGAAGTCTGACGTGAGAAATGAGAAACATTGAAATTGATAGACACTTGATGAATTATGTGATTTTAACGACTTTTGAGGAATTGTGATATATGTGTTTACTTGGTGGTCATGTGAAGAGAATGAGGAAGTTGATGGTTTTACGTGGGTATCTTGAATTTGTTTTATCTTGGTTTTAAAGTTCATATCTAAATTCTCTTTCAAATATCTAGCTTACCCTGTGATTTTGGTGTTGTGTTTGGCTTTTTCTTAAACCTGTGATGATCGTGTATAATTTACACGGGAGCAGATGATGTTGCAGGAAGTAGAGCTCCTCAGTGAGTGGTCGCCGGAAGGAGATCGCCTGTTTTTGTTTCTGTTAGGCGATCACCCTTTTTCTGTTGTCTGATAGGAGATCGCCCTTTTCTGATAGGAGATCGCCTTTTTCTGTTAGGAGATCGCTTGTTTCTTTTATTTTGCTGTATTTTGTTTAAGTTTTGGAAAATTGACCGATTATGTATTAAACTCCCTGTGAGGAGAAACTTCATTAATATATATAATTATGTTCACTTCAATATTATTGTTTTACCTTTATTTCATTTTATAATTATGAAAAGAGGATTTGGCGGGATGTTACAAAAGACATTATGCAGATTTGCTAATTGGGGAGGTAGAGCAATCTCATAAGCTACAAGACCTATCTTCCTTAAGATCTGATATGGTCCAACAAACATAGGAGACAGCTTCCTTGATCTGATAGCTCGTCCTACACCCTTGGTTGGCGTCACTCTCATAAACACATGATCCCCAGCAGCAAACTCCAAAGGTCTTCTCCTCTGATCTGCATAGGATTTCTGCCGGCTTTGAGAAGCTTTCATTCTGCCTTGTATCTATTTCACCTTCTTGGTTGTCTGCTGAATCAACTCTGGCCCAACCAAGACTGCCTCGCCCTCCTGGTACCAACATAAGGGAGTTCTGCATTTCTTCCCATACAGGGCTTCATATGGTGCCATCCCAATACTGGCGTGATAACTGTTATTATAAGTAAACTCCACCAGCGGCAACACCTCATCCCAACTTCCCAATTGATCCAAGACACACGTCCTCAGCAGATCTTCCAAGGACTGGATCGTTCTCTCTGACTGTCCATCTGTTTGAGGATGATATGCCGAGCTCATTCTCAACTTAGTTCCCAAGCAATCTTGTAAGGTCTGCCAAAACCGTGAAGTGAACCTGGGATCTCTATCCGAAACAATGCTGGAAGGCACTCCATGCAACCTCACAATTTCTCTGATGTACAGCTGTGCCAACTTGGCCATAGGCATCCTCATATTCACTGGAAGAAAGTGAGCACTCTTCGTCAGCCGATCAATGATGACCCAGATTGCATCATGACCCCTTACCGATCTGGGTAAATGGGTAACAAAATCCATGGCGATGTTGTCCCATTTCCATTCAGGGATATCCAATTGCTGCAACAAACCGCTAGGTCTTTGATGCTCTCCCTTCGCCTTCTGACATGTCAAGCAGGTAGCAACATACTGAGCTATCTCCTTCTTCATGCCCGACCACCAAAATGACTCTTTTAAATCCTGGTACATCTTATTCATACCTGGGTGCAGACTAAGGTAACTCTTGTGGCCTTCTTCTAGGATCATCTTTTTCAACTCTTCATTTGCAGGTATGCAAATTCTGCCATTAAATCTCAAGATTCCATCATCGCCCATCGCAAAGCCTTTAGCCTGATCGGTGCCTAGTAATTCTACAATACGCTTCAGGCTAGGATCCTCTAATTGCTTATCCTTTATCATTCCAATGAAATCATTAGTTATAGTTAACTTACTACAACTAATATGATTTACATGAAATTCCACTCCAAAGTTTAAATCTCTAAACTGCTCAATCAATTTCTGCTCTTCAATCATCATGGTTGATACTTGTATTGATTTCCTACTCAAGGCATCTGCCACTACATTGGCCTTCCCTGGATGATATATCAGTTGGAAGTCATAATCTTTTAGGAACTCCATCCATCTTCTTTGTCTCATATTTAACTCCTTCTGATCAAACAGATATTTTAGGCTTTTATGGTCACTAAACACCTGAAACCGAGCTCCATACAAATAATGCCTCCAAATCTTCAAGGCAAACACCACAGCCGCTAACTCTAAGTCATGGGTAGTTCCTCTCGTGAACTTTGAGTTGCCTTGAAGCATATGCAACCACTCTTTTCTCTTGCATCAACACACATCCCAAACCTTGATGTGAAGCATCACAGTAGACGTCCAAGGGTCTTCCTACATCCGGGATCACCAGCACCGGAGCACTAGTCAATCTTTCCTTTAATTCCATGAAGCTCTGCTCACATCGGTCGATCCAAGCAAAAGGTTGATCTTTGCGAGTCAACTGAGTCAAAAGAGCCACTACCTTGGAAAAATCCTCAATGAACCTCCGATAGTAGCCAGCTAGACCCACAAAACTCCTTATCTCAGTAACTGTCTTAGGACGTTCCCACTGAAGCACTGCCTCCACTTTGGCTGGATCCACCGAGATCCCCTAGGCAGATATTACATGTCCTAAGAAGTTGACTTCCTTCAACCAGAACTCACACTTAGAGAACTTGGCATATAATTGCTTCTCCCTCAGAATCTCCAATACTGTCTTCAGATGTTCTTCATGTTCTTCCTCGGTCCTTGAATAAATGAGTATGTCGTCTATGAAGACTACCACAAACTTATCCAAGAAAGGACGAAAAATTCTATTCATGAAATCCATGAACAGAGCTGGAGCATTTGTTACTCCAAACGGCATCACCACATACTCATAGTGCCCATAACGAGACCTAAATGCCGTCTTTTGAACATCTTCAACTTTTACCAAAATTTGGTGGTACCCCAATCTCAGATCAATCTTTGAGAACACCGAGGCCCCATGTAATTGATTCATCAAATCATCAATTCTAGGTAGAGGATACTTGTTCTTGATGGTCAACTTGTTCAACTGCCTGTAATCTATACACAGCCGAGACCCTCCATCCTTTCTCTTAACTAGAAGCACTGGAGCCCCCCCATGGAGATACACTGGGTCTGATGAATTGTTTCTCCAACAACTCTTCCACTTGCTTCTTTAATTCTACCAACTCGGCTGGAGCCATCCTGTAAGTTGCCATTGACACTGGTCCAGCTCCAGGTACCAAATCAATAGAGAATTCCACTTCTCTCTTAGGAGGTAATCCAGGTATTTCTTCTGGAAATACATCCATGAAATCTTTCACCACCTGTATCCTGCTTACGTCCTCTTCATTCTTCACTTCCAACTGAGCTAGGATCACGAAGCACCTCGCCCCTTTTTCCAACTCCGACCACCCATGCTGAGCAGATATTACATCTGACACTTCGAGATCCGGAAACACCACTTTCTGCCTACCACAATCTATGAGAATGTGATTGGCAGATAGCCAATCCATTCCTAGGATAACATCCAGATCCTGAAGAGGTAGGCAGATCAAATTTACTTTGAACCTGCATCCCTCTACTATCACTGGACATTCAGAGCAAACTGTGGAGGTCGCAACCTGTCCTGATGCAGGTGTAGAGACCAACAGTTCAAACAGCAGCTCCTTCATTAGAAGGCCCAACTCGGCTACACACAGACTTGACACAAAAGAGTGTGTCGCTCCGGAATCAAACAAAATTCTAACGAATCTACCAGCTATAGAGCAAACACTTTGCACTAAGTTACCTGACTGAGATGCCTCAGCTCCCAACATAGCAAACACTCTCCCTGCTGCTTGAGGTCTACTGCCTCCATTCCTCAACTGCTGAGGACCAACAGGTTGAGTCATCCTATTTCTGCTAGGACAATCTCTAGAAATGTGCCCCATCTTTTGGCATGTGAAACATCTGGATTTCCATGTTTGTTGCTGCTGAAACTGGGGCGGAACTGCTCCTGCCCGATGTGGTGGAGGTCTCGCATAAGGCTTGCTTTGTGGGTGCTGCACCTTGGCCTTCCCACTGGAAGAACCCCCTGGGTGTGATCTGATCACCCGAGAATTACCCCTTTCCAAGGTTTCCACCATCTTTGCCTTCTCTACTAAGGCATGAAACTCCCTGATGCACATGGGTGCTATAGTCTTCTTCAGCTCATGCTTTAAACCTTCTTTAAACTTCCTACAC
Source organism: Phaseolus lunatus (assembly GCA_013389735.1). Taxonomy (NCBI): domain Eukaryota; kingdom Viridiplantae; phylum Streptophyta; class Magnoliopsida; order Fabales; family Fabaceae; genus Phaseolus; species Phaseolus lunatus. The sequence goes on from CM023858.1 coordinate 26,287,706, forward strand.
CTCCAAGCCTCAGAGGTAGCTTGGGTATAAAATCTGGCTAGGTATTCAAACCTAGCAGCATAAGCGTTCACGGACATCTCCCCTTGCTCCAACCTGAGAAATTCCGCTTCCTTCGCAAACCTTGCACTATCTGGAAAATATTTCTCTAGGAACCTCTCTCGGAAACTTTCCCAGTCTAAAACGTCAGCTCTGGCTTCCATCATCTGCTGAGCTCCCATCCACCAGAACTCGGCTTCTCCAGATAGCAGATAGGTGGCGAACACCAATTTCTTCTCTTCAGGGCAGGAGGTCGCCCTAAAGATTTTCTCCAAATCCCTGACCCACTGATCTGCTTGATCAGGGGTAGCATTCCCACTGAACTTGGGTGGGTTGTGCCTCATGAACTCGGTCAGTCCCATCTGTTCCTGAGGCTGACCGACGTGGGAAGCTGTTTCAGCTGACCGAGCAGTTTCCCAATGGTGCATTGCAGCTTGATGATTCTGAGCCATTGCTGCATTCTATTGTTGGATGGCAATTGCCATCATCTCAATAGCCTTGGCAATCTGGCTCATTTCCGAAGAAGGTTGGGGAGGGGTAGGAGGTCTACGAGCCATCTTTCTTCGTTTCAGATTTTGAAACTATTGGTTTCTATATTCCCTACAACTATAAGAATGAGATCGATAAGAAATCAATTCATTCAGGAGGTAACATCTAGACCTTATAAAGGTCAGCATCTCAAAGTCATTTAGAATTTGAGTTCATCAACAGAATCATAATGCTCAAAATAGAAAGCATAACACCGAATAGTCATGGGTACAAAACTATCAATCAAATATCACCACACTTAATAATTGGGATAAAACACACCAGAAGTGGATATATGCTCAACATCAAACTTTTAGAATTAAGATTGAGAATATCTCGATTCAGTTATGAGTGTGCACCCTCACTACTTTATCAAGATCCTTTCACTCTTAATACTAAAATTTTTTATTTAGAGCCTATATCTACTAAAACACAAACAAGATTTCAATCAAAAAACATTTGAAAACCTTTCACTATAGCTTTGATTAAGACTCCAATAGCAAAAGAAACACAATGAACCCACTCTCCTCAGGTCATCCTAAGGACGAACTGCTCTGATACCATTAAGTGTAACGCCCTTCAAAATATTGTTCATTTTTATATAATAAAATAAAGGTGAAACAATAATATCAAAATTTAACATAGATATATACATAATATAATTCATCCATTAATACAAATGTGCCTTAAAATAATATCCCTTTTCGAGGAAGTTTTAATACATCTCCATACAGGAGTTTTCAAAATAAAACAAAACAACAGCATTCAAAAACCGGCGATCTCCTCCTCCAGAAATGCTCACTGAGGAGCTCTACTACCTGGAACCTCATCTGCTCCCGTGCAAATATACACAATCATCACAGGTTTAAGAAAAACAACCACGATACAAAACAAAAGGGTAAGCTAGATATTCTTAAAACTTTAAATATGAAACTTTATATCAATAGAAAGCATAAATCTTCACGCCATTCATAATCTATATCAATTTCAACCATCAATATCCCCATATTCCACAAACTCGTCAAGTGCCTATTCAATACATTCAATACTCATGGTTCACATGTCAGACTTTCCACTGACTCATAACACATAGACACATGACTCTACTTCCGGAAGACCCGTGCGTTGAACTTAGCATCCAGAGACCTGCACCTGTCATACTACATTGCTGTAAAGTTCCCACAGCTATGCGCATAAACATAATCTCGATCTCAATCTCAATATCCTCACTCTCTCAGTATGACAGGGTTAATCCATATAACAGGTCAAGTCAGTTATCTTTCAAACGACTTACCCATACATATGGACCTCCTTCGACTCTCACCAACTGAATGACTTCATCTATGTGATTCCATCATATCAGCAGAGTCAGGATCGTCTCATTCACAGGATACTCACTAATCAATACACCTCATAACCAATCTCAACACGGTATTTCCTTTCCTGAAAATACTATGTCTTGATCACAATTTCACATTCATCCAGTACATCATACCACACGTAAAAGCACAATTCCATCACGTAATAATTTGAATCTTTTCTTAAACAATCCCAATCACAGAAACAATCACACCAAAGTTCAGATTTTCGAATATCACACACATTTCACATTTCAATCTCAAACAGTTTCAAACGACACTAAAATAGGGGAGTTCGAAATCAACATTAAAACCGGCGATCACGTCGCCCCACACATAAAAACAGAGCATCATGAAAAAGAATATGAAACCAGCGACCACGTCGCCCTCACTTCAGAACCTACTCACCTAAAGTTTTTATAAACGAAAATGCTAGCTTCCCTTACCTGGACTTGCGTAAAATCTCACTAAGAGCTCCAAACCCACTGAGAACTCAAGGATGCCTTAACTCTGTTTCAGGGCTTTGAGCAGAAAACTTGCAGAGTAACTTCCCAGGAGGACAATGGCAGTCGCCGATCGTAGCACTGGTACGTGAGGATAGCCGCGTCTTCGAGTGGAGGAGAAAGGAGAAAGGGGAACTAAATGAGCTGACTCCCTCAGCTCTTAAGGTCGAACGGCTCTTTAGCCTTCACTGCCATTACCCACTCTCTGAGCAACCTTGCGTGCACACTTCCTTGAACAGTATGACCACGTGGGTTTCTACGCATACCAACTCTCTGATGCTAACTATTCTGAAACACCCTTTTTGTCTACGTGTCACGCATGCAGGACGTCTCATGTTGGGAGCCTGGGTCCCACCTTATCTGTGTGAAACACGACATCGCGCGATGACCATCCACCGATATCTCATCCTGGCGGACGAACGATGTCTCTCCCTGGAAGACGACCGATGTCTCTCCTTGGAAGACGACCGACGCCTCATCCTGACAGACGACCGATGCCTCATCCTGGCAGACGATCGATGTCTCTCCCTGGAAGACGACCGATGTCTCTCCCTGGAAGACGACCGATGTCTCCCCCTGGAAGTCGACCCATGCGTCCCTCATCCTGGCTATGACCGTCTGTCTCTCGCCCTGGCGATGCCCGTGTGTCTCTCGCCCTGGCGATCCCCGCGTGTCTCTCGTCCTGGCGATCTCTCATTGTCCTTGATGTGGCGAGGACACATCGCCTTGCTTCTGCCGACTGATGCCACATCGTCACACCCTGTTGAGGGCTCGTCCTACCACTACTCCACGCCTGTGTTATCACCCCCACATGGCTCGGTGACGTCGGTAGCTTGTCCTGCCCGAGGGCAGCTCAATACTCAATCCTTACGTGCCTAAGCATGCAACACTAAGGTAAATCCCTTATGTCCAAGCGTAAAGTCCCGTAGTTATTCTGCATGCATGGCGCTCCTAAGGTTCAAATCACACCTCCTTACATGTGATTTCTGGAACCCACTATGGTCCACCGACCGACCTCTACCACGCCGCCCTCAGACCTTGGGCGACATCCGAGGTCTGACCACCATGAAATTTCCATTACAAGCTCTTTTCGTTTTAAGTAATAACATATTCAGAATTTATTAAAATTATACTTCTTCTATTCCAAATAATTATCTAGATCCTTACAGCTGATCCTGTCGTGGACTTGAACGTGGAGTATGTGCCTCGTCACTCCTTCGTCTAGCCCTCTGCAACCGCGTGTTCTGCAAGAACGCTCCAAGAACCCTCTCTGGAACTCCCAACGATGCCTGCAAAACAACACAGACGGCACCTCTAGCGGCCGTGTGCACTCCGACGCTCAAGTCAGGCAACAGGACCACCAAAAACTCTCTGAATCTCTCTGTGAGACTCGTGTGTGCTCTCAGATCCACTTTCTCTCTCTATCAGTGAATTTTGTTATCACTGTGCAACGTGTGTAAAACGTGCTCATAATGACTCAGAAATGTGTGTAACTCTGTAAAACTGTAAAAACTGTAAAACGTGTGTAAAATTGTGTACCTTATATGACGTGGAGTGCCTTTATACCTGGGTCGCGCCTCTCTCTCAGATGGTGACACATGGAGGCATGCAACTTGCATCTAACCGTACACGTGTCACACCTGAAGGGCCTTGCGCTTTTCTCTATGCGCCTAAGTTATCCTTTTGCGGAGTAACTTAGCGCGTTTCTTCTCTCTGAGTGAGTCGCATGCTCCCAGGAGAGCACCAGGGGTGGCTGGTCTAGACACACTCGCCAGGCGCTGCATCCTGCATGCATGATCTCACCGCACAGTGCCATGCACATAATGGGTTAAAAGAGTCACTGATCACTGACCAGCTTACTAGCTCTCTTGTACCATCCTCATGCATGACCCTACTGGCGAGCAGCTCTTCTTCTTCTGGTTCGGAATCATGCGAGGTGCATGCGTAACGCTCTCACTAGGAGCCTGGGTCCCATCTTAACTACGTGTTAGCAAGAAACCCCGATGCACCGATGACTGATCAGTGCTTCTTGCGTAATGCTCTCCCTGGGAGCCTGGGTCCCAGCTTAATTGCGTGTTAGCAAGAAACCCCGATGACCATACACCGATAACGGATCAGTGCTTCTTGCGTAACGCTCTCGCTGGGAGCCTGGGTCCCAGCTTAACTGCGTGTTAACAAGAAACCCCGATGACTAATCAGTGCTTCTTGCGTAACGCTCTCGCAGGGAGCCTGGGTCTCAGCTTAATTGCGTGTTAACAAGAAACCCCGATGACTGATCAGTGCTTCTTGCGTAACGCTCTCGCTGGGAGCCTGGGTCCCAGCTTAACTACGTGTTAGCAAGAATCCCCGATGACTGATCAGTGCTTCTTTACTTCTCGCGCTCTGCTTCCAAGCACTCATCTAGGCACTGATCTGCGGGTGGTGGTCACTTAGCAACTGACCACCGATCATCGTTCTGAGTGATCTCCTCCCTGATTCACCTGCTATCTCATTCCACGTGTCACCCTGTGAATGGTCCACATTGTCATCTGTTGCTGACATCATCGACTACCGATGACAGACCGGATCACAAGCCCTCCAGTCTCGAGTTATGAAGTTGTTCTCAGCGAAGAGACTAAGTGGTCGCGCCCTCGGTCCATGTGGCAGGTGGGGCCACACCACGTGCTGCTCACGCGCCTGCTCTTTAACGTTATGACCTCCATGCTTTATCTCTCGACACGTGGACGCATCAATGGCCCACATTGAGTGTCGCTAACGCTTCCTTCATTCAAAAGAGGTGTGCGCATTCTTATTGATCATTCGACCTTCAACTCTTCTCTGATCATCTAGAGGTTCACCTTTTCTGTTTTCTTCTTCTCAACCGCGCTAGGGTTCACTGCACTTCTCTCTCACTCTCTGCTTCTCCTTCTTCCTCTTCTTCACCTGAACCTTCCTTCCTGCTTCATTCATCTGATCTCGCTCCTTCCTTTCCTCCATTGCAGCTTTTGGCAATGGCTCGTGTAAAGGAAACGGCATGCCTCGTTGCCTCTTCTTCTGGTGCTGAGGCTTTAATAGATGGGTTCAGGATGGCCTTGGAGCAGATTCAGTGCGTCGTACCAGACTTGGACCTTACCCAATTCAGTCTTCGCCATTCAGTGGTCGATGACAAGCTCATTCCTCCTCCTTGAGCTTCTCCCCTTGCAACTTCTTCTTTTGTGTAATTTCTTTTTCTGCTACATAACTTGTGTATAAACCTTTTAGCTGTAAAGGTTCTCTGTATTGACTTCAATGTGAATGAAATCTATTTGCTTCAGCTGCTTGTCTCTCTCCATCTTTAACTCTCTGCATGTGAGTAACTGTTAACTAGCTTAGGCTTTAGCGCGATCTCACTGTAACCCTTCAAACTTGGTTTCTGACTTGATCGCGACTAACTGTTACCTTAGCATTGTCTTTAACAGTTTTTATGCATAACTTCATGTTGGATGACTGACTTGATGGGGCCTAAATGCTTCGGTTTATTGCTCAGGAACTTGCTTGGAAAAGCTTTCTTACTCAAAGCTTTTACAACCGACCACCGACTAGCATGTTAGTTCACCACTCATCAGTCATCACGCTTCTGGCTTTGCTTTACTTCTTGACCACTCTAGCGCTAAGTGCATAGAGAGATTGAACGCTAAAGATGATGCCTTGTTTTGGGGAAGAAGAGTGTTTCTCGATGCCCTTCTTGCTTACCCCAAGGCCATCGACCTTAAGCTCTGAACGTCGATCGCCGTCAATGACACCTTGTTCTAGGGAGGAAGAGTGTTTCTCGATGACCCCTCTTGCCTGCCTCAAGGTCATCGACCTCACGCGAATCGGGTTATTCTACCCCTTTCTCACTTGTGAACGCTAAAGATGATGCCTTGTTTTGGGGAAGAAGAGTGTTTCTCGATGCCCCTCTTGCTTACCCCAAGGCCATCGACCTTAAGCTCTGAACGCCGATCGCCGTCAATGACACCTTGTTTTGGGGACGAAGAGTGTTTCTCGATGACCCCTCTTGCCTGTCCGGTGATCGCCTTGTTCTGGGAAGGAAGAGTGTTTCTCGATGACTCTGCCTGCACTCACGCCAGGGGTGAGGAGGATCTAGGTCGGTTGTCCGTACTCGCGCCTGGGGCGAGTAGGCTCCAACTGATCACCTGCACTTGCACTTGGGGCAAGGAGAATTTAAACTGGGAAATGCTTGCACACCTGATATACTGAAATCTTTTTTATTGGGTGGCCTCGTTAAAAACCCTCCTTAGGGAAAGAGTGCCCCCTGATCTGCTCAACTGTTTACAGTATATATACTGAGTGTGTATATGGCGCGAGAACGCATCTACTTTACACCTTAACTAAAGTAGAACTTCAAGTGTGTGGCGTTCCACGTCCTGGGGATAACTACTCCATCCAGAGTCTCCAGCCGATAAGCTCCATTCTCTAACGCCTCAACTATTCTGTATGGACCCGTCCACTTTGGAGATAACTTGTTCTCCATCTCATTCTGATGTGCTTTCCTCATCACCAGGTCACCTTCTTGGAAGTGCCTGAGCCTCACCTTGGAGTTGTGCCTGCATTCTACTCTTCTCTTGACAGCTTCGGCACTAACTCTGGTTTCTTCTCGCACTTCATCCAAGAGATCGAGATTCACCTTTCGCTCTTGATTGGACTCTTCGGCGACGAAGTTCAGAAATCTAGGGGAGCTCTCCTGTATCTCCACGGGAATCATAGCATCTGTCCCATAGACAAGACTAAAGGGTGTCTCATGGGTGCTAGACTGTGGAGTGGTATGGTAAGACCATACAATTTTGGGAACTTCTTCTGCCCAATTCCCCTTAGCTTTCTCTAGTCTTCGCTTCAGTCCCCTGAGTAGCACTCGGTTGGCTGACTCCACCTGCCCGTTGGTCTACGGGTGTTCTACCAAGGCGAACACTTGTTGTATCTTCAACTCTTTACACATCTTTCTCAACTGATGACTGGTGAACTGAATGCCAGTGTCGGATACCAGCCTCTTGGGTACTCTGAAACGACAGACGATGTTCCTCCAGACAAAATGCTCGACCTTCTGAGCGGTGATGTGCGCCACTGGTTCTGCCTCCACCCACTTGGTGAAATACTCGATGGCCACCATGAGGAACTTCATCTGCCTGATCGCCAGAGGAAAAGGTCCCAGGATGTCGATTCCCCACGTGTGAAATGGCCACGGGCTATGGATGGACTTCAACTCCTCGGGGGGTGCCTTATGCCAGTCTGCATGAAGTTGGCACTGTTTGCACCGCTGAGCATACTTGACGCAGTCTTCCTTCAGCGTTGGCCAGTAGTACCCCGTGCGGAGGATCCTACTTGCCAAAGCGCGACCACCGACGTGGCTTCCGCACACCCCCTCATGCAACTCTGACATGAGTCTGGTGCATTGCTCCCTATGCACGCAGATTTGTACAGGATGGGAAAAGCCAAATCTAAACAAATTCCCATCAATTAGAGTAAACTTACTCGAGCTCTTCTTTATCTTCTTTGCCTCTGCCGGATGCAGTGGAAGAACACCATCTTCTAGGTACAACTGGTACGGTGTTATCCACGTATCGGGCCCCTTGACAGCGCAGACTTCCATCGCCTCATCGGTCCTTGCCGGTCGCACCCTCACCCTCGGCGCTTTCAGCATTTCTTGAGTCAGGGACCGATGACTGATTGCCTGACGCTCCATCGACTTGGACACTTGAAGCACTTGGTTGTCTGACGCAAACGCTCGTGGCACCTTCAGAGTCTCTTGAATGACGGTCCTCTACCTTCCCCCCTTGCCTGAGCTGGCCAGCTTTGCAAGTAGGTCTGCTCGGGCATTTTGCTCTCGAGGCACATGAACCAAATCAAACTCATCGAAGGACGTCTTCAGGAGCTGTACGTACTCTAGGTAAGCTGCCATCTGAGGATCTTTCGCCTGGAACTCTCCTGTAACTTGTCCAGTGACAAGCAACGAGTCGCTCTTAGCCACCAGACTTCTTGCTCCCATTTCTCTGGCCAGCAACATTCCTGCGATCAGGGCTTCGTACTCTGCCTGATTGTTGCTGGCCTTAAAGGTAAAGCGAAGGGACTGCTCGATCAGTACCCAGTTCGGGCCTTCAAGAATGACTCTGTAAGGACCTGAAATTTATTGGAATGAAAGAGTATGTTTTAAATAAATTCTAAGTATGTTTTATCTAAGTTAAAAAGGAAGGAAAGTGTAGTCTAGAAAAAACTATAAGAGTTCCTTGTTTATACATCATCGCCGGTCGCCTGCTACATATGAGCGCCAGGTGGACGTCGCGCGGGCGCGAGAGGCATGCAGGCATCGCGCGGGCGCGAGAGGCATGCAGGCATCGCGCGGGCGCGAGAGGCATGCAGGCATCGCGCGGGCGCGAGAGGCATGCAGGCAACGCGCGAGCCCGAGAGGCATGCAGGCATCGCGCGGGCGCGAGGCATGTGGACGTGGCCAAGGCGCGAGAGTTATGAGGGCGTCGCCAGGGAAGACATCGGTCGTCTCCAAGAGGAAGACATCGGTCGTCTTCCAGGGCGAAGGAGGCATCGGTCGTTCGCCAGGATGAATCAGCAGTGGAAAGTTATCGCACGACGTCGAGTTTCACACCTTGAAGGTAAGACCCAGACTCCCAGCATGAAGCGTAGTGCACGCACGCCACGTAGACAAAAAGGGTGGTTCAGAATAGTGACATCAGAATGTTAGCATGCGCGGGTGACACCCACGGTCGTACTGTTCAGAGCAGCGGCTGGCATGCACAAGCGACAAACAGTGGCAGTACTGTTCAGAGCAGTGGCTGGCATGCACAAACGACAAACAGTGGCAGTACTGTTCAGGGCAGTGGTTCTCAGACTTCTCTGCAGAGTGGGTGGTGGCAGCTGCTTTTGGTGGATAAGTTGGTTTAAGATGCAGAAGACCCACTGCGGAGAGAAACAAGAAACGTCGCAGCCTTCAAAGAGAGAAAGAGTGAGTTACCTCCTTTCTCCTCCAGTTGCCTCCTTCGCGCTGCGGTTCTAGCACCTTCACACGAGAATACGACGAGCGACGGCCACCATTAGAGCATCTGGGCAGTCCTCTGCAAGTTCTTCAACCAGACGCAAAAACAGAGCCAAGGTGTTCTTCAAGTTTTGTTGGGTTTCGGAACTCTAAGTGTTTGCGCAAGTCCAGGTAAGGGAAGCTAGACCTCTTTTTCCATACAAGCCACAGTGTAGCTATCTCTGGAGTGAGGGCGACGTGGTCGCCATTTTTGTTTTCATCTGCGTAAAGTGCTCTGTTATGTGTTTGAGCGACGTGGTCGCCGGTTTTAAACATAGTCTTTGGAAACGCTCTGTTTTTGAACTAGATCGCCGGTTTTGGCGCTGTTTTACGAAATCTCTGTTTTTGATGTTGTTTTGAAACTACTTGAGATTTACATGAGATATTCGAAAATATGAATCCTTTGAAATGGCTATAGCTGTGATTGCATCGTTTACTTGAGTGGTATGATGTCTTTGAATGCTGTGAATGTGGGATCGAGGCATAGTATTTTCAGGAAAGGAAATACCGTGTAAGATCTGTATAGGTGTATTGACTAGGGGCTTGTCTAGAAGGAGATATCCTGACTCTGCTGAGATAATGAAATCACGTAGATGAAGTTATTCAGTTGGTGAGAGTCGAAGGAGGTTCGTATGAATGGGCGAGTTGTTCAAATGGGAACGAGCTCGGTCTGTTATACGAATTAACCTTGTCATACCGAGAGAATGGTAACAATGAGAATGGTAACAATGAGATGGTATATGCGCATGCTGTGTGGATTCACAGTGGTAGGTATGACAGGTGCTAATCTCTGGGCCTGAGTCAACACACGAGTCAAATTGGAAGTAGTGTCATGTGTCTATGCATGGTGGGTCAGTGGAAAGTCTGACATGTGAAATGAGAAACTGGAATATTGATGGACACTTGATGCTGTGTTGTGAAATGGAATGACTATGGGAAATGTAGTGAATTTGTGATTTTGGGCGATCAACTGAATGCTAATTGTAGTTCTACGTTTTACATGGATAATCTTGAAACTTGTTTTACCTTAAATTTATTGTTAATGTTCCTATTTAAACTCTATTTAAAGATATCTAGCTTACCCTTTATTTTGTATTGCTCTGTGGCTGTTTTCTATTAAAAACTGTGATGATCGTGTATTTTACACGGGAGCAGATGATCTTCCAGGGAGTAGAGCTCCTCAGTGAGTGGTCGCCGGAAGGAGATCGCCTATCTCCGTCTCTACCGGGTGATCGCCGGTTTATGCCTCCATCGGGTGATCGCCGGTTTTCGTGTCCTGATAGGAGATCGCCCGTTTTGAGGTCTTCTGTTAGAGATCGCCGTTTTAAAGTTGGAGATCGCCGTTTTCTTTTGAGACCGCCTGTCTTACTGCATTTCTTTTATTTTCGTAAAATCTTGCAAACATTTGATTGGGTTATGTATTAAACTCCCTAAGAGGAGTAACTTCATTTCTGATATATATATAAATACATATTATTTTGCACTCTTCAATATTATTTGGTTACACTTAATTTGCAATTATTCATGGATGTATGTATTATAAAGGCGGGATGTTACATTAATGGTATCAGAGCAGTTCGCCTTAGGATGACCTGAGGGCTGTGGATCCATTGTGTTTCTTCTGCTCATAAAGTTTATTTGAGTTGTAAATAACCACTATAGTGGAAGGTTTTCAAACGTTTTAGTTTTGAACTCTTGCGTGTGCTTGGGTGAATGTGTGCCTAACTGAAAATCTTAGTATTAAGAATAAGAAGGTCTTGATAAAGTGGTGAGGGTGCACACTCATAACTGGATCAAGATAATTCTTAATCTTAATTCCAAAGGTTTGATGTTTAGCCTACATTAAATTCTGGTGTGATTTTTGAGTGTTCTTGAATTTGACTGAGGTGGTAGTTTGGACTGATGTTTGCACACCAGTAACTGTTCTGGTGTTTTGTGTGAAGTTATAAGTGTTATGATTCTGTTGATGAACTCAAATTCTAGATGACTTTGAGATGCTGACCTTTGTAAGGTCTAGCTGTTACCCCTTGAATGAATTGATTCTTATCGATTTCATTCTTATAGTTGTAGGAAGTATAGAAGTCAATAGATTCAGAAGATGGCACGTAGACCTGCTACCCCACCCCAACCTTCCTCAGAGATGGGTCAGATCGCCAAGGCCATCGAGATGATGGCGACTGCCATTCAGCAGCAGAACGCCGCGATGGCCCAGAACCATCAAGCCACAATGCAGCACTGGGAAACTGCCCGATCTGCTGAGACAAACTCCCACGTCGGTCAGCCCCAAGAACAGATGGGACTGGCCGAGTTCATGAGGCACAACCCACCTAAGTTCAGTGGGAATGCTACCCCTGACCAGGCAGATCAGTGGGTCAGGGAAGTGGAGAAAATCTTTAGGGCGACCTCCTGCCCTGAAGAGAAGAAGCTGTTGTTTGCCACGTATCTGCTATCAGGAGAAGCTGAGTTCTGGTGGATGGGAGCTCAGCAGATGATGGAGGCACGAGAGGATGTTCTGGATTGGGAGAGCTTCAGGGTGAAGTTCTTGGAGAAATACTTCCCAGACAGCGCCAAGTTTGCAAGGGAAGCTGAGTTCCTGAGGCTGGAGCAGGGGGATATGTCAGTGAACGCCTATGCTGCCCGTTTTGAGTACCTCGCCCGGTTCTATACCCAGGCGACCTCCGAGGCCTGGAGGTGTAGGAAGTTCGAGGAAGGGCTGAAGCATGGGCTGAAGAAGACCATAGCCCCGATGTGCATCAGGGAGTTCCACGCCTTAGTGGAGAAGGCGAAGATGGTGGAGACCCTGGAAAAGGGTGAGTCTCGGGTGATCAGGTCACACCCAGGAGGTCCTTCCAGTGGGAGAGCTAAGGCACAGCACCCACACAGCAAGCCCTATGCGAGACCCCCATCACATCGGGCAGGAGCAGCACCTCCCCAGTTCCAGCAGCAGCAATCTTGGAAACCCAAGTGCTTCAATTGTGGTGGACCACACGCCTCCAACGCATGCCCCAAGAAGAGTTCGGAGAGAAGGTGCTACATCTGCCAAAAGGCGGGACACTTTGCTAGAGAATGCCCTAACCAGAATGGGGCGACCCAGCCCAGTGGCTCTCAGCAGATGAGAAACGAGGGCAGAAGACCTCAAGCAGCAGGGAGGGTGTTCGCCATGTCTGGGGCAGAGGCAGCTCAGTCAGGTAACCTCATCCAAGGTATTTGTTTTATTGCTGGTAGAGGTGTAAGGACCTTGTTTGATTCTGGAGCGACACACTCCTTTGTGTCAAGCCTGTGTGTAGCCGAGTTGGGCCTCCTAGTGAAGGAGTTACCTTTCGAGCTGTTGGTCTCTACACCTGCGTCAGGGCAGGTGTCGACCTCTACAGTGTGCCCTGAATGTCCAGTGATTGTAGAAGGACGCAGATTCAAGGTGAACTTGATCTGCCTACCTCTTCAGGACCTGGATGTCATCCTGGGAATGGATTGGTTAGCTGCCAATCACGTTCTCATAGACTGTGGTAGGCAGAAGGTAGCGTTTCCAGACCCCCATGAAGCGGATGTGTTAACAGTTCAACAAGGGCGATCAGCGTTGGAAGAAGGGGCGAGGTGTTTCGTGGTGCTCGCCCGGTTGGAAGTAGAGAATAAAGGGGACGTAAACAAGATACAAGTGGTGAGAGATTTCACCGATGTGTTCCCAGAGGAGGTGCCTGGATTACCCCCTAAGAGAGAAGTGGAATTCTCTATTGACTTGGTACCTGGAGCTGGACCAGTGTCAATGGCACCTTACAGGATGGCACCAGCCGAGTTAGTGGAGTTAAAGAAACAAGTGGAAGAGTTGCTGGAGAAGCAGTTCATCAGACCCAGCGTATCTCCATGGGGAGCTCCAGTGCTCCTAGTCAAGAAGAAGGATGGAGGGTCTCGGCTGTGTATAGACTACAGGCAATTGAACAAATTGACCATCAAGAACAAGTACCCCCTACCTCGGATTGATGATTTGATGGACCAAATTCATGGAGCCTCGGTGTTCTCCAAGATTGACCTGAGATCGGGGTATCACCAAATCTTGGTAAAAGCTGAAGATGTTCAGAAGACAGCTTTTAGGTCTAGATATGGGCACTACGAGTATGTAGTGATGCCATTTGGAGTCACCAATGCTCCAGCTCTATTCATGGACTACATGAATAGGATCTTTCGCCCTTTCTTGGATAAGTTTGTAGTGGTCTTCATAGATGACATCCTCATTTATTCAAGGACCGAGGAAGAGCATGAGGAACACCTGAGGACAGTATTGGAAATATTGAGGGAGAAGCAGCTCTATGCCAAGTTCTCTAAGTGTGAGTTCTGGCTAAGGGAAGTCAACTTCTTAGGACACGTGATATCTGCCCAGGGGATCTCGGTAGATCCAGCCAAGGTAGAGGCAGTGCTGCAATGGGAACGTCCTAAGACAGTGACTGAGATAAGGAGCTTTGTGGGGTTGGCGGGCTACTATCGGAGGTTTATTGAGGATTTTTCCAAAGTAGTGGCTCCTTTAACACAACTGACCCGCAAGGACCAACCCTTTGCTTGGACCGACCGATGTGAGCAGAGCTTCAGGGAACTAAAGGAGAGGTTGACCAGTGCTCCAGTGCTGGTGATTCCAGAAGTAGGAAGACCTTTTGATGTCTTCTGTGATGCCTCACATCAAGGCTTGGGATGCGTCTTGATGCAAGAGAAGAGAGTGGTTGCATATGCTTCAAGGCAACTCAAGGTGCACGAGAGAAACTACCCTACTCATGATTTGGAGTTGGCAGCGGTAGTGTTTGCCTTGAAGATCTGGAGGCATTATCTTTATGGAGCTCGGTTCCAGGTATTCAGTGACCACAAGAGCTTGAAGTACCTGTTCGATCAGAAGGAGCTAAACATGAGACAAAGAAGGTGGATGGAATTCCTAAAGGACTACGACTTTCAACTCATGTATCACCCAGGGAAGGCCAATGTAGTGGCAGATGCCTTGAGTAGGAAGTCTATACAAGTCGCCACCATGATGATGGAGGAGCAGAAGCTGATCGAGCAGTTCAGGGACTTAAACCTGGGAGTAGAGTTTCACGTGAATCACATTAGTTGTAGTAAGCTGACTATAACTAATGACTTCCTGGGAATGTTGAAGGATAAGCAATTGGAGGACCCTAGCCTGAAGCGCACTATGGAGTCGTTAGGAACAGATCAGGCGAGAGGCTTTGAGATGGGCGATGATGGGATCTTGAGGTTTGATGGCAGGATTTGCATACCTGCAAATGATGAGTTGAAGAAGATGATCCTAGAGGAAGGTCATAAGAGTCGCCTTAACCTCCACCCAGGCATGAACAAGATGTACCATGACTTGAAAGAGTCATTTTGGTGGTCAGGCATGAAGAGGGACGTCGCCCAGTACGTGGCAACCTGCTTAACGTGTCAAAAGGCGAAGGTGGAGCATCAAAAACCTGGCGGGCTGTTGCAGCAACTGGATATCCCCGAGTGGAAGTGGGACAGCATTGCCATGGATTTTGTCACCCATTTACCCAGATCGGTAAAGGGCCATGATGCAATTTGGTCATCATTGATAGGCTGACGAAGAGTGCCCACTTCCTCCCAGTAAATATGAAGATGCCCATGGCCAAATTGGCACAGCTGTACATCAAGGAGATTGTGAGGTTGCATGGAGTGCCTTCCAGCATCATTTCAGATAGAGATCCCAGGTTCACTTCACGGTTTTGGCAGACCTTGCAAGAGTGTTTGGGAACCAAGTTGAGGATGAGCTCTGCATATCATCCCCAAACAGATGGTCAGTCAGAGAGGACAATCCAATCTTTGGAAGACCTACTGAGGGCTTGCGTTTTAGATCAATTGGGAGGTTGGGAAGAGGTGTTGCCACTAGTGGAGTTCACCTATAACAATAGCTACCACGCCAGCATTGGGATGGCGCCATATGAAGCCCTGTATGGGAGGAAATGCAGAACTCCCTTATGTTGGTACCAGGAGGGCGAGGCAGTCTTGGTTGGGCCAGAGTTGATTCAGCAGACGACCGAGAAGGTGAAGCAGATACAAAGCAGGATGAAAGCCTCTCAGAGTAGGCAGAAGTCCTATGCAGATCAGAGGAGGAAGCCTTTGGAGTTTGCTGCTGGGGATCACGTGTTCATGAAAGTGACACCAACCAAGGGTGTAGGGCGGGCGATCAAGTCAAAGAAGTTGTCCCCTAAGTTCGTGGGACCATATCAGATCTTAAGAAGGATTGGCCCAGTGGCGTATGAAATCGCCCTACCTCCCCATCTGGCGAATCTGCACAATGTGTTTCACGTGTCACAGCTGAGGAAGTACATGGCAGACCCTAGTCATGTGCTGGATGTAGACGACGTGCAGATTAGGGATGACTTGTCCTTTGAAGCCAAACCAGTCAGGATTGACGATCGGCAATGTAAACAGCTCAGGGGCAAGACCATCGACATGGTGAAAGTGGTGTGGGATGAGAAATCGGGGGATTCTACTTGGGAGTTAGAAGAACCCATGAGGGAGGCTTATCCATACCTCTTTTCCTTGTAATCCAATTTTCGAGGACGAAAATTTTTGTTGTTGGGGAGAATGTAAGGACCTGAAATTTATTGGAATGAAAGAGTATGTTTTAAATAAATTCTAAGTATGTTTTATCTAAGTTAAAAAGGAAGGAAAGTGTAGTCTAGAAAAAACTATAAGAGTTCCTTGTTTATACATCATCGCCGGTCGCCTGCTACATATGAGCGCCAGGTGGACGTCGCGCGGGCGCGAGAGGCATGCAGGCATCGCGCGGGCGCGAGAGGCATGCAGGCATCGCGCGGGCGCGAGAGGCATGCAGGCATCGCGCGGGCGCGAGAGGCATGCAGGCAACGCGCGAGCCCGAGAGGCATGCAGGCATCGCGCGGGCGCGAGGCATGTGGACGTGGCCAAGGCGCGAGAGTTATGAGGGCGTCGCCAGGGAAGACATCGGTCGTCTCCAAGAGGAAGACATCGGTCGTCTTCCAGGGCGAAGGAGGCATCGGTCGTTCGCCAGGATGAATCAGCAGTGGAAAGTTATCGCACGACGTCGAGTTTCACACCTTGAAGGTAAGACCCAGACTCCCAGCATGAAGCGTAGTGCACGCACGCCACATAGACAAAAAGGGTGGTTCAGAATAGTGACATCAGAATGTTAGCATGCGCGGGTGACACCCACGGTCGTACTGTTCAGAGCAGCGGCTGGCATGCACAAGCGACAAACAGTGGCAGTACTGTTCAGAGCAGTGGCTGGCATGCACAAACGACAAACAGTGGCAGTACTGTTCAGGGCAGTGGTTCTCAGACTTCTCTGCAGAGTGGGTGGTGGCAGCTGCTTTTGGTGGATAAGTTGGTTTAAGATGCAGAAGACCCACTGCGGAGAGAAACAAGAAACGTCGCAGCCTTCAAAGAGAGAAAGAGTGAGTTACCTCCTTTCTCCTCCAGTTGCCTCCTTCGCGCTGCGGTTCTAGCACCTTCACACGAGAATACGACGAGCGACGGCCACCATTAGAGCATCTGGGCAGTCCTCTGCAAGTTCTTCAACCAGACGCAAAAACAGAGCCAAGGCGTTCTTCAAGTTTTGTTGGGTTTCGGAACTCTAAGTGTTTGCGCAAGTCCAGGTAAGGGAAGCTAGACCTCTTTTTCCATACAAGCCACAGTGTAGCTATCTCTGGAGTGAGGGCGACGTGGTCGCCATTTTTGTTTTCATCTGCGTAAAGTGCTCTGTTATGTGTTTGAGCGACGTGGTCGCCGGTTTTAAACATAGTCTTTGAAAACGCTCTGTTTTTGAACTAGATCGCCGGTTTTGGCGCTGTTTTACGAAATCTCTGTTTTTGATGTTGTTTTGAAACTACTTGAGATTTACATGAGATATTCGAAAATATGAATCCTTTGAAATGGCTATAGCTGTGATTGCATCGTTTACTTGAGTGGTATGATGTCTTTGAATGCTGTGAATGTGGGATCGAGGCATAGTATTTTCAGGAAAGGAAATACCGTGTAAGATCTGTATAGGTGTATTGACTAGGGGCTTGTCTAGAAGGAGATATCCTGACTCTGCTGAGATAATGAAATCACGTAGATGAAGTTATTCAGTTGGTGAGAGTCGAAGGAGGTTCGTATGAATGGGCGAGTTGTTCAAATGGGAACGAGCTCGGTCTGTTATACGAATTAACCTTGTCATACCGAGAGAATGGTAACAATGAGAATGGTAACAATGAGATGGTATATGCGCATGCTGTGTGGATTCACAGTGGTAGGTATGACAGGTGCTAATCTCTGGGCCTGAGTCAACACACGAGTCAAATTGGAAGTAGTGTCATGTGTCTATGCATGGTGGGTCAGTGGAAAGTCTGACATGTGAAATGAGAAACTGGAATATTGATGGACACTTGATGCTGTGTTGTGAAATGGAATGACTATGGGAAATGTAGTGAATTTGTGATTTTGGGCGATCAACTGAATGCTAATTGTAGTTCTACGTTTTACATGGATAATCTTGAAACTTGTTTTACCTTAAATTTATTGTTAATGTTCCTATTTAAACTCTATTTAAAGATATCTAGCTTACCCTTTATTTTGTATTGCTCTGTGGCTGTTTTCTATTAAAAACTGTGATGATCGTGTATTTTACACGGGAGCAGATGATCTTCCAGGGAGTAGAGCTCCTCAGTGAGTGGTCGCCGGAAGGAGATCGCCTATCTCCGTCTCTACCGGGTGATCGCCGGTTTATGCCTCCATCGGGTGATCGCCGGTTTTCGTGTCCTGATAGGAGATCGCCCGTTTTGAGGTCTTCTGTTAGAGATCGCCGTTTTAAAGTTGGAGATCGCCGTTTTCTTTTGAGACCGCCTGTCTTACTGCATTTCTTTTATTTTCGTAAAATCTTGCAAACATTTGATTGGGTTATGTATTAAACTCCCTAAGAGGAGTAACTTCATTTCTGATATATATATAAATACATATTATTTTGCACTCTTCAATATTATTTGGTTACACTTAATTTGCAATTATTCATGGATGTATGTATTATAAAGGTGGGATGTTACAGACTCCACCACCGCTCCCCTGCTGATTGGAGGAGCCATCCACCGATAAGACCCATCAAAAATCTACAGATGAACCTTCTCTCCTCCAGCAGACATAAACCGTGATAATGCGGCCAACCGACCGGTGAGCTGCTGCACCTCCTTCACCGTCGTTGGGCTCCTCATCACCATAATTGCTGCCCATTTCTCTGGATTCGCCTCGATCCCTCGCTCTGTTAGGAGGAAGCCCAAGAACTTCCCAGCCTCTACGCCGAAGATACACTTCTCAGGGTTGAGCTTCAACCTGTACTTGGCGATGGTGGTGAAATGTTCCTCCAGATCAGCTACATGATGCGCCTTCTCTCGCGACGTCACCACCATGTCATCTACGTATGCATGCACGTTCCTTCCAAGCATGGGCGAGAGCACCCTATCCATAAGTCTCTGATAGGTAGCTCCCGCGTTCTTCAACCCGAACGGCATTACCTTGTAGCAGTAGCAAGATCGTTCCGTCATGAAAGCGGTCTTGCACTCGTCCATGGGGTGCATCCTGATCTGGTTGTAGCTTGAGAACGCGTCAAGAAAGCTGAGGAGCTTCCCCCCTGACGTGTTGTCCACCAATGCATCTATACTAGGGAGAGGGTAGGAGTCCTTGGGGCAGGCTTTATTGAGGTCAGTGAAGTCCACACACATCCTCCACTTGCCGTTTGACTTCTGCACCAGCACCACGTTCGCCAACCACTCGGGGTATTGGATTTCTCTGATATGTCCCGCGGCAAGAAGCTTTTGCATCTCATCGTGGATCACCTTCCTCCTCTCTTCATTGAATTTCCTTTGCCTCTGACGCACCGGTCGCACCTTGGGATCCATCGACAGGTGGTGGCAAAGGAAATCGGGATCGATCCCTGGCATGTCAGAAGCTGACCATGCAAAGGCGCCCATGTGCCTTTCGATCACTTCGGCGATCTGTGCTCGTTCTTCTGCAGCGAGCGATCCCCCCAACTTAAACTTCTTTCCCCTTATTTCCACCTCCACCCATCCCTCGGCTGGATTGGGTCTCCTTTCATTGGCGATGACCGCCCTGGCGATGCCTGACTCACGAGGAGCGATCATGCCCTCTGCTTCAGCTTCCACCTGAGCTTCCACCTGGGCTTCCTCCCGAGAAGCCCCCCGCGATCGTCCTCACTTCCCCGTGCATAGGGATTTCATGTTACTGATCACCTGTGTAACGCCCCTCAAAATATTGGTCATTTTTATATGATAAAATAAAGGTGAAACAATAATATCAAAATTTAACATAGATATATACATAATATAATTCATCCATTAATACAAATGTGCCTAAAAATAATATCCCTTTTCCAGGAAGTTTTAATACATCTCCATACAGGAGTTTTCAAAATAAAACAAAAACCACAGCAATCAAAACCGGCGATCTCCTCCTCCAGAAAGTGCTCACTGAGGAGCTCTACTACCTACAACCTCATCTGCTCCCGTGCAAAAACACACGATCATCATAGGTTTAAGAAAAACAACCACGATACAAAACAAAGGGTAAGCTAGATATTTTTTAAAAACTTTAAATATGAAACTTTATATCAATAGAAAGCATAAATCTTCACACCATTCATAATCTATATCAATTTCAACCATCAACATCCCCATATTCCACAAACTCGTCAAGTGTCTATTCAATACACTCAATACTCATGGTTCACATGTCAGACTTGCCACTGACTCATAACATATAGACACATGACTCTACTTCCGGAAGACTCGTGCGTTGAACTTAGCATCCAGAGACCTGCACCTGTCATACCACACCACTGTGAAATCCACACAGGGTCGCTGTGAAATCCACACAGCCATGCGCATAAACATAATCTCAATATCATCACTCTCCCGGTATGACAGGGTTAATTCATATAACAGGTCAAGTTAGTTATCTTTCAAACAACTTACCCATACATATGAACCTCCTTCGACTCTCAACAACTGAATAACTTCTTCTATGTGATTCCATTATATCAGCAGAGTCAGGATCGTCTCAGTCACAGGATACTCATTGATCAATACACTCTAATACCAATCTCAACACGGTATTTCCTTTCCTGAAAATACTATGTCTTGATCACAATTTCACATTCATCCAGTACATCATACCACACGTAAAAGCACAATTCCATCATATAATATTTTGAATCTTTTCTTAAACAATTCCAATCACAGAAACAATCATACCAAAGTTCAGATTTTCGAATATCATATGCATTTCAATCTCAAACAAGTTTAAAGCGACACTAAAACAGGGGGTTTCGAAATCAACATTAAAATCGGCGATCACGTCGCCCCACACATAAAAACAGAGCATCGTGGAATAGAATACGAAAACCAGCGACCACGTCGCCCTCACTTCAGAACCTACTCGCCTAAAGTTTTTATAACGAAAATGCTAGCTTCCGTTACCTGGACTAGCGTAAACTTCACTAAGAGCTCCAACCCAACGAGATTCAAGGGTGGCTTAACTCTGTTTTAGTGCTTTGAGCAGAAAAATCGCAAAGCACAATGTCAGGAATCCAGGGTAGTCGTCGATCTTCAACTGGTGCGCTAGGACGTCTGAACGTATGGAGAAGGAGAAGAAGAAACAGGGAGCTAAACCAACTCACTCAATTTCTCTCTACTCAAGCAGCGTTCGAACCCTGCCTATCCAAACTGAAGTTTGAACTTAAGCCACCCTTCCCAGGCATGTCGCTGCCACCACCCACTCTGCAGGGAAGCTTGCGTATACATTTCCTCTAACAGTATGACCACGTGGGTCTCTGCGCACCAACTCTGGGTCACTTTCCATACCAACTCTCTGATGCTAACTATTCTGAAACACCCTTTTTGTCTATGTGTCGCGCATGCAAGACGTCTCATGCTGGGAGCCTGGGTCCCACCTTATCTATGTGAAACACGACATCGCGCGATAACCTTCCACCGATGACTGCTTGCGCGATGACTATCCACCGATGTCTCATCCTGGCGGACGAACGATGCCTCTCCTTGGAAGACGACCGATGTCTCTTCCTGGAAGACGACCGATGTCTCTCGCCCTAGCGATCCCCGCGTGTCTCTCGCCCTGGCGATGCCCGCATGTCTCTCGCCCTGGCGATGCCCGCATGTCTCTCGTCCTGGCGATGCCCGCATGTCTCTCGCCCTGGCGATCCCTGCGTGTCTCTCGCCCTAGCGATCCCCGCGTATCTCTCGCCCTGGCGATGCTCGCATGTCTCTCGCCCTGGCGATGCCCGCGTGTCTCTCATCCTGGCGATGCCCGCATGTCTCTCGCCCTGGCGATCCTCGCGTGTCTCTCGCCCTGGCGATGCCCGCGTGTCTCTCGCCCTGGCGATGCCCGCATATCTCTCGCCCTGGCGATGCCCGCGTGTCTCTCGTCTTGGCGATGCCCGCATGTCTCTCGCCCTGGTGATCCCCGCGTGTCTCTCGCCCTGGCGATGCCCGCATGTCTCTCGCCCTGGCGATGACTTATGACACATCGCCATGCCTTGCTGAAGGTTCTTCATCCCACTATGTTACGTCCAAGGTATCACCTCCACATGGCTTGGTGACGTCGGTAGCTTCACATTTCCAAGAATAGATCAGCACTACTCCTCGTGCGCCCATGCATGTAACACTAAGAACGATTTCTTATGCTCAAGCATAGAGCTTCGCATGCACAGCGTATCTAAGGCTTAACGCACACCTTGATACGCGTGGTTTTTGGAACCCACTATGGTTGATCCCAGCATCTTGACCACATACTAAGTGCACTCCCGTCGATCACGTACACCATAGGCGATTGGCGATCATGTGTACTCTAGGCGACAGGCGATTATGTGCCAGAGAAGTCGGAGATCGCCTCCGTCTTCAACAACGGCGATCTCGTAGACTTCTAAGCTACACTTTTCTTCCTTTACTCTTCTTGATCCACATGTCTTCCTCGAGCACACGCACATGATTACCTCACGATAAAGTCATCGCACCTGACTACTTGGTTAATACAATGGTCAGCCGACCGACCAGCTGACCCCAGACCTTGGGCGACGTTCGAGGTCCGACTACTACGAAACTTCTATTACCAGCTCTTTGTATTTTAAATAATAACATCTTCTGAAATTATTTAAATATAACACTTTTATTCCAATTAAAGTTTCTAGGTCCTTACAACCTGCCTGGGACCCCGAAGCGCGATCACCTTGCGCCTCCCGCAGGTAATCGATGTAACATCCCGCCAAAATAAAGCCATACATACATGTATAATGAAAATAAAGGTGAACAAATAATATTGAAGAATGATAATATATATATATAAGTAATGAAGTTGCTCCTCTTAGGGAGTTTAATACATAACCAGTCAAATGTTTTCAAAATTTAACGAATTCAATCAAATACAACAAGACCGGCGGTCTCCACACATGAACCGGCGATCTGGTAACAGAAGGCCCAAACAGGCGATCTGCTAGCAGGACATAAATCCGGCGATCACCACCAAGAGATAGAAAACCGGCGATCTCTTCCTCGGCGACCACTCACTAAGGAGCTCTACATCCTGGAAGATCATCTGCTCCCGTGTAAGTTATACACGATCATCACAGTTTAAAGAGAAAAACAGCCAACGAGCAAAATGTAACATCCCACCAAATACATTTCATATTTATATAATATAAATGAAGATAAACAAGTATTTTGAAATAAACATAATTATATATATATAATGGAGTTTCTCCTCATCGGGAGTTTAATACACAAACTGTGAATCTTTCCAAAAAAACTTAACCAAAAATACAACAAAAGACAAATCGGGCGATATGCTAACAAAAGGGCGATCTCCTAGTCAATCAGGTGATCTCCTATCAGCCAGGCGATCTCCTATCAGACCGGCGATCTCACTTTCCTGCAACGTCATCTGCTCCCGTGTAAATCATACACGATCATCACAAGTTTTAAGAAGAACATCCACAAACGAAAACGCAGGGTAAGCTAGACAGTTTTAAAAGAGAATTTAGATATGAACTTTAAAATCAAGATAAATTAATTTAAGGCACCCACGTAAAAACATCAGCTTTCTCATTCTTCCCACATACCATCAAGTAAAAACCCACATTTCACAATTCCCCAAGAGTAGTTCATATCACACAGTGTAGCAAGTGTCTATCCACATACAGTGTTCCTCATTTCTCACGTCAGGTTTTCCACTGACTCACAATACATAGACACAAGACACTAATTCCGGAATACTCGTGCATTGATTAGACTCAGAGATCTGCACCTGCCATATTGCCCACTGTGGAATCTCACACATCCACAGGGTCGCCGTGAAATCTCTCACATTCATCAGCGTATAATGAATCTCACACATCACCATACAGCATGACAGGGTTAATCCACGCAAAACAGGTCGGTTTGTTCTCTTTCAAACAACCCACCCATACAGGTGAACCTCCTTCGACTCTCAACAACTGAGTAACTTCCTCTACGTGAGTCCATTACCTCAGCAGAGTCAGGATATCTCGTTCTTAATCACCGATCAATGCACCTACCACAAGATCTTACACGGTATTTTCTTTCCTGAAAATACTATGCCTCGACCTCACACTCACCACATCCAACACATCATACCATTTAAATAAATCATTCAAATCACATCAACAACCATTTCAAAGCTTCAGATCTTCGAATACCTCATGTAAATCTCAAGTAATTTCAAAACAGTATCAAAAACAGAGGAGTTCGTAAAACAGCGCCAAAACCGGCGATCTAGTTCAAAAACAGAGTGTGTCGAAGATTGTATATAAAACCGGCGACCTCGTCGCCCAAGCACACATACAGAGCATTTTACGCAGATGAAAACGAAAATGGCGACCACGTCGCCCTCACTTCAGAAGATAGCTAAACTATGGCTCGTATGGAAAAGAGGTCTAGCTTCCCTTACCTGGACTTGCGCAAACACCAGGAGTTTCGAAATCCAACGAAGCTTGAAGAACGCTTTGACTCTGTTCTTGTGTCTGGTTTTGAAGAGCTTGCAGAGAACCACCCAAGTGCTCCAATGGTGGCTGTCGCTCGTCGTATTCCCGCGTGAAGGTGTACTAGAATCGCAGTGTGAAGGAGAGAAATGGAGAGGAGGGAACTCACTCTTTCTCTCTTCAACTACAACAATGTCTTCCTTTTCTCTCAGCAGTGGATTTCTGTAACTTAAACCAACTTATCCCTCCAAAAGCAGCTGCCACCACCCACTCTGCAGAGAAGTCTGAGAACCACTGCCCTGAACAGTACTACCACTGTTGTCTCTGGTGCATGCCAACCACTGCTCTGAACAGTACTGCCACTGTTTGTCGCTTGTGCATGCCAGCCGCTGCTCTGAACAGTACGACCGTGAGTGTCTCCCGCGCATGCCAACATTCTGATGTCACTATTCTGAACCACTTTTTCGTCTACGTGGCGCGCGTGCAGAACGTCTCTTGCTGGGAGTCTGGGGCCCACGTTCTCTGGGTGTAACTCAACGTCGCGCGATGACCTTTCGCCGATGACTACCAGCTCGAAGAGAAACCACTGATGACCTCTCGCGCGAAGACTACCACCGATGACCTCGCGCGAAGACTACCACCGATGACCTCGCGCGAAGACTACCACCGATGACTCGCGCGAAGACTACCACCGATGACCTCTTCCTGGCGAACGACCGATGTCTTCCTCTGGGAGACAACCGATGTCTTCCCTGGCGACGCCCTCATAACTCTCGCGCCTTGGCCACGTCCACATGCATCGCGCCCTGGCAATGCCCGCTTGCCTCGCGTCCGCGCGATGCCCGCATGCCCCTCGCGCCCGCGCGATGCCTGCATGCCTCTCACGCCCGCGAGATGCCTGCATGCCTCTCACGCCCGCGCGATGCCTGCATGCCTCTCGCGCCGCGCGCGATGCCTGCATGCCTCTCGCGCCCGCGCGATGCCTGCATGCCTCTCGCGTCCGCGCGATGCCTGCATGCCTCTCGCGCCCGCGCGATGTCCACCTGGCGCTCATGTGTAGCAGGCGACCGGCGACCTCGTAGCCTTCTAAACTTAACTTTTTCCTCCCTTTCTATTCTAAATAAAAACATACTTAGAATTTATTTAAAATATAACTCTTTTATTCCAATAAATTTTTCAGGTCCTTACATTCTCCCCAACAAGAAAAATTTTCGTCCTCGAAAATTGGATTACAAGGAAAAGAGGTATGGATAAGCCTCCCTCATGGGTTCTTCTAACTCCCAAGTAGAATCCCCCGATTTCTCATCCCACACCACTTTCACCATGTCGATGGTCTTGCCTCTGAGCTGTTTACATTGCCGATCGTCAATCCTGACTGGTTTTGCTTCAAAGGACAAGTCATCCCTAATCTGCACGTCGTCTACATCCAGCACATGACTAGGGTCTGCCATGTACTTCCTCAGCTGTGACACGTGAAACACATTGTGCAGATTCGCCAGATGGGGAGGTAGGGCGATCTCATACGCCACTGGGCCAATCCTTCTTAAGATCTGATATGGTCCCACGAACTTAGGGGACAACTTCTTTGACCTGATCGCCCGCCCTACACCCTTGGTTGGTGTCACTTTCATGAACACGTGATCTCCAGCAGCAAACTCCAAAGGCTTTCTCCTCTGATCTGCATAGGACTTCTGCCTACTCTGAGAGGCTTTCATTCTGCTTTGTATCTGCTTCACCTTCTCGGTCGTCTGCTGAATCAACTCTGGCCCAACCAAGACTGCCTCGCCCTCCTGGTACCAACATAAGGGAGTTCTGAATTTCCTCCCATACAGGGCTTCATATGGTGCCATCCCAATGCTGGCGTGGTAGCTATTGTTATAGGTAAACTCCACTAGTGGCAACACCTCCTCCCAACCTCCCAATTGATCCAAAACGCATGCCCTCAGCAGATCTTCCAAAGATTGGATCGTTCTTTCTGACTGACCATCTGTTTGGGGATGATATGCAGAGCTCATCCTCAACTTGGTTCCCAAACACTCTTGCAAAGTCTGCCAAAACCGTGAAGTGAACCTGGGATCCCTATCTGAAATGATGCTGGACGGCACTCCATGCAACCTCACAATTCCTTGATGTACAGCTGTGCCAACTTGGCCATGGGCATCTTCATATTTACTGGGAGGAAGTGGGCACTCTTTGTCAGCCGATCTACTATGACCCAGATTGCATCATGCCCCTTCGCTGATCTGGGTAAATGGGTGACAAAATCCATGGCAATGCTGTCCCACTTCCACTCGGGGATATCCAGTGGCTGTAACAACCCGCCAGGTCTCTGATGCTCTACTTTTGCCTTTTGACACGTTAAGCAGGTAGTGACATACTGGGCGATGTCTTTCTTCATGCCCGCCCACCAAAATGACTCCTTCAAGTCATGATACATCTTATTCATACCTGGGTGTAGGCTAAGGCGACTCTTGTGGCCTTCATCTAGGATCATCTTCTTCAACTCATCATTTGCAGGTATGCAAATTCTGCCATTAAACCTCAAGATCCCATCTTCGCCCATCTCAAATTCTCTCGCCTGGTCAGTCCCCAGTGACTCTACAGCATGCTTCAGGCTCGGGTCCTCCAATTGCTTATCCTTCAACATCCCCAGGAAGTCATTAGTTATAGTCAGCTTACTACAACTAATGTGATTCACGTGGAACTCCACCCCAAGGTTTAAGTCCCTGAACTGCTCGATCAGTTTCTGCTCTTCCATCATCATGGTGGCGACTTGGATTGATTTTCTACTCAACGCATCTGCCACTACATTGGCCTTCCCTGGGTGATACATGAGTTGAAAATCGTAGTCCTTTAGGAACTCCATCCATCTTCTCTGCCTCATGTTTAGTTCCTTCTGATCAAACAGGTATTTCAGGCTCTTATGGTCACTGAATACCTGGAACCGAGCTCCGTAAAGATAATGCCTCCAGATCTTCAAGGCAAACACTACCGCTGCCAACTCCAGATCATGAGTAGGGTAGTTTCTCTCATGCACCTTGAGTTGCCTTGAAGCATATGCAACCACTCTCTTCTCTTGCATCAAGACGCATCCCAAACCTTGATGTGAGGCATCACAGAAGACATCAAAAGGTCTTCCTACTTCTGGAATCACCAGCACTGGAGCACTGGTCAGCCTCTCCTTTAGTTCCTTGAAGCTCTGCTCACATCGGTCGGTCCAAGCAAAGGGTTGGTCCTTGCGGGTCAGTTGTGTTAAAGGAGCCACAACTTTGGAAAAATCCTCAATGAACCTCCGATAGTAGCCCGCCAACCCCACAAAGCTCCTTATCTCAGTCACTGTCTTAGGACGTTCCCATTGCAGCACTGCCTCTACCTTGGCTGGATCTACCGAGATCCCCTGGGCAGATATCACGTGTCCTAAGAAGTTGACTTCCCTTAGCCAGAACTCACACTTAGAGAACTTGGCATAGAGCTGCTTCTCCCTCAGTATTTCCAATACTGTCCTCAGGTGTTCCTCATGCTCTTCCTCGGTCCTTGAATAAATGAGGATGTCATCTATGAAGACCACCACAAACTTGTCCAAGAAAGGGCGAAAAATCCTATTCATGTAGTCCATGAATAGAGCTGGAGCATTGGTGACTCCAAATGGCATCACTACATACTCGTAGTGCCCATATCTAGACCTAAAAGCTGTCTTCTGAACATCTTCAGCTTTTACCAAGATTTGGTGATACCCCGATCTCAGGTCAATCTTGGAGAACACCGAGGCCCCATGAATCTGGTCCATCAAATCGTCAATCCGAGGTAGGGGGTACTTGTTCTTGATGGTCAATTTGTTCAATTGCCTGTAGTCTATACACAACCGAGACCCTCCATCCTTCTTCTTGACTAGGAGCACTGGAGCTCCCCACGGAGATACACTGGGCCTGATGAACTGTTTCTCCAGCAGCTCTTCCAACTGCTTCTTTAACTCTACTAACTCGGCTGGTGCCATCCTGTAAGGTGCCATTGATATTGGTCCAGCTCCAGGTACCAAGTCAATAGAGAATTCCAATTCTCTCTTAGGGGGTAACCCAGGCACCTCTTCTGGAAATACATCCGTGAAATCCCTCACCACGTGTATTCTGCTTACGTCCCCTTCATTCCTCACTTCCAACCGAGCTAGCATCACGAAGCACCTCGCCCCTTCTTCCAACTCTGATCGCCCTCTTTGAACTGGCCACACCTCTGATTCTTGGGGGTCTGGAAATGCTACCTTCTGCCTACCACAGTCTATGAGAACATGATTGGCAGCTAGCCAATCCATTCCCAGGATAACATCCAGGTCCTGAAGAGGTAGGCAGATCAAGTTCACTTTGAATCTACGTCCCTCTACTATCACTGGACATTCAGGGCAAACTGTGGAGGTCAACACCTGTCCTGACGCAGGTGTAGAGACCAACAGTTCGAAGGGTAACTCTCTCACCATAAGGCCCAACTCGGCTACACACATGCTTGACACAAAGGAGTGTGTCGCTCCAGAATCAAACAAAGTTTTTACACCTCTACCAGCTATAAAGCAAACATTCTGCACAAGGTTACCTGATTGGGACGCCTCAGCTCCTGACATGGCAAACACCCTCCCGGTTGCCTGAGGTCTGTTGCCTTCGTTCCTCATCTGCTGGGAACCACCGGGTTGAGTCATTCTGTGCTGAGTAGGACAATACTTGGCAACGTGCCCCGTCTTCTGGCAGGTAAAGCATCTCCTCTCTGAGTCTTTCTTGGGGCACACATTGGCTGTGTGTGGCCCACCGCAATGGAAACATTGAAATTTCCTGGTTTTGTTGCTGATGAGACTGGGGGTGGTGCTGCTCTCGCCCTATGCTGTGGAGGCCTCGCGTAGGGCTTAAACTGCTGTTGCTGTACCCTTGCCTTCC
>CM023858.1:26367116-26711871 GCA_013389735.1 Phaseolus lunatus
GGTTTTATTTTGCGGGATGTTACATTATTCAGGCGTTGAAAGTCGAAGGAGGTTCATATGTATGGGTGAGTGTTTTGAAAGAGAACGAGCTTGACCCGTTGTATGGATTAACCCTGTCATGCTAGGATAGTGATGATATTGAGATTCATTTATACGCTTGTGAATGTTAGAGTTAAGCAGGGTCTGAAGATCAAGAGGGGAGGGGTGAATTGATCTTTTAAAAATTTTTGCAACAGGAACTGACTTCTGTATAACAGAGATTAAAAGAACAGATTGATTTCAAATAAAACAGATTTATTTTTCCAAATCACCTTCTTACAATCAGAACTTAATCAAACAAGATTTTATACAATTAGAAGGAACAGCAGAATACACTTGTTCAGATATTTGCAAGAAGGTTTCAACCAAGAGAAGAACAGTTCTTATTAAACCCAGAATTAACAGATTCAATTTCAAATGAACAGATTTATTTTGGACAGTTATCAATTCAAATTCCAAAAATAAATGCAAGAAAGGAGAGAAGATTGCACACAAGTTTTTATACTGGTTCACTCATCAAGAGCTACATCCAGTTCACCTTACACCAAGGTGGAATTCACTAAACACATACAACAATTACAGCATATACAGCAGTTCTTGAAACCTACAAGAACACTCACATACAAGGCTGAAAAACACGTATTTCAGCACACCTTGCACTCCAAGAAACCCTATCAAGAAGTGACTAACACTTCCACCTTTACAACAAATGAGAAAGAAAAAAATACACCTGAAAAGAAGATGCAAGAACTCAAACCAGTAGTTCAATCTGCTGCAAAAACTGCACCAGCACCTTCACAAAGCACAAGGTTTTCCTAGAACAAGCACACTTGAAATTCCTTTTGAAAACCTTTCACAAAAGCCTTTGAATTCTTCTTCTCACTCAGAAACTGATTGAAACGTGATTGCACTGTGTATTTTGTGTGAGAGAAGTCTTCTATATTTAAAGAAACCAGTTTCTAACCACTTTTCAAAAAAACAGTTTGAAAAACAGTTAAGAATAACAGAACCAAAATAAATCTATTTATTATCCAGGAAACAGATTTATTTTTGTCCAGTATTCAGACTTTTTGAGAAAACTTTAAACAGCATTTTTGAAAACTTTAAACACTCCTTGTGTTTGGTTTAAGCTTGCTTTAGGCAACTAGAACAGAATGACCGATGACCGACCGGTTCCTCATTGCTTCCTTCAATGACCGACGACCGATTGGTTCCTCATTACTTCCTTCAATGACCGACGACCGATTGGTTCCTCATACTTCCCCAATGACCGACGACCGATTGATTCCTCATTACTTCCCGCAATGACCGATTACAGATCGGTGCCTCATCACTTCCTTACCTCCTAAGCCTAAACCAAAATTCACTTAAATCCTTTTACAAAACTATAAAGTACCGAAGCAATTTTCTTCATCAAACACACTTTAAGCCAAGGTTGGGAAGAAGCTTCCTTCAGCTTCAACAATCTCCCCCTGTTTGATGGAGACAAATCCCCATAGCTCGATTGCTTTGAAGAAAGATCAATACCTGTACAAAGCTTGATTCCACAATACACAGATTTAAAGTGAATGTTGAATAAGAGAAGAGTAGAGAATATATATACCTCCCTATACCACTGCAGCTTATACCTCCCTATACCACTGCAGCTTATAAGATCAGCTATTTTTCTCCCCCTTTGGATTCATCAAACAGCATGGAAGCAAATAAAAACAGAAGCATATAATAGCCATACATGATAGTTCATAAAGTCCTTAAGAGGGGAATACATTCCAGAATAAAGATGAAAATATAATGTCCAGAAACAGGCACCAAAACACAGAAATAAAAGGATAATGTTCAACAGACATAAGAAGACAATATTGGGAAGAAAGAAAACTATTCCCTGTAGTAAAGCTCAGCCAGTTGTTCCTGTACTCCCTCGAGTTGATAATCTAGATGCTGGAACCTGGCTTGAGTCATCTCAAAGTAGGCTTTCTGGTCTTCTGAAAGATTGTCAAGTCGATGCAGTACTTGCCTTTCAAAACTAGACAAAGGTTCACCTCTGAATTCGGGAGAATGATATGCAACCAGTGCATTGTGTGCTGTAGCATCCAAGTCATCATGATTCGGTTGATGATCAGCATGAACATTGTCATCTTCCATAGGAATAGCAGCTTCTTCATCATCATTGTTGTTGTGGTTGGACGTACCATGTTCCATTCTAGGACCTGTTGTCCTTTTAAAAACCCACTCTTCACCTTCCTTGAGGAATCCCATCTTCATGAGCGTAGAGTTGTCGATTTCACTAATTGCTTTGATTGGCTCGTTTCTCTCATTAGTAGTGTCAATCTCAAAACAATCGATTAATTTTGAAATGAAAATTGCATAGGGAAATCTGTAATCAGATAGCCTCTTGGATTTGAGCATATGCTCTGTCATTACACAAACCCAATTTATTTTTATGCGATGCATGAGACAGTAGAGTAAAATGAGGTCTTCCTCATGTAATGTAGCATGATTACTTCCCCTAGGTGTCAGTTGCCATGCAATAACATAGGCTAGAAACCTAGGAGTTAGGTTCAGATTACCTGCATGAAACCTGTTTATGTGTTGATTCTTATCTCTCATGCAGCTTGTGTAGAACTGAATTTTATTGAATTCTTGAATCATGGTTGTGTTCCCCTTTCCCACCTTGAGGCCTGAATACTTGATTCCAGCGATGTTGCTCCAAACTTCACTTGTTATTTTTATTTGGACACCTTTTACGTGGGAAATTAAATTTTTCCCATCAAGGATCAGATTGGTATAGAATACCTTCACTAGATCTGGATAGATGTTGCCAGTCATTTCAAGAAATGGCTTCAATCTCTGATGCTTGAGAAGTGCTTTGGGTTCAGTCAGCTTTTCACTCTTCATCCATGAAAACTCGAGGATCTTTGGCACATTTACCTGTTTTCTACTTATCTCATGTAAGTAAGTGGTCATGGCTTCAGCATCACCATCGAACCATTTCTCTAAAATACCTTGAGTGTTATTCTTCTGCTCACGGGATTTCTTCCTTTTGTATATCAATGATGCCATTTCTGAAACCTGTTCCTCTTTATCAAAAGAAAACTGAGAGATTGCAAGCAGAAGTTGAATGTGTGAACTACAGGTTTTGAATACCATTATTTATAGAATCAAACAGATTGTATTAATGCTTAGCAGAGTTGGAGTGTTAAGAAGAAACAAATCAAAAACACAGAGTCAGTACAGATTTTATTCCTGCAGCAGTTTCAGTTTTTGGAAAGAGGCAAAATCATTTTGAAAAAGTGTTTTAGCTTTTAGTGAGAAATAGCTTTCCATACAGTTAGTCAAACCAGTTTGAATATCCAGACAGAACAGCCATAAACCTGCTGGTCAAAGCAATAAAGCAGTTAAGGTGCATGTATAATTTCTCTTTCCTAGTTATGTATATTTTAGGCACAGAAATAAACAGATTAACCAGAGAAATAACATGTTATAGATTTAAAATATCACTGCAGTGAACAGTTTAAGCTGATAATGCCCAATTCGTTTAACAAGAAATAAAACCTATCTTTAGCCAGAGGTTTTGTAAACAGATCAGCCAATTGAAACTCAGTACTAATGAATTTAATATCACAAATACCATTAGCTATATTTTCTCTTAAGAAATGATGTCTAATCTCTATGTGCTTTGTTCTTGAATGTAACACAGGATTTTTAGACAGGTTTATGGCACTGGTATTATCACAATTAATAGGTATCTTGTTTAACAGTATTCCATAGTCACTTAGCTGTTGCCTTAGCCATAATGTTTGAGCACAGCAGCTTCCAGCAGCAATGTATTCTGCTTCTGCTGTAGAGAGGGCAACACAAGCTTGTTTCTTGCAATGCCAAGAAATCAGGCTTGATCCTAGCATGTGACATGTTCCACTAGTGCTCTTTCTGTCAACCTTGCACCCTGCAAAATCAGAATCTGAAAAACAGTTTAAGTATAAGGAAACATGGTTAGGATACCATAGTCCAACAGATTTTGTCCCTTGCAAGTATTTCAGAATTCTCTTGACTGCATTGTAGTGAGATTCCCTTGGATCAGATTGATATCTGGCACATAGGCATACAGCAAACATAATATCAGGTCTGCTGGCAGTTAAGTACAGCAGGGATCCAATTAAGCTTCTGAACTTGGATTGGTCAACAGGTTTTCCTGCACAGTCTTGGTCTAGTTGACAGCTTGTTGAAATAGGAGTGCTAATTGCCTTACATTGATCCATATCAAATTTTTTCAGCAGCTCTTTGCAGTATTTTTCTTGACTAATGAAGACTCCATCCTTGAGCTGTTTCACTTGCAGGCCAAGGAAGAAGTTCATTTCTCCCAACATTGACATCTCAAACTCTCTCATCATTGTATTGACAAAAGCTTCACACATTTCCTCATTGGTTGACCCAAAGATTATATCATCTACATACACTTGTACCAGGATAATATCTTCCCTTTTCTTCTTAATGAATAGAGTCTTGTCAGAATTCCCACGGTTATAGCCTTGAGAAAGCAAAAATTCACTTAACCTTTCATACCATTGCCTTGGTGCTTGTTTTAGTCCATACAAGGCCTTCTTAAGCTTGTACACATGTTCTGGATTTTTGTAATCTTCAAAGCCTGGGGGCTGGGAAACAAACACCTCCTCATTTATGTATCCATTTAGGAATGCACTTTTAACATCCATTTGAAACAATTTGAAGCCTTTGATGCTGGAAAATGCTAGAAGTAATCTGACAGCTTCAAGGCGTGCTACTGGTGCATAGGTTTCACCAAAATCAATACCTTCTTCTTGGTTGTATCCTTTAGCAACCAGCCTTGCTTTGTTTCTAGTGATAGCTCCATGTTCATCCAGCTTGTTCCTGTACACCCACTTGGTTCCTATGATATTCATCTCATGCTTTCTTGGAACTAAGGTCCACACTTCATTGTATTCAAACTGGTTCAGTTCTTCCTGCATTGCTGTTATCCAATTGCTGTCTTGCAGTGCTTCTTCCAGGCTTTTAGGCTCAATCTGTGACACAAAAGCTACTGTTCTGCAGAAATTGTTGAGAGAATTTCTGGTTGAGACTCCTTTCTCTAGTTTTCCAATTACATTGTCAAGAGTAAGATTCTTGGGAGTCTTCCATTCCTTAGGCAACCCTGCATTCACAACAGACTCTTTGACAGCATTTGGATTAGTTGTATCAAATTCAGTTGATTGATTTTTCTGCAGAATTATTCTTAAATCATCCACACCAGATTCATCCAAAACAGATTTCGGTATAGAACAATCTGTTTCATCAAACACCACATGCATAGACTCTTCTACAGCAAGCAATCTTTTGTTATAGACTCTATAAGCATGTCCATTTATAGCATAACCAAGGTGTATACCTTCATCAGATTTAGGGTCAAATTTCCCAAGATTATCTTTACCATTATTTAGAATAAAACATTTGCACCCAAAAACTCTAAGATGGCTAATGCTAGGTTTTCTTCCTTTGTACAGTTCATATGGGGTTTTCTTAAGAATAGGTCTTATCAATGTTCTGTTAAGCACATAGCAAGCAGTATAAACAGCATCAGCCCAGAAATACTTTGGTAAATTTGATTCATTTAACATAGTTCTTGCTAATTCTTCCAAAGATCTATTCTTTCTTTCAACCACACCGTTTTGTTGAGGTGTCCTAGGAGCAGAATAGCTATGTGTTATGCCATGCTTTTCACAAAACTTATCAAATTTTGCATTTTGAAATTCTCCCCCATGATCACTACGAATCTGTTTTATGCAGTTCTCATTTTCATTGTTCAAAACCTTTGCCAATTTCTTGAAAGCTTTGTATGTATCATTTTTAGAAGCAATGAATAGAGTCCAAGTATATCTAGAAAAGTCATCAACAATCACCAAAGCATAATAATTTCCAGCAAGGCTAGCAGTCCTAGATGGTCCAAATAAATCCATATGCAATACATCCAGAATTTTATTTGTAGAAACTATATCTTTAGATTTAAAAGAGGTTCTAATCTGTTTTCCTTTTACACATGCATCACACAACCTGTTATTTTTAAAACATATTTTTGGTAGACCAGAAACAAGGTCCTTAGACAACAATTTATTCAAGTGATCTGTATGGATATGAGCCAACCTCCTGTGCCATAGCCAAGACTCATCACTTTTTGACAACAAGCATTCATTTTTAGAATTGTTATTAACAATGTCTAGGAGATAGATGTTGTTTACCCTTTTCCCTGTGAACAGCACCTTACCAGAGTTCTGATTTGAAATTGTACATGTGTTGGCTTCAAAATTAACCAAGTATCCCTTATCACAAAGCTGACTAATACTGAGAAGATTATGCTTTAAGCCTTCAACATATAGGACATTCTCAATTATAGTTGAGTCTTTAGTGCCAACATCTCCTCTTCCAAGAATTTTTCCTCTATTGTTGTCCCCATATGTGACATAACCTTCAGCTTTGAGTTTCAAACTTATGAACTGGGCCAAATCACCTGTCATATGTTTTGAGCAGCCGCTATCAAGGTACCACTTATTTTTCCTGCTGTTTTTCTGCAAAACAGATTACATATATGGTACCCCTCTTAGTATAGGGTCCAACATGATTAATACCTTTCCTTAGGAAGCCATTTGGCTAAGCCTTTAGGAACAAGATATTTTCTAGCCCTACATGTTCTTGATGTATGACCAGATTTCATGCAGTAGAAACAGGATGCAGTATATACTGTATTTAATCTGTTAAAAGAAGAAAAACCTGTTTTGGCAGGAACAAAAAAACTGGACAGCTTTTTAACATTTTGCTTTATTCCAGGATTATATCCTAAACCATTTTTATTAAAGACAGCATTTTGTGAACCCAATAATGTTTCAAGATTTTCTCTTCCTTTTGTGAAATTTGATAAAGTCTTTAGAAGATATTCAACCTGTTTTTCCAATTTCTTACAATTTTCACATGTTTTGATGGATGCATGCAGGCAGGTTAATTCAAGACTAATTAACTCAGTTTTAGCTTTGTTTAGTTCTTCCTCAAGAGCCTTTACCTTAGGTTCAAGAACTTTATTCATTCTGGTCAGCTTATTACACATGACAGCAAGTCTATTGGCTTCATCATGAGTTTCCTTAAACGCAATTAAAAGCTGATCATAATTTTCAGAATCAGTTGAGTAATTACTTACTGAGTCTGAAGTTGAACCTTCATCATTTGCCATGAAGCACAGATTTGCTTCTTCACTCTCATTTGAGGATTCACTTGTTGAAGATACATCATTATCCTCCCAAGATATGTAAGCCCTTTTTCCCTTGCTTTTTTCATTCTTCTTGCTTGCTGATTTTTCTTTATGTGGATTGTTTGGACAATCAGCTTTTATATGACCTGGTTTGCCACATCCAAAACAGGTGTAAGTAGAAGAATTAGAATCACTCTGTTTTGAATACCTTTTTCTTTGCTGTGTTCTGTCTCTAGTCTTCCTTTTAAGGAATTTGCTGAATTTTCTAGTGAGCAAGCTTAAGGTTTCATCTTGTTCAGGATTCTCTTCTTCTTCTTCACTTGTGTCATGCTCCATGGTGGTCTTTAAGGCAATTCCTTTGACTTTCTTCTCCACAGTTTCTTGGTCTTTCAATCTTTTCAGCTCCAATTCATGTTCCATCAGCTTTCCAAAGAGTGCTGCAGTGGACATCTTGGAAAGATCCCTTGATTCTGAAATTGCTGTTACCTTTGGCTGCCAACTCCTATCAAGGCATTTCAATACCTTTATGTTGAGCTCTTCCTTATCAAAAACCTTGCCAAGACCCGTGAGGTGATTTACAATGTGTGTAAATCGTTTCTGTACATCTGCAATGCTCTCACCAGATTGCATTCTGAACAACTCATATTCCTGGATCAATGAGTGCTTCCTAGCCCGTTTAACATCTTCTGTGCCTTCATGAGTTACCTCCAGTATCTCCCACATTTCCTTAGCTGATTGACATTGAGACACCCTAAAGAACTCATCCATATTCAGTGCAGAGGTGATGATGTTCTTGGCCAGAGAATCATATTGAGCCTTCTTCCTTTCAGCTTCACTCCATTCGGACCATGGTTTCTTCACAGTTTCATCTTTCACAGTCTGCATAGGTATGAAAGGTCCGCTCACCACAGCATCCCAGATGCCCATATCAATGGACTCCATGAAAATCTTCATCCTGATTTTCCAGAAAGCATAGTTGACTCCACCGAACATAGGAGGCCTATTGATGGATGCTCCCTCAGCAAAAGGCATCTTGAATTCAGACATTTCTGCACAACTTGAGTAACCTACAAGCCCTTGCTCTTGATACCAATTGTTAGAGTTAAGCAGGGTCTGAAGATCAAGAGGGGAGGGGTGAATTGATCTTTTAAAAATTTTTGCAACAGGAACTGACTTCTGTATAACAGAGATTAAAAGAACAGATTGATTTCAAATAAAACAGATTTATTTTTCCAAATCACCTTCTTACAATCAGAACTTAATCAAACAAGATTTTATACAATTAGAAGGAACAGCAGAATACACTTGTTCAGATATTTGCAAGAAGGTTTCAACCAAGAGAAGAACAGTTCTTATTAAACCCAGAATTAACAGATTCAATTTCAAATGAACAGATTTATTTTGGACAGTTATCAATTCAAATTCCAAAAATAAATGCAAGAAAGGAGAGAAGATTGCACACAAGTTTTTATACTGGTTCACTCATCAAGAGCTACATCCAGTTCACCTTACACCAAGGTGGAATTCACTAAACACATACAACAATTACAGCATATACAGCAGTTCTTGAAACCTACAAGAACACTCACATACAAGGCTGAAAAACACGTATTTCAGCACACCTTGCACTCCAAGAAACCCTATCAAGAAGTGACTAACACTTCCACCTTTACAACAAATGAGAAAGAAAAAAATACACCTGAAAAGAAGATGCAAGAACTCAAACCAGTAGTTCAATCTGCTGCAAAAACTGCACCAGCACCTTCACAAAGCACAAGGTTTTCCTAGAACAAGCACACTTGAAATTCCTTTTGAAAACCTTTCACAAAAGCCTTTGAATTCTTCTTCTCACTCAGAAACTGATTGAAACGTGATTGCACTGTGTATTTTGTGTGAGAGAAGTCTTCTATATTTAAAGAAACCAGTTTCTAACCACTTTTCAAAAAAACAGTTTGAAAAACAGTTAAGAATAACAGAACCAAAATAAATCTATTTATTATCCAGGAAACAGATTTATTTTTGTCCAGTATTCAGACTTTTTGAGAAAACTTTAAACAGCATTTTTGAAAACTTTAAACACTCCTTGTGTTTGGTTTAAGCTTGCTTTAGGCAACTAGAACAGAATGACCGATGACCGACCGGTTCCTCATTGCTTCCTTCAATGACCGACGACCGATTGGTTCCTCATTACTTCCTTCAATGACCGACGACCGATTGGTTCCTCATACTTCCCCAATGACCGACGACCGATTGATTCCTCATTACTTCCCGCAATGACCGATTACAGATCGGTGCCTCATCACTTCCTTACCTCCTAAGCCTAAACCAAAATTCACTTAAATCCTTTTACAAAACTATAAAGTACCGAAGCAATTTTCTTCATCAAACACACTTTAAGCCAAGGTTGGGAAGAAGCTTCCTTCAGCTTCAACAGTGAATGTGTGTGATTTCACAGCGACCCTGTGAATGTGTGTGATTTCACAGTGGTGCAGTATGACAGGTGCAGATCTCTGAGTCTAGTCAATGCACGTGTCTTCCGGAAGTAGTGTCAAGTGTCTATGTGTGATGAGTCAGTGGAAGTCTGACGTGAGAAATGAGAAACATTGAAATTGATAGACACTTGATGGATTATGTGAATTGAACGACTCTTGAGGAAATTGTGAAATATGTGATTACTTTATGGTCATGTGAAGGGAATGAGAAAGTTGATGGTTTTTACGTGGGTGTCTTAAATTTGTTTTATCTTGATTTTAAAGTTTCATATCTAAATTCTCTTTAAAATATCTAGCTTACCCTGTGTTTTTGGTGTTGTGTTTGGCTTTTTCTTAAACCTGTGATGATCGTGTATAATTTACACGGGAGCAGATGATGTTGCAGGAAGTAGAGCTCCTCAGTGAGTGGTCGCCGGAAGGAGATCGCCTGTTTTCTGTTTCTGTTAGGAGATCGCCTGTTTTCTATTTTGCTGTATTTTGTTTAAGTTTTGGAAACTGACTGGATATATATTAAACTCCCTATGAGGAGAAATTTCATTACATATATATATATATATATATATATATATATATATGTATGTTCACTTCGATATTATTGTTTTACCTTTATTTCATTATATAAATATGAAAAGGATTTGGCGGGATGTTACACTTAACCACTTGGTTAAGTTAATGTCCAGTGGGGATTTTCCTTAGGTTCTCACCTTAATCATCCTAAAATCTCAATCCTAATTAAAGGGCCACCATAAAATGCTAAATCATAAAATCAACTCACATCATGTGGTTATCAAAGCTTAGGTTCTTATGCTTAATTTTTTGAGTTGATTTGGCACTTTGCATTCAAGCAATTTAAATTCTAGCACCTTTAAATTCAAGTACCTTTAATTTCTTGTCATTTATTTTCTTGCTTTTATTTTCCAGCCCTTTATTTAGTGCAGATTTTTTTTCCAGCACCTTATAATATTCATAGCATTTTTCGTTTTGAATATGTTCCTTCTTATACCTTTCTTTGATCTTGCTTTTACTTTGAGTCCTATGTTCATTAGTGTTCTAGGTGTCCTTAATTTTGATTCTACTTACTTGCTTTTAATTTTGAAGTTTGAAAGTAATTAGAAACTTGTTTTAGTAAAAGTTGATTTCAAGTTCCAAACATATGATTTCAAGTGTTCAATTATATTGAATCCACCACCAAAAGTTCTGTGCAAATTGAATGTTCTTCAAAATTGTTCACGATGCATCCTATGGATCTTTCTTTCCATATTTCCATTTAGTATAAAAAAAAAAAAAACAGCAACTAAAAAACAGCAAGCAATTTTAAAACTGCACCTATATCTTTCAATTGCACATAAAATTCCTTTTCCAAACTTGGATTCAACTTGATTGGCAAATTGCTATCAACTTTGTGGAATTTTTTATCCTTTTGCTTTTACAAGTTCTAAAGAAAACATAAAACTTCTTGGTTATAAAAGTTTAGTAAGTTTCTTGGAGTCTTCTTTTGTGCTTTTCTTGCTTGTCTTCCTTTCTTAAGGTTTGTCATAATCTCTTTTCCACCTTTGGTTTTTAGCTCTTTCTTGTTTACACCTTTTCTTGCTTGTCTTTTCTTCTTTTCCCTCAAAGTTTTGTGGTGTTTTTTTGGCTTTGGATTGAGTGTTGAAGGCTTTGACCTTTTTCACTTGAGAATTTCTCATCCACAAGAAAGAACTTGGTTAAGGGAAGAAAAAAAAAATTTCTTTAAGTGGTTTAGTTTTTTTCTTCATATTGCCGCAAGACTTCTTATCTTACTAACTTGTTTTCTTTAATTGTTTGTTCTTTGTGTTTTGTGGTTTTTGTTTTGTTATGGATAATCTTTCAAGTGGTGAATTCTCCTCAAAAGGCTTTCCTTATTGGAGAATTGAAGGAGGCTAAGCACACCATTGCACAAAAAGAGGAAGAGATGAGGCAAATGGAGGAAAGACTCCAAAGGCTAGAATTGGCCTATGAAAGACCCCACCGAGGAAGAAGACATCATCAAAGGCATGAATCAAGAAGTTACCAAACCTATGGTAGCCATGAAGAAGAAGACGAATGGAGGATGCACAATTTTGAAGAAAGGCGCCAAAATTTGGCAAAGCCTTATTTACCCTTTGTAAAATTGCCTAGTTTTAGTGGGGAAGGTGATCCCAATGTGTATTTAGGTTGGGAGGCTAAAGTAGAACAAATTTTTAATGTACATGAGGTCCAAGATGACCAAAGAGTTAGGTTAGCCTCCTTAGAATTTTTGGATTATGCCATGCAATGGTGGCACAAGACTATAATGGACATTGGGCTAAACAAGAGGCCAGCCGTGGTCTCTTGGGAGGATTTGAAGTTATGCATGCGCGCTAGATTTGTGCCTCCACACTATAGGAAAGAGCTCTTGTTGAAGCTCCAAAGACTTCAACAAGGAACACAAAGTGTGGATGCTTATTTTAAGGAACTTGAAACAACTTTAACAAAGGTTGACATGCATGAAAGTGAGGAGTCCAAAATGGCTAGATTTGTAAGTGGCTTAAGACAGGATATCCAAGATGTGGTAGAACTCTATGAGTACTCCAATTTAGAAAAGTTGGTTCACCTTGCCATCAAGGTAGAATCACAAATTTCAAAGAAAACTTCTTTTAAAAATGCTCATAATGATGGCTTTTACCACTCTTCTTGGAAAAACAAAAACAAAACTTCTTCAAACTTTGTTAAAGAGTCCACTTATAAACCTAGAGATTCTAAACCTTCCACTTCAAAATCTCAATCCCCTACCAAAACCTCTAATACAAAATGTTTTAAATGCTTAGGTTTTGGTCACATTGCATCTCATTGCCCTTCTAAACGAACAATGATGGTTAAAGAGGGGGTTGTCATGAATGACCATAGTTCTCAACGGTCCAAATCCCCTCCCTCTTCAACAAATCATAGTGAAGAAGAATGTGAGATACCGTGTGAGGGAGACTTGTTAATGGTAAGGCGCTTACTTGGTCAAATTCAAACACCTTTTGATGAAAGTCAAAGGGAAAACATCTTTCACACAAGGTGCCTTATCAATAACAATTTGTGTTCCTTAATCGTGGATGGAGGAAGTTGCACCAATGTGGCTAGTACAAGAGTGGTGGAAAATCTTGGGTTATCCACCATCTCTCATACAAAGCCTTACAAACTCCAATGGTTAAGTAACAAAGGGGAAATTGTGGTAAATAAACAAGTCCTCATAGCCTTCTCAATTGGAAAATACAAAGATGAGGTCTTGTGTGATGTTATACCTATGGAAGCTACTCAAGTTCTTTTAGGTAGGCCATGGCAATATGATAGAAAAAATTTACATGATGGCCTTACCAACAACATTTCTTTTACCTTCCATGGGCATAAGATCACCTTGAAATCTCTTTCTCCAAGAGCGGTCCATGAAGACCAAATCAAAATGAAAAATAAAAGAGAAAATGAAAAAGAAAAAAGAAAGAAAAGATAAACTGAGTCACAACATATCTTCTTACGCCACTAAATCAATCATGTTGACTCGTGCCATGCTTCCACCTCCACCTCCACCTCCAAGGTGTCCCCCTTCTTTCTCTTTTTCATTACCCAATAACTCTTCTTACTTGACATCTTGGGCAAAGAACTTTTGGGATGAACATAAAACACCTCCTAAGGGTTCTTCCCTTTTGAGAGGCTCTTTCTCACCAAACTCTTTCATTCCCAAATATTATTTTCCAAAATGGCTTGACAGAAAGAGCTTGTCCTTTTGAACTCCCCAAGCTTCATGACTATAAGTCAAGTTCACATCTCCCTTCTTGTCCTATTTTCTATGTGAACACACTAACTATGTTATATGCAGGGGTTCTAAATTCGTGGTCGAATTCTCTCCAACCTGGGGGCCATGATGCAAACCAAGCCCACAAGGTGATGA
The DNA here is from genome assembly GCA_013389735.1 of Phaseolus lunatus. Taxonomy (NCBI): domain Eukaryota; kingdom Viridiplantae; phylum Streptophyta; class Magnoliopsida; order Fabales; family Fabaceae; genus Phaseolus; species Phaseolus lunatus. Next base: position 26,380,807 of record CM023858.1, read on the forward strand.
TCAAGGACGCTAAAGAATATAAAGAGAAGTCACCTCAAAGTAGAGACCTCACCAGATGGATAATGGGACAAAGACCAGAGCACCTAAAGTTCTTCCTGCTGGTCTTCTTAATGATTAGAAAATATTGTAAATAATTTGGGCTCACTTTGGGGGTCCAAATAGCAAATATAGGCTAGAATAAGGTGCCTTTAGTATAATAGGGGGTGTAGTTAGCATTTTAGGATGTTCTTGGCCCTTTTGGAAGGCTTTTTAACCTAGTTTCTAGAAGGACAAGCCTAGGATGCGGGTTTGACTTAGTCAAACCCTAAGGCTGCCCATTTTTTCACTCTTCCCATCCTACCCCTTATGCTTGCTCTCCAAGGCTCCTTCACCTATAAATAAGGAGGCCTACCTCATTTATTTTCATGTTGAAATTAGAGTAAAGTTACTATACACAATGTGTGTTAGAGTTTGTGAGCATTGTCTCCTTACACCATTGTCTTATCTTGTGAGATTTAGAGAGCTCTCAAGTGACGGCATTCTTCACTCATCTTGGAGTAAACCACCATCCAAGTGGCATGATCACTTCTCTAGCTTCATTCTCCTAAGTTTCCTTTCACTCATCTTTTTCCATTCCATTTCCATTCCAAATTTCAATTCCGAGTCTAGTCAATGTACGTGTCTTCCGGAAGTAGTGTCAAGTGTCTGTGTGAGATGAGTCAGTGGAAATCTGACGTGAGAAATGAGAAACATTGAATTGATAGACACTTGATGAATTATATGAATTGAACGACTCTTGAGGAATTGTGAAATATGTGATTACTTTATGGTCATGTGAAGGGAATGAGAAAGTTAATGGTTTTACGTGGGTGTCTTAAATTTGTTTTACCTTGATTTTAAAGTTTCATTATCTAAATTCTCTTTCAAATATCTAGCTTACCCTGTGTTTTTGGTGTTGTGTTTGGCTTTTTCTTAAACCTGTGATGATCGTGTATAATTTACACGGGAGCAGATGATGTTGCAGGAAGTAGAGCTCCTCAGTGAGTGGTCGCCGGAAGGAGATCGCCTGTTTCTGTTTCTGTTAGGCGATCACCCTTTTTCTGTTTTTCTGATAGGAGATCGCCTTTTTCTGTTAGAAGATCGCCTGTTTTTTTTTTATTTTGCTGTATTTTGTTTAAGTTTTGGAAAACTGACCGGATGTGTATTAAACTCCCTGTGAGGAGAAATTTCGTTATATATATATACATATGTTCACTTCAATATTATTGTTTTACCTTTGTTTCATTTTATAATTATGAAAAAGATTTGGCGGGATGTTACACCTTCAGCCTTTCTGCCACGTTAGGGATGGCGATCAACTCTTTGAGCTCCACCAGGAAGTTATGTCTGGGGGGCACATCCTCCTTAGCGCGTGCCCTAGTCTGGGGCTTCCGGGCCTCATAGGGCCTCTGCTTTCCCTGGGCTCTCTTTTCTGTTGTCGCCTCATGTACCCGTATGGGTTGAGGGCGACTGGGCACTCGCGATCCTGAAGGGGCCGCGCTTTCACGCATCTCATTGAGTTCCCCCTCGGCGGCAATGTGAGCAACCGCACGACGCTTGATATCGCCAAAGGTCTTGGGGCAATTTCGGATAAGGGACTCACTGAAGCGTCCTGGAAATATTCCCTTCCTGAAGGCATGCACCACCATATCCTCGTCTTTGGTGTGCAACCTCACCACCGTCACCCCAAATCGGTTGAGGTAATCTTTCAGGGACTCCCTCTGATATTGCCTGACATCAAAGAGGTCATAAGACACTGGTGGGGGAGCCCGGTTAACGATATATTGTTCTCTAAACAGCATGGAGAACTGCGCGAAGGACGTGATATGTCCCTCAAGTAGGCTAACAAACCACTCCAGCGCTGTCCTCGTCAACGTAGTCATGAAGAGCTTGCAATGCACCGCATCTAATCCCCCTGACAGCATCATCTACGTGTGAAACGCCGTGAGATGCGCTTCTGGATCCTCCACCCCCGTGAACACAGTTTTAGGGCCCACGAAGGTGGCTGGGACCATCGTGTCCATAATTGCTTGGGAGATGGGCATTGGAAAAGCCCTAGGCGATGTCGGTGGAGCCCGATCGTCCACCACACGATCCCCTGCTTGCTACAAATTATGCAAATTCACACATAACTCTTCGTTCGCCCTGTGCAGCTCCTCATTCCTGGCCTGTGATGCGGCCAGGTCCATCTGCATACGCACTTGATCTGCCCTTGATTCCGCCACCGTCTCTGCACCTGATGAGTACTCGACCCTTCAGGACTCTGCACCTAACTGTGCTTTCCCTGCCACACGCATGGGCGCTTCGAGACTTAGGCTTCTCCCTACCTCTGGGCATTTTACTGATAGCTGGTCTTCTTTTAGAATCCACATCAGATGCTCTAATCCTGTTGTTCAAAACACCCAAGACCGATGTCACATCGTCCCACTCTGATGCCGAGGACTCATCATCCTGTTGAGTGACAAGGACACATCAGTCCACTCTGGTGATCGACACGCTGATGACTAATCATCCTACTAGTCCATACTACTTGTGGGATCCATCCCACGTGGTTTTGGCCCAAGTTGTGGGACCCAGCTGACGTGGCTCACCTTTACTAGCTGTTCTCAGTGTCCGAGGACTGGTCAGTACGTAATTTAAATGTGAATGTCTACATACAATAAATTAGTACATTACATAACATAACACATAACATTATACAAAATTTTCTATAAATATATGAAAAAGTTCAATGAAATAGATGAATTAAAGAGTTTTTGTGTTGAGATATTACCCAATCTTGATCCCAACCTCTATAGATTACAACTTGCACAATAGTTGACATCTACTACATAACATTGTATCCGTAGTCATCATCAACCTTTATTAAATGAATGAATTAGATACATTAAAGTGAGTAAACAAATATACTTTATATACCTTTAGGTGCATCCAAGTGAGTTTGTTTTGCATTTGCTTCCATAGAATAAACACTAAAATAAATAAGAAGATTTCATATTAAAACATTATGTAATGCATGCATGAGTAATAATAAATTTGTAAATGTAATATAATGATAATGGTTTGATAAATCTCTAAATTATACTAGGAAACATAATGCAAAATTTTAGAATTTTCTGACAAGTCAAAGTATGAGAACTAAAACCTCAAAGTACCTCAAAAATGCCTAAATAATACTTAAAAATAAAAAAATAATAGTGTATTGACCAGACATCAGTTGTCGACCAACAGACGTCGGACATCGGTATGGGCCATGTAAGCAGGCCCAGATATATTAGTAAGATATCATCCAGAACAGGAAAGACCCAAATTCACGATAGGATTTATGCATGTGGTGCGTATAGCTTGTTGAGGGGCTAGCACGAGTAAGTATCCCCTGGAGGCGCTAAGGCCCATGAGGGTTAGGGTTTCCAGGGAAGGCAGCATGCATGGCACGTGAATACTTAGGGCACCTACAGAACAGATGGCCTCGCAGCGCTAGTGCATGAGTTGGTACCCTGGCGGCCACATTGTTAAGACTTCACACTCCAGGAAAGGAAGGTTTTGTGCGGCGGCTCACTAAGCATGCGCAACATGCATGTTATGACTTAGTGGTAACCCTAGTTCCACTTAAGGAAAGGCTTGCGCAACACGCACAGGACCCCACACTGGTAACCCTAATTCCACTTAAGGAAAGACTTTCGTGGGATAGACAGGTTGACCTTGATACAACTTATACAAAGGGTGGTAAGAACCCTAGAAAGGTACGCAGTTCTAAGCTTGAACTATTTTACTTACTCATTATTTCCTAGCCCAGTATTGACTTGATCGTTGGAGTGCAGTTAACAGGTAGGGCCCCTCTGATTCAACGAAGCCACTCTTGAGAGCGTAGAAACCATCTGAAGTAGGAGGAGCCACCACCTACCCTTGAAGTCAACGGCAACTGAGTCAACCGGCGAGAACAAACAGTAAACAGTGGATTTTTTGAATTTTGAGGGACCCACATCAACCAGCAGATGACTAAGGACATAACAAGCACTTTACAAATAGGTCAGTCATCTTAGTATACAAAGCTAGACCCCACCATACCTCAAGAGAGCATCAGTAGAAGAAGAATCAGATATAAACCAGAATATCAGAAGTTCTTCCTTCTTGTCTTTCCATAAGAGAAGTTATGCAAATAAATTATGCTCACTTTGGGGGTCCAAATAGAAGAATAAGCTAGAGTAGTGTGTGCTTAGTAATTTCAGTAGGGTATGCTCAAAAATTTGAGTAGGATGTTCTTAGTAATTTGAGTAGAGTGTGGTTAGTATTTTGAGTAGGGTGTGCTTAGTAATTTGGGCTTGTGCCAAGCCCACCTTTCATGACAAGTGCTTTTAGGTTTAGGGTTTCTTTGACCTACCTTCTAGAAGGTTTTCCACAAATGACACCCCTACCCCTCTCTCTTGATCTCCAAGACACTCTCTCCTATAAATAGAGTGTTTTGCCTCGTGTATTTCACAGATTGAAATTGAATTAAGTAAAGAAACTTTACATGAGTGTTTTTGTGAGTCTGAGTACTCCATTATTTGGGTCTTATCTTGCTGTGAGCTGATTTTATGATTTAGCATTTTTTGGTGACACTTTGCTTAGGATTGGATTTTAAGATGATTAAGGTGAGAACCTAAGGAAAATCCCCACTGGACATTAACTTAACCAAGTGGTTAAGTAGATGTGAAGGTTCATTTCCATAAGGCAAAGAGAAAAAAATATGAATATGGTGATTATGATGCAATAGCCGAAACTTAGAATTTAGAAAGGAGAAAAGGAATGCATCAATGGTGTACAAGCCATTCCAAATGATGCTCCTTACTCATAAATGAGTCTCCAAAACCGAGAATACAAAGATAACAAAGAAGAGTAAAACATAACAAAGAAAGGGAATGGAAATGGAAGAGTTAATGAAGGAAGAACTTATGGAGATGGAGCTTTGGAAGTATTGGGCTTTGGTGCCACCTATTTAAACAAACAACAAAGATAAATAATTATTCTATGAAAGTGAAATATATAGTTGCTCTTAAGTTATGATAAAAAAACAGTTTTAGTTTATTTGAATAAAGATAAACAATTTTTTTAGTTCATGTAAATCAATGATATAATTTAGTTAATGAAAAGAAAACGAAAATTCTGATTTTAATATTGGAATATATGTAAAAAATATGACAAATATTGTATAATTGAATGATCAAAATATTATGCAGAATCTTAATTATTCAGCCTACCTTGTGAGTAATTCTCATGTTTCTAGTCTGATCCCAACTCAGTGGTCTATTACCTTCATTAGAGTTGTGATCAATAATTTATAATCCAAGGGATTGAAACTAAAAACCAAAAACAAGAATATATGTATAGGAAGTAATTCCACATGTACATTCCAACTTAGTCTCTAGCCTTTACTACTTTAAGTCTTAAGTATTTTATTACCTTATTGATAACTTCTTCAAGACTATTTTATGAAAGAATGTTCAGTGTTATTTTCCATGTCAAAGCTTTGCGTACTAATTTCCATATTCAAATTATACTAATTATTATTATTTTCTCTTCAAAAAGTATTACACTAATTATTTTTTGTTCACACTAGAGAGTACGATCATTGGAGAACCTCATATCTCTAAGTGAACCCAAGAATGTATGACAAGGGTATATGAATTGATCACACTTGTTTTAACAGGTTTCCTCCCCCTAACTGTTCCCGTGGTTTTCAAGAGGTGGCACAAAAAGAAGTTCAACCAGATTATAAGAACGATCTAGAAACCTTAATACAGGGCCTAATATACAAGCACTATGAGATGTGGTAGGTCATCCATATAAGGCCATGTTAGCAAGTTGCTCATTCATTTAGGCAAATCACAGCTTCTCAGCATTAGGCCTGTAGAGGCATAGGCAGTTATTAGGTCATTGGCTCTCTTAGGGAGTTTCATATCGCTTGTCTCAGTTCTTAGAGTGCGACTTATATATTGTTCTTGCCGGTTGACCCGCCTGTCGGTTGACTCACGACACTCACACGCCTCCTTCCTCACGTTGTATGTGCTTGGTTCTTTCGAAGCAATTTGCACCTGCAAAAGAGAAAGGGGGCGCCCTAGAGGCCGTTTGCACTCCGACGCTCAAGTCAGTATAGGGCAAGCACACCAAGTGTATAAGTTTCTCTGTATGTGTTTAGGTCTAGAAACTGCGTACCTTTGTGAAGTATCTTACTGTCCCTTATATAGTCTAGGGTTTACTGCGCCGCTAGCCCTAATTAGGGTTCGCTGCGCTACTAGCCATATTTAGGGTTTACTGGAATACCCTTGCGCCGCTATCACCCAATCTTAGGGTAATCTAGCACATAAGGTTTCCTTCTCTGGAGTGCAAACTTTAACAGGGTGACCACCTGGATGCCTCCTTGTGCACCTAATCTCTGGGGCCACCTGTTCTGGGAGTGCCTTCACTGTTTATGTGCCATGCATGTAGCTTCACTGGGAAAACCCTAGTTCTGGTGAGTACTCGTCCCCTCAGGACTCTACACCCAACTGTGCTCTCCCTGCTACCCGCATAGGCACTTCGTGATTCAGGCCTCTCCCTACCTCTGGGTATTTAACTGGTCATTGGCCCCCTCTGGGAACCAATCTTAACTGTTCTGTTTATGCTGTTCAAATCACCCAAGGCCGATGTCACCTCGCCATACTCTGTTGCCGAGGACTCCTCGACCTGCCGAGTGACGATGACACCTCCGCCCATCCTGGTGTTGACAACTACTCACCCGTCTCTATGGGCTGACGACTCGTCACCCGTCTCTGTAGGCTGATGACTCGTCACCCCTGTAACATCCCTCCAAATTACTTTGAAATAAATATAAAATGAAAGTAAAGGTGACAAATAGATTCTATGAACAAAATATTATATATATGAAATGAAGTTGCTCCTCTTAGGGAGTTTAATACAAATTCGGTCAAATTTTCCAGAAACATAAACAAAATACAGTAAAAAAAACAAAGCAGGCGATCTCCTATCGGAAGAAACCGATCGCCTATCGGACGAGACCGATCTCCTATCAGAGGAGCCAAAACAGCCGATCACCTATCAGGACAGAAAAAAACAGGCGATCACCCGATAGAGGCAGAAACAGGCGATCACCCGATAGAGACAGAAAACCGGCGATCTCCTCCTCGGCGATCACTCACTAAGGAGCTCTACTTCTTGGAAGATCATCTGCTCCCGTGTAAAATACACGATCATCACAGTTTTAAGAGAAAACCACAGAACCAAAATACGCAGGGTAAGCTAGATATTTTAAAGAGAGTTTAAATCATGAACATGACAATCAAAGTAAAACAAGTTTCAAAATATCCATGTAAAACGTAGAGTTGCTCATATCATTCACCTGATCGCCCAAAATCACACATTTCACAACATTCACCCATATTCATTCCATTTCACAATACTGCATCAAGTGTCTATAAAAATTCCAAGTTCCTCATTCCACACGTCAGACTTTCCACTGACTCACCACACAAGACACTTGACACTACTTCCGGATTGACTCGTGCGTTGATTAGACTCAGAGATCTGCACCTGTCATACCACACCACTGTGAAATCCACACAGGGTCGCTGTGAATCCACACAACATGCGCATATATCATCTCAATGTCAATAGTTCTCCTGGTATGACAGGGTTAATCCATAGGACAGGCGGAGCTCGTTCTTTTTCACACGAGACGCCCATCATATAGACCTCCTTCGACTCTCAACAACTGAGTAACTTCCTCTACGTGATTCCATTACCTCAGCAGAGTCAGGATATCCCCTTAGGAATCACCGATCAATGCACCTACTACAAGATCTTACACGGTATTTTCTTTCCTGAAAATACTATGCCTCAATCCCACATTCACAGCATTCAAAAACATCATACCACTCGAGTAATTGATTCAAGTCACAGCAACGAATCATTTCAAGGTTCAGATCTTCGAATATTTCATTTAAATCTCAAGTAGTTTCAAAACAACACCCAAAAACAGAGAGTTCACAAACAACGCCAAAACCGGCGATCTAGTTCAAAAACAGGGTGTTTCGAAGACTGTATATAAAACCGGCGACCACGTCGCCCAAGCACACAAACAGAGCATTTTACGCAGATGAAAACAAAAATGGCGACCACGTCGCCCTCACTTCAGAGATAGCTACACTATGGCTTGTATGGAAAAAGAGGTCTAGCTTCCCTTACCTGGACTTGCGCCAAACACCAGGAGCTCCGAAACCCAACGAAGCTTGAACGACGCCTTGGCTCTGTTTTTGCGTCTGGTTGAAGGACTTGCAGAGAACCTCCCAGGTGCTCTAATGGTGGCCGTCGCTCGTCGTACTCTCGTGTGAAGGTGCTAGAATCGCAGCGCGAAGGAGAGAATGGAGGAGAAGGGAGATAAACGCACCCTTTAGCTCTGGAACCACAGCAACGTTTCTTTCCTTCTCCCTCAGAAATGGGTTTTTGCATCTTAAGCTGACTTCTCCACAAAAACCGCTGCCACCACCCACTCTGCAGGGAGTTTGCGTGTACGCTTCGCTGAACAGTACACCTAAGCGTGCCTCTGCGCAGGCTAACACTCTGAGGTCACTAGCCTGAACCACTCTTTTTGTCTACGTGGCGCGCGTGCAGGGCGTTTCATGCTGGGGGTCTGGGTCCCACTTTACTCTGTGTGAAACTCGACGTCGCGCGATAACTTTCCACTGCTGACTCATCCTGGCGAACGACCGATGTCTCCTTCGTCCTGGAAGACGACCGATGTCTTCTTCTGGGAGACGACCGATGTCATCCCTGGCGACGCCCTCATAACTCTCGTGCCCTGGCCACGTCCACATGCCTCGTGCCGTAGTGATGCCCGCATGCCTCTCGCGCTCTGACGATGCCTCATGCCTCGCGCGCCCTGGCGACGTCCACACGCCTCGCGCGCCCTGGCGACGTCCGCATACCTCGCGCGCCCTGGCGACGTCCACACGCCTCGCGCGCCCTGGCGACGTCCACATGCCTCGCGCGCCCTGGCGACGTCCACACGCCTCGCGCGCCCTGGCGACGTCCACATGCCTCGCGCGCCCTTGCATGCAACACTAAGGGTGATCTCTTTTGCTCAAGCGTAGAGCTTCGCATGCACAGCGTATCTAAGGCTTAACCCACACCTTGATACGCGTGGTTGTTGGAACCCACTCTGGTTGATTCAGTATCTTGACCACATACTACGTGCATTCCCGTCGATCACGTACACTCTAGGCGATTGGCGCTCATGTCTCCTGTAGGCGACAGGCGATTATGTGCCAGAGGAGTCGGAGATCGCCTCCATCTTCACTAACGGCGATCTCGTAGGAGACTTCTTAGCTACACATTTCCTCCTTTACTCTTCTTGATCTACATGTCAGCCGACCGACCTCTACCAGCTGACCCCAGATCTTGGGCGACGTTCGAGGTCCGACTACTACTAAACTTCATTTACCAGCTCTTTGTATTTTAAATAATAACATCTTCTGAAATTATTTAAATATACCACTTTTATTCCAATTCAATTTTACAGGTCCTTACATTCTCCCCAACAAGAAAAATTTTCGTCCTCGAAAATTGAATTATAAGGGAAAGAGGTAGGGATATGCTTCTCTCATGTTTTCTTCAAACTCCCCCTAGTGAATCACCCGATCTTCACGTCGTCCGCTTCCAACACGTGACTAGGGTCTGCAAGATACTTCCTTAGCCGTGATACGTGAAATACATTATGCAGGTTTGCTAAATGGGGAGGTGGGGCGATCTCATAAACCACTGGACTGATCCCCCCCTTAGAATCTGATATGGCCCAACAAACTTAGGGGACAGCTTCTTTGATCTGATCGCCCATCCTACACCCTTGGCTGGTATCCTCCCTCATAAAGACATGATCCCCCAGCAGCAAACCCCAAAGGTCTTCTCCTCTGCTCTGCCTCGGACATCTGCCGACTTTGAGAAACTTTCATTCTGCCCTGTATCAGTTTCGCCCTCTCGGTTGTCTGCTGAGCCAACTCTTCCTACTCCAATACTTCATCGAATTCCATTTTACATTCCTGCTTATGGAATATGCTGCCCCAATGAGCGCCAACTCCAGTACTCACACTCTACTTCCAACCCTGAAGACTTGGTCGAGCAAGTCCAGAACTAGGCCCTTAACAGAACCAGGACTAGCCCCTTTAGAGAAAAGTGAGCAAGATCCCTTCATCGGAAGGAAAAAGGACAGCTGGCTACTGCTCATGCCTCCTAGTCCATTCAAACTAGGATCCGAAATATCCTTCTAGGAATCAACTTCCGCATCTTGATCAAAACCATCCATCGACTTCCCAACTGCTGATCTAATTCTCACGCTCCCTAAAGGAACACCTTTGGTTCACCACTATACCACATAATTCTGCACCTTATAAAGACAAAGTTCTTGTTGCTGTTACTTTCTAAATCATCATCATGACTTCCTTTTGCCAACTCGGCTTCCTGTTCCCATCATTTCCTCCTTGTTCAATGTATACATTGGATGCATTGATTTGGGTTCAGGTGCCTATCTGAAAAGGTATACAAGAACGAACGCACCATATATCTCAACCACAACCATGCAAGTAGTGGAGCCGATTGGAAAATTTCCTCTGCATCCAGGATTTTCTTTCTTAAGGACAACTCTATTCCTCTTCTCCAAGATACAACAGACTATTGCCACCCACCTTCCCTTCCACACCTGATTCTACTTGGATGACATACGTATAAGATAAAAGTTCTCAAGGTGGGACCTCAAATCCTTATGTCGAACAAATAGAGCACTTATCCACTTGAAGCACATAGACCAGCCACGTTGCTTTAAAGTTAGAGTTAGTGGCCCACACATCCTCCTGAAATCTCACATCCCCTCCGCCTCTAACTTTCCAAACAATGACTTTTTGGAACTAACCATCATCTTCACCCTCCTCGCACATCCTTCGTACGTCTCTCCACCACCACGATTGATATTTCGGATGAGCTCGGCTTCTCCCAAGTTCCGAGTCATATTCGGATACAAGAATATCTTTCCATTTCCCTTTCTCATCACTCCTCATCCACCATTTCCATACTCATCTTCCAAATCACGATCCACAAAACGGCATCCATTCTGCGTGGAGCTTTCTCTCTTCTCCCAGTAATTTCTCTACTTGGTATTCTTCAACAACTTCCTCTGGCCTAAAGAACTTTAGACACAAATACAATATCTCCTCTTTCCTTTTAAGCTTGTGGTTAAGCTAACGTCACCTCATGCTGTTTCATCGACACGATACATCTCCCAAGCTTCAAATAGAAGAAAATTCATTCTTTCATTCTTGGAACTTAACTCCGGTACTTCCCCTGGATACACGTGCTTAAGTCCTTAAACCCTCAACATTCTGCTTATATACTCTCCATAACTTATATGTAGCTGGAACTAAACCTTGGTACACTAAATCTAACTTACACTTCCTCCTTTGATTCCATCAACTCAGCTGGAGCCATTGACACTGGTCCAGCTCCAGGTACCAAAACAATAGAGAGTTCCACCTCTCTCTTAGGAGGTAATCCATATATCTCTTCTGGAAATACATCCATGAAATCTTTCACCAAGGTATCTTGCTTACGTCCTCTTCATTCTTCACTCCTAACCGAGCTGGGATCATGAAGCACCTCGCTTCTTTCTCCCAACTCCGACTACCCATGCTGAGCTGATATCACGTCTGCCTCTTGGAGGTCTGGAAACGCTATCTTCTGACTACCGCAGACTACGAGAACATGATTGGCAGCTAGCCAATCCATTCCCAGGATAACATCCAGATCCTGAAGAGGTAGGCAGATCAAGTTTACTTTGAATTTGCGTCCCTCTACCATCACTGGACATTCAGGGCAACTGTAGAGGTCAACACCTGTCCTGACGCAGGTGTAGAGACCAACAGTTCAAACGGTAACTCCTTCACTAGAAGGCCCAACTCGGCTACACACGGGCTAGACACAAAGGAGTGTGTCGCTCCAGAATCAAACAAAATTCTAACGCATCTACCAGCTATAGAGCAACACTCTGTACTAAGTTACCTGACTGAGATGCCTCCGCTCCAGGCATGGCAAACACTCTCCCTGCTGCCTGAGGTATGCTGCCTTTGCTCCTCAACTGCTGGGAACTAACGGGTTGAGTCATCCTTTTTCTGTTAGGACAATCTCTAGAAATGTGCCCCATCTCTTGACATGTGAAACACCCTTTCTCTGAATTCCCCTTGGAGCACACCTTGACGTTATGTAACCCACCACAACGGAAACACCTTGATTTCCACGGTTGTTGCTGCTGAAGCTGGAGAGGAACTGCTCCTGCTCGATGTGGTGGAGGTCTCGCATAAGGCTCGCTTTGTGGGTGCTGCACCTTGGCCTTCCCACTAGAGGGACCCCCTGGGTGTGATCTGATTACCCTGGAACCACCCCTCTCCAGGGTCTCCACTCTCTTTGCCTTCTCTACTAAGGCATGGAATTCCCTGATCCACTGATCTGGTTGGTTCGGAGAAACGTTCCCACCGAACTGGGTTGGGTTGTGCCTCATGAACTCGGTCATCCCCATCTGCTCCCGAGGCTGATTGACAGGGAAAGCTGTTGCAGCCGATCCAGCAGTTTCCAAATGATTCATTACAGCCTGATGAATCTGGGCCATTACCGTATTCTGCTGTTGGATGGCAGTCGCCATCATCTCCATGGCCCTGGCGATCTGACCCATCTCTGAAGAAGGTCGGGGAGGGGTAGGAGGTTTACGCGCCATCTTTCCTCGTTTTCAGATTTTGAAACTATGGGTTTCTATATTCCCTACAACTACAAGAATGAGATCGATTAAAAATCAATTCATTCAGGAGGTAACATCTAGACCTTACAAAGGTCAGCATCTCAAAGTCATTAAGAATTTGAGCTCATCAACAAAATCATAATGCTTATAACATCAAGCATAACACCAGAACAACTACTGGTATGCAGTCATCAATCCAATCAACCATTTTCAATCATTACAAAGACACTCAAGAAAATGAAATCGCTCACACCAGAATTCAATATATGCTAAACATCAAACCTTTGGAATTAAGATTGAGACTCATCTCGATCCAGTTATGAGTGTGCACCCTCACTACTTTATCAAGACCTTCTCATTCTTAATACTAAGATTTTCAGTTAGAACATATACTCACCAAAGCACACAAAATCTCAATACAAAAACGTTTGAAAACTTTTCACTATAGTTGTTATTTTAAACTCAATTAAATTTCATGAGCAGAAGAAACACAATGGATCCACAGCCCTCAGGTCATCCTAAGGACGAACTGCTCTGATACCATTAATGTAACATCCCTCCAAATTACTTTGAAATAAATATAAAATGAAAGTAAAGGTGACAAATAGATTCTATGAACAAAATATTATATATATGAAATGAAGTTGCTCCTCTTAGGGAGTTTAATACAAATTCGGTCAAATTTTCCAGAAACATAAACAAAATACAGTAAAAAAAACAAAGCAGGCGATCTCCTATCGGAAGAAACCGATCGCCTATCGGACGAGACCGATCTCCTATCAGAGGAGCCAAAACAGCAGATCACCTATCAGGACAGAAAAAAACAGGCGATCACCCGATAGAGGCAGAAACAGGCGATCACCCGATAGAGACAGAAAACCGGCGATCTCCTCCTCGGCGATCACTCACTAAGGAGCTCTACTTCCTGGAAGATCATCTGCTCCCGTGTAAAATACACGATCATCACAGTTTTAAGAGAAAACCACAGAACCAAAATACGCAGGGTAAGCTAGATATTTTAAAGAGAGTTTAAATCATGAACATGACAATCAAAGTAAAACAAGTTTCAAAATATCCATGTAAAACGTAGAGTTGCTCATATCATTCACCTGATCGCCCAAAATCACACATTTCACAACATTCACCCATATTCATTCCATTTCACAATACTGCATCAAGTGTCTATAAAAATTCCAAGTTCCTCATTCCACACGTCAGACTTTCCACTGACTCACCACACAAGACACTTGACACTACTTCCGGATTGACTCGTGCGTTGATTAGACTCAGAGATCTGCACCTGTCATACCACACCACTGTGAAATCCACACAGGGTCGCTGTGAATCCACACAGCATGCGCATATATCATCTCAATGTCAATAGTTCTCCTGGTATGACAGGGTTAATCCATAGGACAGGCGGAGCTCGTTCTTTTTCACACGAGACGCCCATCATATAGACCTCCTTCGACTCTCAACAACTGAGTAACTTCCTCTACGTGATTCCATTACCTCAGCAGAGTCAGGATATCCCCTTAGGAATCACCGATCAATGCACCTACTACAAGATCTTACACGGTATTTTCTTTCCTGAAAATACTATGCCTCGATCCCACATTCACAGCATTCAAAAACATCATACCACTCGAGTAATTGATTCAAGTCACAGCAACGAATCATTTCAAGGTTCAGATCTTCGAATATTTCATTTAAATCTCAAGTAGTTTCAAAACAACACCCAAAAACAGAGAGTTCACAAACAACGCCAAAACCGGCGATCTAGTTCAAAAACAGGGTGTTTCGAAGACTGTATATAAAACCGGCGACCACGTCGCCCAAGCACACAAACAGAGCATTTTACGCAGATGAAAACAAAATGGCGACCACGTCGCCCTCACTTCAGAGATAGCTACACTATGGCTTGTATGGAAAAAGAGGTCTAGCTTCCCTTACCTGGACTTGCGCCAAACACCAGGAGCTCTGAAACCCAATGAAGCTTGAACGACGCCTTGGCTCTGTTTTTGCGTCTGGTTGAAGGACTTGCAGAGAACCTCCCAGGTGCTCTAATGGTGGCCGTCGCTCGTCGTACTCTCATGTGAAGGTGCTAGAATCGCAGCGCGAAGGAGAGAATGGAGGAGAAGGGAGATAAACGCACCCTTTAGCTCTGGAACCACAGCAACATTTCTTTCCTTCTCCCTCAGAAATGGGTTTTTGCATCTTAAGCTGACTTCTCCACAAAAACCGCTGCCACCACCCACTCTGCAGGGAGTTTGCGTGTACGCTTCGCTGAACAGTACACCTAAGCGTGCCTCTACGCAGGCTAACACTCTGAGGTCACTAGCCTGAACCACTCTTTTTGTCTACGTGGCGCGCGTGCAGGGCGTTTCATGCTGGGGGTCTGGGTCCCACTTTACTCTGTGTGAAACTCGACGTCGCGCGATAACTTTCCACTGCTGACTCATCCTGGCGAACGACCGATGTCTCCTTCGTCCTGGAAGACGACCGATGTCTTCTTCTGGGAGACGACCGATGTCATCCCTGGCGACGCCCTCATAACTCTCGTGCCCTGGCCACGTCCACATGCCTCGTGCCGTAGTGATGCCCGCATGCCTCTCGCGCTCTGACGATGCCTCATGCCTCGCGCGCCCTGGCGACGTCCACACGCCTCGCGCGCCCTGGCGACGTCCGCATACCTCGCGCGCCCTGGCGACGTCCACACGCCTCGCGCGCCCTGGCGACGTCCACATGCCTCGCGCGCCCTGGCGACGTCCACACGCCTCGCGCGCCCTGGCGACGTCCACATGCCTCGCGCGCCCTTGCATGCAACACTAAGGGTGATCTCTTTTGCTCAAGCGTAGAGCTTCGCATGCACAGCGTATCTAAGGCTTAACCCACACCTTGATACGCGTGGTTGTTGGAACCCACTCTGGTTGATTCAGTATCTTGACCACATACTACGTGCATTCCCGTCGATCACGTACACTCTAGGCGATTGGCGCTCATGTCTCCTGTAGGCGACAGGCGATTATGTGCCAGAGGAGTCGGAGATCGCCTCCATCTTCACTAACGGCGATCTCGTAGGAGACTTCTTAGCTACACATTTCCTCCTTTACTCTTCTTGATCTACATGTCAGCCGACCGACCTCTACCAGCTGACCCCAGATCTTGGGCGACGTCCGAGGTCCGACTACTACTAAACTTCATTTACCAGCTCTTTGTATTTTAAATAATAACATCTTCTGAAATTATTTAAATATACCACTTTTATTCCAATTCAATTTTACAGGTCCTTACAACCCCTCTCTGTAGGCTGATGACTCGTCACCCCTCTCTGTAGGCAGATGACTCGTCACCCCTCTCTGTAGGCTGATGACTCGTCACCCTGTGGGGTCTATTCCACGTGTCTTTGACTCATGCTGTGGGACCCAGCTGATGTCCGAGGACTGGTCAGTACATATATGTTTACCGACCATTCATCAGACATCGACGATCGTTAGCAGTAATGGGTCACGTAAGCTAGGTCCCACAAGCAGCGTGAGATAGTGTCCTTCAAGTGGCATGAGCCAGCGTGCCGACAGTGGTCGGACACCAAGAACAGCTAGCAATGGTGAGCCACGTGAGTTGGGTCCCGCAACATGGACTAGAGCCACGTGGGTTGGGCCCCATGAGTAGCATGGGCCAGTGGGCTGATTAGTCATCACATGTCGACCGCCAGAATGGAACGATGTGACCTCGTCACACAACAGGGCGATGAGTCTTCGGCAATAGAGTGGGACGAGGTGACATCGGTCTTGGGTGTTTTGAACAGCAGAACTAGACCATGGAAGTGAGTCCCGAGAGCAAGACCAGTTGTCAGTAAAATGCCCAGAGGTAGAGAGAGGCCTAGGTCACGAAGCATCCATGCGCGTGGTAAGGAAAGCACAGTTAGGTGCAGAATCTTGAAGGGTTTGAGTGCCCGTCAGGATTAGGGTTTCCAAGTGAAGCTACATGCATGGCACGTAAACAGTGAGGGCACTCCCAAGACAGATGGCCCCAGAGTTTAGGTGCACGAGGGGGTACCTAGGTGGCCATCCTATTAGAATTTGTACTCCAGTTAAGGGAACGTGACGTGCCAGATTACTCTCAGATTGAGTGATAGCAATGTGTAACGTCTTTGTAGTGGCCACACCTCGGACATCGGTCACTGAGTGAGAGGTCGGCACCGTAGAGGTCGGTATGATGGGACCCATGGAGAGGCCCACAGAATCACACGTGTAAAAATATAAATAAGGTTCGTGGATACATCACGCACGCAGGGTTTCCATGTGACGTAAGGTTTTGGCATAGAGGATTTGTCCTTAAAAGGAAGAAACACATACGGGGCACGTGAGTATTAACTTAAGGCAGAAGATTTGGTCACGCGGTGCTAGGGTTACAGTGTATGTCCCAGCGCCCGCACTTAAGTTAGTCACTCCAGGAAAGGAAGGTTGCCACGAGAGTTGCACTCCAAGAATGGAAGGCTGCCGCGAGACACGCAGGAAAATCGTATGATAGAATCCCATAAAGGTAACCTTAAATTCGCTGAGAGGCAACGCAGGGGCACAAGGATACGCGTGGCAGGAACCCTAGAAGGGCTATAAAATAGGTAGCAAAGCATTCCCAAAGGTACGCAGCATTTGAGACTAGAACTCTTAGCTATACATTGGTGTTTCTTGCCCTAATCTTGACTTGAGCGTAAGGGGAAGAGAGAAGGTGCAAGCGATCGTAGGAGTCAACTGACGAGAGAGTCAACCGGCAGGAATAGTCTTGTTCCCAAAAACCCTAAATGTGGGTAGCGACACAGAGGAAACCATAGACTATATAAAGGGTAGTAAAACACTTCACAAAGGTATGTAGTTTGGAGACTGAAACTCATATACTATACACTTGGTGTGCTTGCCCCAGTATTGACTTGAGCGTCGGAGTGCAAATGACCTCTAGGGCGCCCCTTCTATCTTTGTAGGTCCAGGTTGTTTCGACCCAGTGAAGCATTACCTAAGTAGAAGGAAGGAGGCGCGAGATTGTCGTAGAATCAACCGACAGGAGAGTCAACCGGCAAGAACATTTGGCGCCCACCGTGGGACCGAAACAAAACAAGGTCCCATTCACAAGCGAAAGAGAAGAATCTAGTGACATGAGGAATACCAAACAAGGATTTGTCCCACCAAATGGGGGCGAAGGCGTCACCATGCAACAAATCATGGAAACGATGCGCGCCCTTCAGGAAATGGTGGCAGAATCCAGGGCGGATCAGGCACGCATTCAGATAGACCTAGCTGCATTGCAGGCCAGGAATGAAGAACTGCATAGGACAAATGAAGAATTGCGCATGAATCTGCGGAATTTGCAGTAGACAGGGGATCGCGTGGTGGATGATCGAGCCCCGCCTACGCCACCCAGGGAATTCCCTATGCCCTTTTCCCAAGCGATCATGGACACTGTGGTGCCAGCCACCTTCATGGGCCCTAAGACCACTTTTACAGGGGTGGAGGACCTAGAGGCGCATCTCATAGTGTTTCACACTCAGATGATGTTGTCAAGAGGCTCCGATGCTGTGAATTGCAAGCTCTTCATGACCACATTGACAGGGACAGCATTGGAGTGGTTCATCAGCTTGCCTGATAGACACATAACATCATTCACACAGTTTTCCACGCTATTCAGGGAACAATACATTGTTAATCGGGCCCCCCCACCAGTGTCCTACAATCTCTTTGACGTAAGGCAGTATCAGGGAGAATCCCTGAAAGATTATCTCAACAGGTTTGGCGCGATAGTGGTAAGGCTGCACACCAAAGACGAGGATATGGTTGTGCACGCCTTCAGGAAGGGGATCTTGTCAGGACCCTTCAGTGAGTCACTAATTAGAAATTGCCCCAAGGCCTTTTGTGAGATCAGGCGTCAAGTTGTCACCCACATCGTAGTAGAAGGGGAGCTTACTGAGAAGCGTGAAAGCATTGCTCCCTCACGATCACGAGGGCCCAATCGACCTCAACCCATGCGGGTGCACGAGGGAACAACGGAGAAGAGAACGCAAGGGAAATAAAAACCCTACGAGGCCAGGAAGCCCCAGACCAGGGCACGTGCGAAGGAGGATGTGCCCCCCAGACATAACTTCCTAGTGGAATTAAAGGAGCTAATCACTATTCCCAACGTAGCGGAAAGATTGAAGATGCCCCGAAAGACAAAGAAGAGACTAGGGCCCAACAAGAACGCGTGGTGCGAGTTCCACTAGGCATTTGGCCATCCCATCCGCAACTGCTTGGCCTTATGTCACCAGTTGGATGAGTTGGTGAAGAGCGGTTTCTTGAATGACTACCTGCGGGAGTAGCAGGGGGGAGGTGGTGGTGACCCCGAGGAGTGATTAGGGGCACGAGGTGCCCATACATGCTGAAATCCACACCATCTCAAGAGGGTTCTCAGGGGGAGGGTGCATCGCGTCACAGCGGAAGAAGTATGCACGATCCGTGATGGCGGTGGAGACGTACGAGGAAGACCACTTCCCTGACGTTGAGCTCACTTTCACAAAGGCTGATCGCCAAGACGTTGTCCCTCATGACAATGATCCAGTGGTGATATCAGTAGTAACAATGGGAAGGAAGGTTCATCGGGTGCTCGTGGATCAGGGAAGCTCTACTAACGTGATGTTTTGGTCAACCTTCAACAAGCTACAGTTGTCTCCAAACCAGTTAAGACCCTACACTGGTTGCTTATATAGATTTGTTGGAGACCAAGTCGAAGTGCAGGGGCACATAGAGCTGAGGACCACCTTCACAGATGGCGTGGCTTCCCGCATAGAAAACATCAGGTACCTTGTCATTAACGCCCCCTCAACTTATAATATATTGTTGGGCAGACCAACCCTGAACAGGTTAGGAGCGGTGGTGTCGATGAGGCACATGAAGATGAAACTGTCCTCTATGGAAGGAGCAGTGATCACCATCAGGTTGGATCAGAAGGAGGCTAAGAAATGTTACGAGAATAGCCTTAAGATAAAGAGGGGAGTGTGCACCGTGACCACCCAACCACCAGGTGGAGTGTGCGCCATTATTGACCAGATCTGAGGAGGAGAAGGGGTCGCACGAGCAGAGGTCGCCTGAGAGAGACAACCCGAGCCAGCTAAAGACATCTTGGAGAGGGAGATTGGAGGTAAGATGTTTAAGCTTGGCAAATCCTTATGCCAAGATGCGTAGGACCAGATTGCAGGAGTCATAGAGCGACACATGGATGCCTTTGCATGGTCTGCCTCAGACATGCCTGGCATCGACCCTGATTTCCTGTGTCATCACCTTGCTATGGATCCCCAGGTCAGACCTGTCTGTCAAAGAAGGAGGAAGTTCAACGAAGAGAGGAGACAGGTCATCAAGGAGGAAACGTAGAAGTTGTTGAGGGTTGGTCACATCCGGGAAATCCAATATCCGGAGTGGCTGGCGAATGTGGTGCTGGTGAAGAAAGCTAACAGGAAGTGGAGGATGTGCGTAGACTTCACCAACCTCAACAAGGCGTGCCCAAAGGATTCCTATCCCCTACCAAGCATTGATGCTTTGGTGGACAGTGCCTCAAGTTGCAAGCTACTCAGCTTCCTGAATGTCTTTTCTGGTTACAACCAAATCAAGATGCATCCCATGGATGAGTGCAAGACAGCGTTTATGACAGAGCTATCTTGCTATTGTTACAGAGTGATGCCCTTTGGGCTGAAGAACGCAAGCGCCACCTACTAGAGGCTGATGGACAAGGTGCTCGCACCTATGATAGGACGCAACGTCCAAGCCTATGTAGATGACATGGTGTGACCTCGTAGGTGAAGGATCAACACGTCGCTGATTTGGAAGAGCTATTCACAACAATAGCTAAGTACAAGCTGAAGCTAAACCCAGAGAAGTGTGTTTTTGGAGTGGAAGAAGGCAAGTTCTTATGCTTCTTACTCACCGAGCGTGGGACAAAGGCGAACCCTGATAAGTGCGCTACAATCCTCGCTATGAGAAGCCCGACTTCAGTGAAGGAGGTTCAGCAGTTGACAGGGCGGATGGCTGCTCTGTCCAGATTTGTATCAGCTGGGGGAGATAAAGGCCACCCCCATTTTTGGTGCTTGAGGAGGAACAGTAGGTTATTGTGGACCAAGGAATGTGAGGAAGCGTTCCTCAAGCTGAAGGAGTGCCTGGCCAGCCCACCAGTGTTATGCAAACCTCAGCTCGACACCCCGCTGCGCCTGTATTTTGCAGTCACTGATCGGGCGGTAAGTTCAATTCTTGTGCAGGAGCAGGACCAGGAGCAAGACCAGGTTTAGAAGCTAATCTACTTTGTTAGCAAAGTATTGTAGGGGCCTGAGGTGAGGTACCAAGCCCTAGAGAAGGTAGCGCTAGCAGTAGTGTTCTCGGCAAGGAGGCTTCGCCATTACTTCCAAAGCTTCACAGTGGTGGTGAGGACAGACCTACCCATTCGTAAGGTCTTGCAGAAGCCAGATGTAGCGTGAAGGATGGTACGCTGGGCAGTAGAATTGTCAGAGTTCGACATACAGTATGAGCCCAGAGGCCTTATCAAGGGCCAAGTTTATGCTGATTTTGTAGTCGAACTGTCCTTGGCAGAAACTCACCACGAAGAGTCTGACTTCAGATGGATGCTCTCAGTAGATGGGTCTTCTAACCAACAAGGCAGTGGAGCTGGCATGATCTTAGAAGGACCAAAGGGGTTATTAATTGAGCAGGCCCTACGGTTCACTTTCAAGGCCAGCAACAACCAGGTAGAGTACGAGGCCCTAATCGCTGGGATGCTGTTTGCCAAAGAGATGGGTGCGCAGAGTCTCCTAGCAAAAAGTGACTCCCTGTTGGTCATAGGCCAAGTAGCAGGGGAGTACTAGGCCAAAGACCCTCAGATGGCCTCCTACCTAGAATACATCAAAGTGTTGCAGAAGTCATTTGCACCATTTGAGTTGGTGCATGTCCCTAGAGAGCAGAATGCCCGAGCTGACTTGTTAGCAAAACTCGCCAGCTCAGGCAAAGGGGGCAGACAGAGGACAGTCATCCAGGAGACCCTGAGGTCACCTCCCACCTATACTGCTGACAACTTGGTAGGAGTACATCAGATTAGCAAGTTAGATGGTAGGAAAAGGAGTCATCGATCGTTGACTCAAGAAACATTGAAGATGCCAAGGGTCAATGCGTATCCAGCATTGGGGGAAGAATTGCCGCAGATCTGCCTGGTACAGAGAGGAGAGACGTGGATGACGCCTTATAAGCGCTACCTAGTTGATGGGATGCTACCAATGGACCCAATGGAAGCAATAGAAATAAAGAAGAATTCGACCAAGTATACACTCATTGATGGGGAGTTGTACACCACAGGTTTACCCACCCCATCCTAGTGTGTATACATGGTGAGCAGTGCAAGCGGATAATGGCGGAGCTCTATGAAGGAATATGCGAAAGCCATATTGGTGGTCGTGCTCTGGCATCCAAGGCCATTCGCGCAGGGTACTACTAGCCAACCATGAGGGAAGACTGCACGAAGTACGCACAGCACTGCAAGCAGTGTCAACTACATGCTGACTGGCATAAGGCACCGCCAGAAGAACTCAGGTCGATATATAGCCCTTGGCCTTTTCCATACATGGCGAATCGACATTCTTGGGCCTTTCCCTTTGGCTATGCGGCGGATGAAGTACCTCGTGATTGCCATAGAATACTTCACGAAGTGGATAGAAGCTGAGCCAGCAGCACAAATCACAGCCCATAAGGTCCAGCATTTTGTGTGGAAGAACATAGTATGTCGCTTTGGCGTACCCAAGTGCTTGGTGTCTGATAATGGCACTCAATTTGCAAGCCAACAGTTGGGGAAGCTATGTACGGAGTTGGGAATCAAACAGGTGTTTGCATTAGTCGAGCACCCTTAGACTAATGGGCAGGTCGAGTCAGCCAACCGAGTCCTGCTCAGAGGACTGAAGAGAAGGCTAGAGAAAGCCAAAGGAACTTGGGCAGAGGAGGTTCCCAGAATTGTGTTGGCTTAACACACTACTCCTCAGTCCACCACCAAAGAGACGCCCTTTAGCTTGGTGTTTGGTTCAGATGCTATGATTCCTATAGAGATCCAGGAGAGCCCGCCACGCTTCCAGAATTTTTTGGCTGAAGAATCCACGAAGAAAGAAAGGTGAACCTGGACCTCCTAGATGAAGTAAGGGAAGAAGCGGGAATCAAAGCTGAAGCATTAAAGAGAAGGGTAGAACTCAAGCACAGTTCAAAGTTGAGAGCTCGGCAGTTCCAGGTCGCCGACTTGGTGATGCGAAAAGCCCATCCCTACCAGATGGAGAATAAGTTGTCCCCCAAGTGGACTGGTCCATTCAGAGTGACAGAGGCCCTTGGAAATGGGGCGTACAGACTCGAGACTTTAAAAGGTGGGTCGATTCCTCATACATGGAATGCAACTCACCTTAAGTTTTATTTCTGTTAAGTTGTAACATTGTACACAGTTTAGGGGACACTCTTTTTTCCTTTATAAGGGTTTTTAATGAGGTCACCCAATAAAATTTTCAGTTGAAGTATATTCTTGAATATTTTGTACAATGCAGTTAAGAACCTGTCACTTGGGGTTAGAGGTCCCAAAAGTGGGAAGGCAGGTTCGCATAGAACACCTCCCCTTCGAGTGAGAACACCGAAGTCGAATAGAAGGGTTCGTCAGTTAAATCCTCCCTTGCCTGCGGGTGATGAGAGGTCAGTTAAGAACCTATCACTTGGGGTTAGAGGTCTCGAAAGTGGGAAGGCAGGTTCGCATAGAACACCTCCCCTTCAACTGAGAACACCCAAGTCAAACAGAAGGGTTCGTCAGTTAAATCCTCCTTTGCCTGCGAGCGATGAGAGGTCAGTTAAGAGTCGTCAGCTTGGCTTAGAAGTCTCGGAAGTGGGAAAGGAAGGTTCACAGGGAACGCCTCCCCTTTCGATTGAGAACACCAAGGAGGACTTATACTAGTTAAATCCTCCCTTGCCTTGAGCGAGGAAAGGTCAGGTAAATACGAATCGGTGTTAGAAGTCTCGAGGAGGTAAAGGGAGGGTTCACAAGGAACACCTTTCCCTCGAGTGAGAACACCCAAGTTGGACAGCAGTGTTCGCCAGTGAAATCCTCCTCTGCCTATGGGCGATGAGAGGTCAGCTAAAGCACGTTGCTTGTGGTGGAAGTCTCGAAAGTGGGGAAGAAAGGTTCACAAAAGAACGCCTCCCCTTTCGAGTGGAAACACCAAGAATGATTCATGCGAGTTAAATCCTCCCTTGCCTTGACCAAGGAGAGGTCAGTTCAGAAGCAGCTTGTGTGTTAGACACCTCGAGGTGGCCGAGAGAGTTTCACAGAGAGCAACAAGGTTGAACCAGGTGGTTCATCAGTCAAATCCTCTCCTGCATGGGGTGAGGAGAGGTCAGCGAAGAGTTGTCCAATTGAGTTGGAGGTCTCGAGGTCGGAAGGGAGTCAAAGGAACCCTTTCCCCCTTGAGTGAAAATGCCAAAATGGATGAAAAAATCGACATAGTCCACTAGTACAACCGATGGAGCACTTCTCTGAGAGAAAAGGTCACCTACAGTGGGTTCTCTTACCTTCGAGTGGTGGCTACATCTATCCTTCAGAGTTAAGCGTGCTACCTATGGGACGATTCTATGTTAAAGAGGTTGTTATCCAAATATGCTAAGGTAGTCAAAAAGCAATCAAGTACTGAAGATACAAGTCGTGCAAAGAAAACATGAAGTGCTCAATGAAGTAAGTTGTTCACAAGACAGCTATATACACAAGGTCAAATATTATTAAATCAAAATTGTGACTACAAGAAGTTCAGCTATTTAATACAACTGCTTAAGAGATCTACTTGGGGACGATGTGTCCGTCGACGACTTGCATTAATACAGAGAAAGGCTAGAGGTCCATCTTAGGATGCACGTAGGCAACCTGAGCAAGGGCATCGCCAAACCCCTTCCCATAGGCGTTGACGGCATCTTCAGTTAGCTCTGCCTTTGTCTTCTTGAGCAGTTCAGTTTGTTGGGCAAGCTCCTCCTCCACTTTACCCACCTGAACTTCTTGATTTGTGGCCCTCTCCTCCAGCTTGGCCACCTTCACTTGGGCCCCCTCCAACTATTCTTCTAGATCGATGACTTTGTTGCGGAGGGGAAGGATCTTGGCCTCGAGCTGGAAGGCCTCCTGCCCCTTGTCGAAGAGGAGTTTCTTGGCCTCCTTCTCTGATTGGCGGAGACTGCCTAGCTCCTGGTTCATAGCAGTCTCGCGCTTGGTAGCCATTTGGACCTGGAAGGCCAACTCCTTCTTCAATTGGGCCACCTCTTCCCTCAGCCCGACTTCTGCCTCTGCCTGGTTTAGTAGAACGCTGGAGGTAGTGTAACGCCCCTCAAAATATTGGTCATTTTTATATGATAAAATAAAGGTGAAACAATAATATCAAAATTTAACATAGATATATACATAATATAATTCATCCATTAATACAAATGTGCCTCAAAATAATATCCCTTTTCGAGGAAGTTTTAATACATCTCCATACAGGAGTTTTCAAAATAAAACAAAAACCACAGCATTCAAAACCGGCGATCTCCTCCTCTAGAAAGTGCTCACTGAGGAGCTCTACTACCTGCAACCTCATCTGCTCCCGTGCAAATATACACGATCATCACAGGTTTAAGAAAAACAACCACGATACAAAACAAAGGGTAAGCTAGATATTTTTAAAAACTTTAAATATGAAGCTTTATATCAATAGAAAGCATAAATCTTCACACCATTCATAATCTATATCAATTTCAACCATCAACATCCCCATATTCCACAAACTTGTCAAGTGTCTATTCAATACATTCAATACTCATGGTTCACACGTCAGACTTTCCACTGACTCATAACATATAGACACATGACTCTACTTCCGGAAGACTCGTGCGTTGACTCAGACTCAGAGATCTGCACCTGTCATACCACACCACTGTGAAATCCACACAGGGTCGTTGTGAAATCCACACAGCCATGCGCATACATAATCTCAATATCATCACTCTCCCGGTATGACAGGGTTAATTCATATAATAGGTCAAGTCAGTTATCTTTCAAACAACTTACACATACATATGAACCTCCTTCGACTCTCAACAACTGAATAACTTCATCTATGTGATTCCATCATATCAGCAGAGTCAGGATATCTCCTTCTAGACAAGTCCCTAGTCAATGCACATTACACACGATCTTACACGGTATTTTCTTTCCTGAAAATACTATGCCTTGATCCCACATTCACAACATTCAATGCATCATACAACACGTAAAAGCACAATTCCATCATATAATATTTTGAATCTTTTCTTAAACAATCCCAATCACAGAAACAATCATTCCAAGGTTCAGATTTTCGAATATCACATGCATTTCACATTTCAATCTCAAACAGTTTCAAACGACACTAAAACAGGGGAGTTTGAAATCAACATTAAAACCGGCGATCACGTTGCCCCACACATAAAAACAGAGCATCGTGAAAAAGAATATGAAACCGGTGACCACGTCGCCCTCACTTCAAAACCTACTCGCCTAAAGTTTTTATAAACGAAAATGCTAGCTTCCCTTACCTGAACTTGCGCAAAATCACCAAGAGCTCCAAAACCCACCGAAGCTCAAAGATGCCTTAACCTGCACCATAGAGTCCCGATCACAAAACTAACGAGATTACCCATTTTCTGCGTTAACAGAGATGATTTCTGAAGTTAAAAGAGTCATATGCTCAACCTATGCAGAGATGACCCTCTCAAATTCAAACTCGACTCAAGGAACAGAGCAAAACGACTTACTCTGTTTTAGGGCTTTGAGCAGAAAACTTGCAGAGCACAACGTCAGGAATCCAGGGTAGTCGCCGATCTTCAACTGGTTCGCTAGGACGTATGAACGCAGGGAGAAGGAGAGGAAAGAAACAGGGAACCAAAGTTAACTCACTCAATCACTCTCGAACCACAACAACGTTTACTGCCTCTCAGGAGTGAGTTTTGAATCTAAGCCAACTTGCCCAGAAATGCCGCTGCCCCCCGCCCACTCTGCAGGAAAGCTTGCGTGCACACTTCCTTGAACAGTATGACCACGTGGGTTTCTGCGCATACCAACTCTCTGACGCTAACTATTCTGAAACACCCTTCCTGTCTACGTGTCGCGCATGCAGGACGTCTCATGCTGGGAGTCTGGGTCCCACCTTATCTGTGTGAAACACGACATCACGCGATAACCTTCCACCGATGACTATCCACCGATGTCTCATCCTGGCGGACAACCGATGTCTCTCCCTGGAGGACGACCGATGTCTCTCCCCGGAAGACGACCGATGTGTCCCTCATCCTGGCGATGACCGTCTGTCTCTCGCCCTGGCGATGCCCGCGTGTCTCTCGCCCTGGCGATGCCCGCGTGTCTCTCGCCCTGGCGATGCCCGCGTGTCTCTCGCCCTGGCGATGCCCGCGTGTCTCTCGCCCTGGCGATGCCCGCGTGTCTCTTGCCTGGCGATGCCCGCGTGTCTCTCGCCCTGGCGATACCCGCGTGTCTCTCGCCTGGCGATGCCCGCGTGTCTCTCATCCCGGCGATGACTTATGACACATCGCCACGCCTTGTTGAAGGTTCTTCATCCCACTATGTTACGTCCAAGGTATCACCTCCACATGGCTTGGTGACGTCGGTAGCTTCACATTTTCCAAGAATAGATCAGCACTACTCCTCGTGCGCCCATGCATGCAACACTAAGGACGATTCCTTATGCTCAAGCATCGAGCTTCGCATGCACAGCGTATGTAAGGCTTAACCCACACCTTGATACGCGTGGTTTTTGGAACCCACTATGGTTGATCCAGTATCTTGACCACATACTAAGTGCACTTTCGGCGATCATGTACACCATAGGCGATTGGCGATCATGTGCACCATAGGTGATTGGCGATCATGTGCCAGAGAAGTCGGAGATCGCCTCCGTCTTCAACAACGGCGATCTCGTAGACTTCTAAGCTACACTTTCCTTCCTTTATATTTTAAATAAAAACATACTTAGAATTTACTTAAAATATATCACTTTCATTCCAATAAAATTTTCTAGGTCCTTACAGGTAGCGAGGAATTCACCAAGGGTTAGACTCATTCGGTCCCTCAGTGAACCCTTGTCTAAGGCCTCCAGCGCTTCTTTAGCAAGAAGGCGTCTAAGGGCATGTTGGAGGATGGAGGGAAGCTCGGGAGCATGAGGCGCCTGATCGTCTTTGGGAGCGTTCTCCCCCCCACCTTTGATTGCCAGGAGTTGCTCGGAAGGAGAGGAGGCGCTTGGGGGTGCTCCCTCAAGGATGAGGGTTGCACCTCGGTAGCGGAAGAGGTCACTGCAGTAACCCCCACCCTGGCTCTTTTGAAGACGAGGCCTGAATCAATGTCCTCGCCCTCGAAGATCACCACTACTGCTACCCTCTTTTGTTTATCGTCGGAGATGGGGCCTGGGGCAGCAACAGCGGGTGAAGAAGGACTAGCAGGACCTGAGCCACCTGCCATACGGCGACCTAGCAGATCTGACAGCCTCTTCGTCTTCTCAGTATCAAGTACCATGTTTGCAACAAATAACAAGTATGAGCCACAATGCAATGCATAGAATTACTCAGCATAAATGAAGGTAAAGACTAAAGACAATAAAAGAATGAAAAGCAAGTACCAATGTAGATGTTGAGGGTTTCAGCATCATACTCATGCCTAATCAGCTGGGCAGTGTTAAACACCACTCCCCAGCTGGAGAGAAGATGGCACAAGTCGCGGTCACAGGAGGCCAACTCCTCAAGACCCCAGGGCTTCTTGAACTTCAGTTTGCCCACCCAATACAGGGGAAACCCATCGAGCAAAGTGGGGTCATAGGAGCTGCAGCAGACCCTAAAGAACTTCCCTTCGAAGCCTTGTAGGATTGCTGGAAGAAAGTTAGCAAGACTCTCCCTGCCACCCCGTTGAGGCTTATCCAAAGCCTCTTACCGAAGCTCTTCGCTTCAAAGAAGTGGAGGAAGACGTCCACAGAAGGAGGGAACCCCAGGTGGTTGCACAGAATGGAGAAGGCTCTCACGAAGGCCCAGCTGTTGGGGTGCAGATGGGCAGGCGCCATGTTGAGCTCTGTGAGGAGGGCCCTCTCGAACCCGGTGAAGGGCAAGCGGACCTTGACCCGCTTGAAGATGGTGGTGTAGAGGAAGGAGAAGGGCTTGTTAAACCAAGTGGTAGTTTAATGTTGTAATCCACCCTTAGATTAAATCTCAAAGAAATTAGCATCTCAATCTTTAACAAAGCAAAATGTTTTTCAAGCTAAGTTGAAACAACCGATTGTTTACACTTAGATGTTTTGAGAAAGGTTGAAAACTGTTTTAGAATGGTGAAATCTGTTAAGTGACAAAACAACCGATTGATTCAAGGAAACAATTGATTGTTTGTTTTGGAACCATAACAGAACAACTGTTTTCTTTGACTGAGCTTTAAATGCTTTAAAACTGAATACGCTCCAATCATTAAATGTTTTGACCAATCTTTTTAAAGCAATTAAGAGTTTGTTAAGATTTGATAATGATCCGGTCGGTCATCAGTAGTTGATGACGTCAGCAGCAGGTGACCACGTGGACCATGCATAGGGTGGCACATGGTAGAAAGAGCAAGTGAATCAGGGAGGAGATTACCTACAACGGTGATCGATAGTCAGATACCAAGTGGCCACCACCCCCAGAGCGATGCCTAGATAAGCGCCTGGAAGCACCGCACCGATGTCGGTGGATAGGCACGAGGCACCGCACGGTCATCGGTGGATATGCATGAGGCACCACACGGTCATCGGTGGATATGCACGAGTCACCGCACGGTCATCGGTGGATATGCATGAGGCACCGCACGGTCATCGGTGGATAGGCATGAGGCACCGCCCGGTCATCGGGGGGAAGTTATGAGGCACCGGTCGGTTGTAAGTGCATGCAGAGGGCGGTCGGTCATCGGGGTTCTTGCCAACGCGTGCTAAGCTGGGACCAAGGTTCCCAGCGAGAGCGTTACACAAGAAGTACAGATCAGTAATCGCCTATCGCCTGTGAGGATGAGTAATCGCTCATCATCGGTATGGATCAGTAGTCGCCTAGCTTGCACATGATCGCCGTGTGTGAAGGTTAGGAGATCAGGTGGTCAGCAAGTCGCCGAAGGAGCACATCGCCGGGAATTTGAGAAGGCTTGGCAAGAACTTGTTGTATGGTCTAAATACAGAGGATAAGTGGCATGTCTGCCACCATGTGTAGTATGAGCTGTGACGCCTAATGTTAACCAGCTCGCAATGTTAAGGTTGCGCCCAGGGTAGCCAGCGCACTAAGCTACTCCCTGTGTGGATAACTTAGTCGCAGGAGCAAAGTGAAGGTAACGTTTCAGCTGCAGGTACTCCAGATGGTGACACGTGTATGACCAGATGTTATCCACGTGTCAAGAGGAATAACCGTCAGGAGAGAGAAAGACTCAGGTATATATACGAAATTCTTAACAGAATAGGGGGAGAGTCATTTTCAGTTGCGATTCACTGTTACACGGTTCTAAGTTTTTCTTTGAAGTTCTTTGGTGATTCACTCACTGACTTGAGCGTCGGAGTGCAACCGGCCGCAGAGGCGCCATATTGTTCTTTCAGGTGTCTTGGAGGAGCTGAAGGTGGAGGTCATTGGTGTGTTTGGCGTGAAGCTGGTAAGGACGAGGCTCGAGAAGGAGAAGCTCTAGCGCTTTGGTCAAGAGGCAGGATCAGATAACAAACTATATCTTTGTATAAATTCAGAAACATTGATTTAAGAATTAAGAATCTTTTGACAAAGTTTTTCTAAGAGAGTATTTCAAAGTGTTGAGATTGCTTAAGAGTTTTGTGATTGATCAAGGTGCTGGAATAGGATTCTACTTGTATTGATTTCAGATATTCATCTGTAACAAGCGTAATCTTTGTAAACTGCTGAAACAATTTGTTTGTGTGTTTTTGATGAGATTGGTTGTGTGTTCTTGAGGTGTTCAAGATCAGCAATATAAGTGTTGGCCAAGCAGAGTGTGTTTCTTGAGGTTTTCAAGGTCATTCTCTTGGTTATTGTGTATGTGATCAAGGTGTGATTGCTTAGTGGATTTCCTCAGGGTTTCTGAGAAGACTGGATGTAGCTCTGGATTGGAGTGAACTTGTATAAACAACTGTGTACAATCTTTCTATCCTTAACTCTTTAAATTCAGTTTGTTTGTTGTTTGTTGGTATAAACAACCAATTGTTTTTCTAGTATTACAATTTTGCTTGGTGTTTTGGCTAACTGAATTGCTGAATCAATTGGTTTCTGAAATAAATTCATTCTAGTTGGGAAAAGATTGTGAAAACCCCTCTAAACAATTCACCCCCCCTCTAGTTTAAAGCCATCTTTTCTAACAAGGCTCTCCGTTGTTGGAGCGATCGTCTGCACACACTAGTTCGCCCACTATGCAAGGTCGAACCGAGACGTACGCGTCGCATTCCCTGCCAAAGACGCACCCCTTGACCTCGTTCTCGTCATCCCTGTGTTTCCTCAGGTTTTCACAGGTGGTGAGTTTTGAGGTCTCATAAGGAGTTCCTCAGGGGCCCAGGAGTAGAGGGCTCTGTAGTCGACTGAGGGAGGAGGGTTGGAAGTAGATTTTGTTCTTGCCATCTCGAATCTAAAACAAAAATGAGAGGCAAGAGGAAGGAAAACAAAGGTTTAAAAGAAAGCTATGGTGTGTTTCAAACGGTGGACAAGGACTCAAAGACGAAGAACGCAAACAGAGCAGAAGAACAGAAACCCTAAAGTGCATAAATCATAACAGTCCCAGAGCAGTTATAGCATGTAATGGGTAGTAGAATCGTAAAGTAAAGGCAGGCCAAGGACTAAAATTCATACCTTAAAGCAAATGAAGACGAAGGGCTGTGAGAGTTGGAGTGGGGGTGGTAGCGTTTGAGAGAAGATGATGATCGCAAGAGAGTTTGAGTGAAAGTGATGGAACAGTGCTGAGGCGCGGGTTTTTGAAGGGGTTTAACGTAGGCAAGGGAGTGAAAACATTAAGAAGCCCTAGCTGTTGATCTAGCCACGTGTCCGCAGATTAAGGAAGTATGGTGAGATGTCCTTTCAGTGCACTGTTCAAATCCTTTCACTCAAAGCCATGTAGGTCGCCCGAGCCGATGACTTAGTCTGTTCACTAAACAAGTTAACAGCTTGAGATTGGGGGGCTTGTGTACCGACCAATCCCCAGACACCGAGAATAGCTAGTAATGGTGAGCCACGTGAGTTGGGTACCACAACATGAGGCAGAGCCACGTGGGCTGGGTCCCACGAGTAGCATGAACCAGTAGGCTGATTAGTCATCAACATGTTGATCACTAGAGTGGAACAATGTGTCCTCGTCACGCAATAGGGTGATGAGTCCTCAGCAACAGAGTGGGACGAGGTGACATTGGTCTTGGGTGTTTTTGAATAGCAGAACTAGACCATGGAAGCTGTTCTCGCCGGTTGACCCCACTGTCAGTTGACTTTGCGACACTCACACGCCTCCTTCCTCACGCTGATATGTGCTTGGTTCTTTCGAAGCAATCTGCACCTACAAAAGAGAATGGGGGCGCCCTAGAGGTCGTTTGCACTCCGACGCTCAAGTCAAGATTGGGCAAGAAACACCAAGTGTTTGAGTAACTATGTTTAGGGTTTGTCACTGCGTACCTTTGTGAAGTATTTTACTGCCCCTTATATAGTCTAGGGTTTACTGCACCGCTAGCCCTAATTAGGGTTCACTGCGCTGCTAGCCGTATTCAAGGCTTACTGGAATACCCTTGCGCCGCTATCACCCAGTCTTAGACTAATCTAGCACATAAGGTTTCCTTATCTGGAGTGCAAACTCTAACAGGATGACCACCTGGGTGCCTCCTCGTGCACCTAGTCTCTGGGGCCACCTGTTCTGGGAGTGCCTTCACTATTCACGTGCCATGCATGTAGCCTTTACTGGGAAACTCTAACTCTGATGAGTACTCGACCCCTCAGGGCTCTGCACCTAACTGCGCTTTCCCTACCATACGCATAAGCGCTTCGTGATTTAGGCCTCGCCTTAACTCTGGGTTTTTCCTTATCATTGGTCCACCCTGGGAACCAATCTCAACTGTTCTAGTCATGTCGTTCAAATCACCTAGCACCAATGTCACCTCGTCACACTCTGTTGTCGAGGACTCATCACCCTGCGCTATAACGAGGACACATCAGCCTACCCTGGTGATCGACACCACTGATTACTCCTCAACCCATTATTCCATGCTGCTTGTGGGACCCTGCCTACATGGCTGTAGGGCCCAGCTGATGTGGCTTGCTGTCGTCAGCAGGTCTCCATGTCCGAGGACTGGTCGGTACATGATCCGATCGGTCAGCTAGTCGATGATGTCAGCAGTAGATGACCACGTGGACCATTCACAGGGTGACACGTGGTAGAAGATAGCAGGTGAATCAGAGAGGAGATCACTCAGAACGGTGATCGGTGGTCAGTTGCTAAAGTGACCACCACCAGCAGATCAGTGCCTAGATGAGCGCCTGACAGTAGAGCGCGAGAAGTGATGAAGCACCGATCAGTCATCGGTGCAAGGTCATCAGGAAGAAGGGTGATTAACACCTCTTTGTCGAGAAAGAAGTCCTCAATTCGAGCAGAGAGCTCACCAATGAAGTCCTCAGAGGGTAAGAGATGTGGGCGATGACAAGGTGGTGAGATGTCCCTTCAGCGCGCTACTCATGTCCTTACACGCAGAGCCACGTAGGTCGCCCGGGCCAATAACTTAGTCTCTTCGCTGAAACAAGTTAACAGCTTGAGACTGGGGGGCTTGTGTACTGACCAGTCCTCGGACACCGAGAACAGGTAGTAAAGGACGAACCACATCAGCTGGGTCCCACAGCATGGGCCAAGGCCACGTGGAGTGGACCCCGCAGGCAGCTTGGATTAGAGGGTGGTCAGTCATTCCCCTCAGAGTGGGGTGATCAGTCATCGGTGTGTTCCCTTAGAGAAGGGTGATCAGCCATTCCCCACAGAGTATGGCGAGGTGACATCGACCTTGGGTGAAGATGAGGTGACATCGGCCTTGGGTGAAGACGAGGTGACATCGGCCTTGCGGGAAGACCAGTTATCAGTAAACATGCCCAGAGGTAAGGAGAGGCCTGAATCACGAAGTGCCTATGTGGGTAGCAGGGAGAGCACAGTTGGGTGTAGAGTCCTGAGGGGACGAGTACACACCAGAACTAGGGTTTTCCCAGTAAAGCTACATGCATGGCACGTGAACAGTGAAGGCACTCCCAGAACAGGTGGCCCCAGAGACTAGGTGCACAAGGAGGCATCCAGGTGGTCACCCTGTGAAAGTTTGCACTCCAGAGAAGGAAACCTTATGTGCTAGATTACCCTAAGATTGGGTGATAGCGGCGCAAGGGTATTCTAGTAAACCCTAAATATGGCTAGTAGCGCAGTGAACCCGAATTAGGGTTAGCGGCGCTGTAAACCCTAGACTATATAAGGGATAGTAAAATACTTCACAGGGGTACGCAGTTTCTAGACCTAAACACACAGAGAGAAACTGAATACACTTGGTGTTCCTTGCCTTACACTGACTTGAGCGTCGGAGTGCAAACGGCCTCTAGGGCACCCCCTTTCTCTTTTGCAGGTGCAGATTGCTTCGAGAGAACCAAGCACATATCAACGTGAGGAAGGAGGTGTGTGAGTGTCGTGAGTCAACCGACAGGCGGGTCAACCGGCAAGAACATTTGGCGCCCACCGTGGGGCCGAAGTAAAACAAGGTCCCATACACGAGAGTGAGAGTAAGAACCACGGAAGATGAGGAATACAAGACACAGGTCTGTTCCACCAAATGGAGGCGACAGCATTACCATGCAACAGCTGATGGAAACGATGCGCGCCCTCCAAGAGACGGTGGCAGAGTCCAGGGCGCATCAGGCGCGGATGCAGGAGGACCTGGCCGCCTCTCAGGCCAGGAATGAGGAGTTGCGCAAGGCAAATGAGGAGATGCGCTCGAGTCTGCACCACATGCAGCAAGCTGGGGGTCGCGTGGGAGAGGATCAGGCTCCACTGACGCCCCCAAGGGCCTTCCCTATGCCTTTCTCCCCTGAGATCATGAACACAGTGGTGCCTCCCAACCTGGTGGGAGTGAAGGCGTCGTTCACGGGGAAGGAAGATCCAGAAGCGCATCTGATAGCCTTCCATACCCAGATGATGTTGTCTGGAGGCTCAGACGCTGTGTACTGCAAGGTGTTTATGAGTACGCTGAGTGGAGTAGCTATGGAGTGGTTCGTGAGCCTGCCAGAGGGCCACGTCACCTCCTTCCAGCAGTTTTCGAAGCTGTTCACAGAGCAGTACATCGTCAACAGAGCGCCACCGATGGTGTCCTACGACCGGTTCGACGTGCGACAGTGCCAGGGGGAGTCGTTGAAGGACTACCTCAACCGTTTTGGTGCGCAGGTAGTAAGGTTGCCCAGCAAGGACGAGGACATGCTAGTGCATGCATTCAAGAAAGGTGTGCTGCCAGGTCTTTTCAGTGAATCGCTCATCAGAGACCACCCTGCCACCTTCGCTAAGATTCGGCGACGCGCGGTGGCGCATATTGTAGCAGAGACGCAGGTCTTTGAGAAGAAAAGCAGTGCTGCACCGCCCAAGCCGCGCGAAGGACAGGGGAAGCAGCAGCGACACGCATGGGTGCATGAGGCCAGAGAAGGGAAGAAAGCGCAGGGCAAGTCTCGCCCCTACACACCCAGGAAGGATCAGGCCAGGGGGCGTGCAAGGGAGAACAATACACCCCCCAGGTATGATTTCATGATAGAGTTGGCGGAGCTGATTGCAATTCCCGCTGTAGCTGCAAGACTCCGAGTACCAGAGAAAACCGACAAGGTGCTTGGAAGTAGGAAGGATGACTGGTGTGAATTCCATCAGGCTTATGGACACACACTCTACACCTGCCTGGCGCTGGGGCATCAACTTGCTGAGTTGGTGAAAACAGGTTTCCTAACCGATTACCTGAGGGAGCCGCAAGGTGATCGCGCTTCGGGGTCCCAGGCAGGTGACCAACAGCATGAGATCCCTGTGCACGGGGAAATCAGGTGATGGAGGGAGCTACGCTAGGGGGGCTCCCAGGTAGCTCGGGGGGAAGCTGAAGCAGAGGGCATGATCGCTACTCATGAGGTCGGTCATCGCCAATGAAAGGAGACCCAGCATATATACACCTAGTTAAGTTGTAAAGTAGATGCGTTCTCGCGCTATACATTGTAAACAGTTGAATACACCAGGGGGCACTCTTTTCCCTAAGGAGGGTTTTTAACGAGGACACCCAATAAAAAGACTTTAGTACATAAAGTAAGTGTGTGTTTTCCAGCTTAAAGTTCCCCTTGCCCCAAGAGCAAGTGCAGGTGATAAGTGGTCAGTACCAAGTGACCACCACCTACAGATTAGCGCCTGGACAAGCGCCTAGGAGCAGAGTGCTAGAAGTCATCGGTGGTTATTCATCGCACGATCAGTCATCGCCCCGTGAAAGCATGATCACTCATCGGCGCATGGTCATCGGGGTCTTGCCAACACGTGTTAAGCTGGGACGCAAGCTCCCAGCGAAAGCGTTACGCATACACCTCGCATGATTCCAGAAGAAGAGATCCTCGCCGGTGGGAACGTGCATGAAACAGTGTGATGAGGCCATGCAGGCAGGATGCGCCTGGCGAGTGCGCTCAGACCAGCCACACCAGGTGCTCTCCTGGGAGCATGCGCCCACTCAGAGAACAGTGGAGAAAAGTCCTCTTCCTCTGCTTCTTACAGCAAGGTTGAGGCGAGAGAAAAGTCCTCTTCCTCTACTTCTTACAGCAAGGTTGAGGCGAGAGAAAAGTCCTCTTCCTCTGCTTCTTACAGCAAGGTTGAGGCAAGAGATAAGTCCTCTTCCTCTGCTTCTTACAGCAAGGTTGAGGCGAGAGAAAAGTCCTCTTCCTCTGCTTCTTACAGCAAGGTTGAGGCAAGAGATAAGTCCTCTTCCTCTGCTTCTTACAGCAAGGTTGAGGCGAGAGAAAAGTCCTCTTCCCTCGACTCTTACAGCGAGGCTGAGGCGAGATAGAACCTGTCACTTGGAGTTAGAGGTCTCGTGAGTGGAGAGGTAGGTTCGTAGAAGAACACCTTCACTTCGAGTGAGAACTTCCATGTGAAAGAAGGGTTCGCCCAGAGAAATCCTCCTCGCCTGTGAGCGATGTGAGGTCAGTTAGAACCTGTCACTTAGGGTTAGAGGTCTCGTGAGTGGAGAGGTACGTTCGTAGAGAACACCTCCATTTCGAGTGAGAACTTGCAACTTGAACAGAAGGGTTCGCCCAGATAAATCCTCCTCGCCTATGAGCGATGTGAGGTCAGATAAATCCTCCTCGCCTATGAGCGATGTGAGGTCAGTTAAATCCTCCCTCGCCTGTGAGCGATGCGAGGCAAGATTGAACCTGTCACTTGGGGTTAGAGGTCTCGTAAGCGGGAAGGTAGGTTCGTCGAGAACACCTCCCCTTCGAGTGAGAACACCCAACGTGAACAGCAAGATTCACCAGATAAGAAAGTCCTCACCTCGACTTTGTACAACGAGGCTGAGGCGAGATAAGAAAGTCCTCACCCTCGACTTTGTACAGCGAGGCTGAGGCGAGATAAGAAAGTCCTCACCTCGACTTTGTACAGCGAGGCTGAGGCGAGATAAGAAAGTCCTCACCTCGACTTTGTACAGCGAGCCTGGGGCGAGATAAGAAAGACCTCACCTTCGACTTTGTACAGCGAGACTGAGGCGAGAGCAGAAAGTCCTCACCCTCGACTTCTTACAGCGAGGCTGAGGCCAGAGAAAAAGTCCTCACCTCGACTTTTTACAGCGAGGCTGAGGCGAGAGAAGAAAGTCCTCTCCCTCGACTTTGTAAAGCGAGGTAGAGGCGAGAGGAGAAAGACCTCATCTCGACTTCTTACAGCGAGGCTGAGGCAAGAAAGGTCATCGAGAAGCACTTTTCTTCCCCAAAACACAAGCATCATCTTTGGCGTTCAGGCTGTAAGGACCTGTAAAATTGAATTGGAATGAAAGTGGTATATTTAAATAATTCCAGAAGATGTTATTATTTAAAATACAAAGAGCTGGTAAATGAAGTTTCGTAGTAGTCGGACCTCGGACGTCGCCCAAGATCTGGGGTCAGCTGGTAGAGGTCGGTCGGATGATGTGTGGATCAAGAAGAGTAAAGGAAGAAAAGTTAAGTTTAGAAGGCTATGGGATCGCCAGTCGTGTGCTAAACATGAGCGCCAGGGGGACGTCGCCAGGGCGCGAGGCATGCAGGCATCGTGCGGGTGCGAGAGGCATGCAGGCATCGCGCGGGCGCGAGGCATGCGGGCATTGCCAGGGCGCGAGGCATGCGGGCATTGCCAGGGCGCGAGGGATGTGGACGTGGCCAAGGCGCGAGAGGCATGCGGGCATCGCCAGGGCGCGATGCATGTGGACGTAGCCAGGGCGCGAGAGTTATGAGGGCGTCGCCAGGGAAGACATCGGTCGTCTTCCAGGGCGAAGGAGACATCGGTCGTCTTCCAGGGCGAAGGAGACACCGGTCGTCTTCCAAGGCGAAGGTGACATCGGTCGTCTTCCAGGGCGAAGGAGACATCGGTCGTTCGCCAGGATGAGTCAGCAGTGGAAGATTATCGCGCGATGTCGAGTTGCACACAGAGAAGGTAAGACCCAGACTCCCAGCATGAAGCGTAGTGCACGCACGCCACGTAGACAAAAAGGGTGATTCAGAGTGGTGACATCAGAATGTTGGCATGCGCAGGAGACACTCGCGGTCGTACTGTTCAGAGCAGTGACTGGCATGCACAAGCGACAACAGAAGTCGTACTGTTCAGAGCAGTGGTTGGCATGCACAAGCGACAACAGTGGTCGTACTGTTCCGGGCAGTGGTTCTCAGACTTCTCTGCAGAGTGGGTGGTGGCAGCAGCAGCATGCGTGGACAGGTAAGTTGAGATTCAAAAGCCACTGCGTGAAGGCAAAGAGCATTACAGACTCAAGAGTGTGAGAGTGAGTGCAAACTCCCTTCCCCCTTCTTCTCTCCTTTGCGCTGCAACTCAGGCAACCTCCAGCACCTGTGTGACGAACGACGACAGCCCTTGGAGCACCTGGGAGTTTCTCTGCAAGTTCTACCAACCAGGCACTGAAAACAGAGCTAAGGCATCCTTCAAGCTCGGTGGGTTTGAGCTCTCGGTGTTTTGCGCAAGTCCAGGTAAGGGAAGCTAGCCTTCATTTTCAATACAAGCCATAGATTAGCTGTTTCTGAAGTGAGGGCGACGTGGTCGCCGGTTTCGTTTTCATCTTCGTGAATGCTCTGTTTCTATGTGTTTGGGCGACGTGGTCGCCGGTTTTATATACAGACTTCGAAATACCTTGTTTTTGAACCAGATCGCCGGTTTTGGCGTTATTTGCGAACTCCCTGTTTTTGATGTTGCTTTGAAACTGTTTGAGATTTAAATGAGATATTCGAAAATAAGAACCTTGGATTGAGTTTTGCTGTGATTGAAATCATTCCTTTAAGTGTTATGTGATGTGTTGAATGCTGTGAATGTGGGATCGAGGCATAGTATTTTCAGGAAAGGAAATACCGTGTAAGATCGTATGTAATGTGTATTGACCTGGGGCTTGTCTAGAAGGAGATATCCTGACTCTGCTGATATAATGGAATCACGTAGATGAAGTTATTCAGTTGTGGAGAGTCGAAGGAGGTTCATACGTATGGGTGAGTTGTTCAAAAGGGAACGAGCTCGGCCTGTTATATGAATTAACCTTGTCATACCGGGGGAGTTATTGACATTGAGACTATATGCGCATGGCTGTGTGGATTTCACAGCAACCCTGTGTGGATTTCACAGTGGTATGGTATGACAGGTGCAAATCTCTGGGCCTGAGTCAACGCACGAGTCAATCCGGAAGTAGTGTCAAGTGTCTTGTGTGATGAGTCAGTGGAAGTCTGACGTGAGAATGAGAAACTTTGATTCGATAGACACTTGATGAATGTTTGAGATTTTAATGACCTTGAGGAATCGTGCAATATGTATTTTAGTTGATGGTTCACGAGGGTATCTTAAATTTGTTTTATCATGATCTTTAAGTTCATATCTAACCCCTTTTAAATGTCTAGCTTACCCTGCGTTTTCTTTTGTGTTGTGGCCTTTTCTTAAATCTGTAATGATCGTGTATAATTTACACGGGAGCAGATGATGTTGCAGGAAGTAGAGCTCCTTAGAAAATTGTCGCTGGAAGGAGATCGCCTGTTTTCTTTTCTGTTGGGTGATCGCCCCTCTTGCTGCTTTATAATAGGAGATCGCCTTTATGATAGGAGATCGCCCTTCTTATAGGAGATCGCCCTTTCTGCCAGGAGATCGCCTATCTGTCTTTTGTATTGTAATTCGTTTACGTTTTTAATGGAGAAGTGATCGTTTGTATTAAACTCCCTGTGAGGAGAAACCTTATTCTCATATATAAAATTTTAATTCACTTCAATCCATTTGTTACTTTTATTTTCATTATATAAATACATATGTATAGTAATTTTGGCGGGATGTTACATTAATGGTATCAGAGCAGTTCGTCCTTAGGATGACCTGAGGGCTGTGGATCCATTGTGTTTCTTCTGCTCATGAAATTTATTTGAGTTTAAAATAACAATTATAGTGAAAGGTTTTCAAACGTTTTTGTATTGAAATTTTGGGTGTGCTTTGGTGAATATATGTTCTAACTGAAAATCTTAGTATTAAGAATGAGAAGGTCTTGATAAAGTAGTGAGGGTGCACACTCATGACTGGATCGAGATGATTCTTAATCTTAATTCCAAAGGTTTGATGTTTAGCCTACATTGAATTCTGGTGTGATTTGTTGAGTGTTCTTGTAATTGCCTGAAAGTGGTTGTTTGGATTGATGATTGTACACCAGTAACTGTTCTGGTGTTTTGTTTGAGGTCATAAGTATTATGATTCTGTTGATGAGCTCAAATTCTTAATGATTTTGAGATGCTGACCTTTGTAAGGTCAAGATGTTACCTCCTGAATGAATTGATTTCTTATCGATCTCATTCTTGTAGTTGTAGGGAATATAGAAACCTGTAGTTTCAACTCTGAAACGAAGAGAGATGGCACGTAGACCTTCTACCCCTCCCCAATCTTCTTCGGAGATGAGCCAGATTGCTAAAGCTATCGAGATGATGGCAACTGCCATCCAACAATAGAATGCAGCGATGGCTCAGAACCATCAAGCTACAATGCACCACTGGGAAACTGCTCGGTCGGCTGAGACAAACTCCCACGGCGGTCAGCCTCAAGAACAGATGGGACTGACTGAGTTCATGAGGCACAACCCACCCAAGTTTAGTGGGAATGCTACCCCTGATCAGGCAGATCAGTGGGTCAGAGAGCTGGAGAAAATCTTTAGGGCGACCTCCTGCCCTGAAGAGAAGAAATTGGTGTTCGCAACCTTTTTGCTATCTGGGGAAGCTGAGTTCTGGTGGATGGGAGCTCAGCAGATGATGGAGGCCCGAGAGGATGTGTTGGACTGGGAGAGCTTCAGGGTGAAGTTCCTAGAGAAATACTTCCCAGACAGCGCAAGGTTTGTGAGGGAAGCTGAATTCCTAAAGTTGGAGCAGGGGGATATGTCTGTGAACGCCTATGCTGCTCGGTTTGAGTATCTCGCCAGATTCTACACCCAGGCGACCTCTGAGGCTTGGAGGTGTAGGAAGTTTGAAGAGGGACTGAAGCATGGGCTGAAGAGGACCATAGCCCCGATGTGCATCAGGGAATTTCACGCCTTGGTAGAGAAGGCGAAGATGGTTGAGACCCTGGAAAAGGGTGATTCTCGGGTGATCAGGTCACACCCAGGGAGTTCTTTCAGTGGGAAGGATAAGGTGCAGCACCCACAAGGCAAGCCTTATACGAGACCTCCACCACGTCGGGCGGAAGCAGCGCCATCCCAGTTTCAGCAGCAACAACCTTGGAAACCCAAGTGTTTCCATTGTGGTGGACCTCACACGTCCCATGTGTGCCCCAAGAAGGCTTTTGAGAGAAGGTGTTTTGTCTGCCAAAGGACGGGGCACGTTGCTAGAGATTGCCCAAACAGGAATGGGGCGACTCAACCTAGTGGCTCTCAGCAGTTGAGGAGCGAAGGCAGCAGACCTCAGGCAACAGGGAGAGTGTTTGCCATGTCTGGAGCGGAGGCATCTCAGTCAGGTAACTTAGTACAGAGTGTTGCTTTATAGCCGGTAGATACGTTAGAGTTTTGTTTGATTCCGGAGCGACACACTCTTTTGTGTCAAGCTTGTGTGTAGCCAAGTTGGGCCTTCTAGTGAAGGAGTTGCCTTTCGAACTGTTGGTCTCTACACCTGCGTCAGGACAGGTGTTGACCTCTACAGTTTGCCCTGAATGTCCAGTGATGGTAGAGGGACGCAGATTCAAAGTAAACTTGATCTGCCTACCTCTTCAGGATCTGGATGTTATCCTAGGAATGGATTGGCTATCTACCAATCACATTCTCATAGGTCGCGGTAGGCAGAAAATTAGCGTTTCCAGATCTCCAAGAGTCAGATGTGATATCTGCTCAGCATGGGTGGTCGGAGTTGGGAGAAAGGAGCGAGGTGCTTCATGATCCTAGCTCGGTTGGGAGTGAAGAATGAAGAGGACGTAAGCAAGATACCTTGGTGAAAGATTTCATGGATGTATTTCCAGAAGAGATACCTGAATTACCCCCTAAGAGAGAGGTGGAACTCTCTATTGCTTTGGTACCTGGAGCTGGACCAGTGTCAATGACTCCAGCTGAGTTGGTGGAATTAAAGAAGCAAGTGTAAGTTAGATTTAGTGTACCAAGGTTTAGTTTCAGCTGCATATAAGTTATGGAGAGTATATAAGCAGAATGTTGAGGGTTTAAAGACTTAAGCATGTGTATCCATAGGAAGTACCGGGGTTAAGTTCCAAAAAAATGAAAGAATGAATTTTCTTTTATTTGAAGCTTGGGAGATGTTTATGTCGATGAAACAACATGAGATGACTCTAGCTTAACCACAAGCTTAAAAGGAAAGAGGAGATATTGTATTTATGTCTAAAGTTCAATTAGACAGAGAAAT
Organism: Phaseolus lunatus; assembly: GCA_013389735.1. Classification (NCBI taxonomy): domain Eukaryota; kingdom Viridiplantae; phylum Streptophyta; class Magnoliopsida; order Fabales; family Fabaceae; genus Phaseolus; species Phaseolus lunatus. The sequence goes on from CM023858.1 coordinate 26,423,815, forward strand.
TTGCTGAAAAATACCAAGTAGAGAAGTTACTGGGAGAAGAGAGAAAGCTTCACGCAGAATGGATGCTGTTTTGTGGATCGTGAATTGGAAGATGAGTATGGAAATGGTGGAGGAGGAGTGATGAGAAAGGGAAATGGAAAGATATTCTTGTATCCAAATATGACTCGGAACTTGGGAGAAGCCGAGCTCATTCGAAATATCAATCGTGGTGGTGGAGAGATGTACGTAAGGTGTGCGAGGAGGGTGAAGATGATGGTTAGTTCCAAAAAGTCATTGTTTGGAAAGTTGGAGGCGGAAGGGATGTGAGATCTCAGGAGGATGCGTGGGCCACTAACTTTAACTTTAAAGCAACGTGGCTGGTCTATGTGCTTCAAGTGGATAAGTGTTCTACTTGTTCGACATAAGGATTTGAGGTCCCACCTTGAGAACTTTTATCTTATACGTATGTCATCCAAGTAGGATCAGGTGTGGAAGGGAATGTGGGTGGCAATAGTATGTGGTATCTTGGAGAAGAGGAATAGAGTTGTCCTTAAGCAAGAAATTCTGGATGCAGAGGAAATTTTCCAATCGGCTCCACTACTTACATGGTTGTAGTTGAGATATATAGTGCGTTCGTTCTTGTATGCCTTTTCAGATAGGCACCTGAACCCAAATCAATGCATCCAATGTATACATTGAACAAGAAGGAAATGATGGGAACAGGAAGCCGAGTTGGCAAAAGAAGTCATGATGATGATTTAGAAAGTAACAGCAACAAGAACTTTGTCTTTATAAGGTGCAGAATTATGTGGTATAGTGGTGAACCAAAGGTGTTCCTTTAGGGAGCGTGAGAATTAGATCAGCAGTTGGGAAGTCGATGGATGGTTTTGATCAAGATGCGGAAGTTGATTCCTAGAAGGATATTTCGGATCCTAGTTTGAATTGGCTGGGGGACATGAGCAGTAGTCAGCTGTCCTCTTTCCTTCCGATGAAGGGATCTTGCTCACTTTTTCTCTACAGGGGGCTAGTCCTGGTTCTGTTAAGGGCTTAGTTCTGGACTTGCTCGACCAAGTCTTCAGGGTCAGAAGTAGAGTGTGAGTACTGGAGTTGGCGCTTAATGGAGCAGCATACTCCATATGCAGGGATGGAGAATGGAATTTGATGAAGTATTGGAGTAGTAAGAGTTGGTTCAACAGACAACCGAGAAGGTGAAACTGATGCAAGGCAGAATGAAAGCTTCTCAAAGTCGACAGATGTCCTAGGCAGCTCAGAGGCAAGACCATCAGTATGGTGAAAGTGGTGTGGGATGAGAGATCGGGTGATACAACTTGGGAATTAGAAGGAACCATGAGAGAAGCCTATCCCTACCTCTTTTCCTTGTGATTCAATTTTCGAGGACGAAAATTTTTCTTGTTGGGGAGAATGTAAGGACCTGTAAAATTGAATTGGAATGAAAGTGGTATATTTAAATAATTCCAGAAGATGTTATTATTTAAAATACAAAGAGCTGGTAAATGAAGTTTCGTAGTAGTCGGACCTCGGACGTCGCCCAAGATCTGGGGTCAGCTGGTAGAGGTCGGTCGGATGATGTGTGGATCAAGAAGAGTAAAGGAAGAAAAGTTAAGTTTAGAAGGCTATGGGATCGCCGGTCGCGTGCTAAACATGAGCGCCAGGGGGACGTCGCCAGGGCGCGAGGCATGCAGGCATCGTGCGGGCGCGAGAGGCATGCAGGCATCGCGCAGGCGCGAGGCATGCGGGCATTGCCAGGGCGCGAGGCATGCGGGCATTGCCAGGGCGCGAGGCATGTGGATGTGGCCAAGGCGCGAGAGGCATGCGGGCATCGCCAGGGCGCGATGCATGTGGACGTAGCCAGGGCGCGAGAGTTATGAGGGCGTCACCAGGGAAGACATCGGTCGTCTTCCAGGGCGAAGGACACATCGGTCGTCTTCCAGGGCGAAGGAGACACCGGTCGTCTTCCAAGGCGAAGGTGACATCGGTTGTCTTCCAGGGCGAAGGAGACATCGGTCATTCGCCAGGATGAGTCAGCAGTGGAAGATTATCGCGCGATGTCGAGTTGCACACAGAGAAGGTAAGACCCAGACTCCCAGCATGAAGCGTAGTGCACGCACGCCACGTAGACAAAAAGGGTGATTCAGAGTGGTGACATCAGAATGTTGGCATGCGCAGGAGACACTCGCGGTCGTACTGTTCAGAGCAGTGACTGGCATGCACAAGCGACAACAGAAGTCGTACTGTTCAGAGCAGTGGTTGGCATGCACAAGCGACAACAGTGGTCGTACTGTTCCGGGCAGTGGTTCTCAGACTTCTCTGCAGAGTGGGTGGTGGCAGCAGCAGCATGCGTGGACAGGTAAGTTGAGATTCAAAAGCCACTGCGTGAAGGCAAAGAGCATTACAGACTCAAGAGTGTGAGAGTGAGTGCAAACTCCCTTCCCCCTTCTTCTCTCTTTTGCGCTGCAACTCAGGCAACCTCCAGCACCTGTGTGACGAGCGACGACAGCCCTTGGAGCACCTGGGAGTTTCTCTGCAAGTTCTACCAACCAGGCACTGAAAACAGAGCTAAGGCATCCTTCAAGCTCGGTGGGTTTGAGCTCTCGGTGTTTTGCGCAAGTCCAGGTAAGGGAAGCTAGCCTTCATTTTCAATACAAGCCATAGATTAGCTGTTTCTGAAGTGAGGGCGACGTGGTCGCCGGTTTCATTTTCATCTTCGTGAATGCTCTGTTTCTATGTGTTTGGGCGACGTGGTCGCCGGTTTTATATACAGACTTCGAAATACCTTGTTTTTGAACCAGATCGCCGGTTTTGGCGTTATTTGCGAACTCCCTGTTTTTGATGTTGCTTTGAAACTGTTTGAGATTTAAATGAGATATTCGAAAATAAGAACCTTGGATTGAGTTTTGCTGTGATTGAAATCATTCCTTTAAGTGTTATGTGATGTGTTGAATGTTGTGAATGTGGGATCGAGGCATAGTATTTTCAGGAAAGGAAATACCGTGTAAGATCGTATGTAATGTGTATTGACCTGGGGCTTGTCTAGAAGGAGATATCCTGACTCTGCTCATATAATGGAATCACGTAGATGAAGTTATTCAGTTGTGGAGAGTCGAAGGAGGTTCATACGTATGGGTGAGTTGTTCAAAAGGGAACGAGCTCGGCCTGTTATATGAATTAACCTTGTCATACCGGGGGAGTTATTGACATTGAGACTATATGCGCATGGCTGTGTGGATTTCACAGCAACCCTGTGTGGATTTCACAGTGGTATGGTATGACAGGTGCAAATCTCTGGGCCTGAGTCAACGCACGAGTCAATCCGGAAGTAGTGTCAAGTGTCTTGTGTGATGAGTCAGTGGAAGTCTGACGTGAGAATGAGAAACTTTGATTCAATAGACACTTGATGAATGTTTGAGATTTTAATGACCTTGAGGAATCGTGCAATATGTATTTTAGTTGATGGTTCACGAGGGTATCTTAAATTTGTTTTATCATGATCTTTAAGTTCATATCTAACCCCTTTTAAATGTCTAGCTTACCCTGCGTTTTCTTTTGTGTTGTGGCCTTTTCTTAAATCTGTAATGATCGTGTATAATTTACACGGGAGCAGATGATGTTGCAGGAAGTAGAGCTCCTTAGAAAATTGTCGCTGGAAGGAGATCGCCTGTTTTCTTTTCTGTTGGGTGATCGCCCCTCTTGCTGCTTTATAATAGGAGATCGCCTTTATGATAGGAGATCGCCCTTCTTATAGGAGATCGCCCTTTCTGCCAGGAGATCGCCTATCTGTCTTTTGTATTGTAATTCGTTTACGTTTTTAATGGAGAAGTGATCGTTTGTATTAAACTCCCTGTGAGGAGAAACCTTATTCTCATATATAAAATTTTAATTCACTTCAATCCATTTGTTACTTTTATTTTCATTATATAAATACATATGTATAGTAATTTTGGCGGGATGTTACACAGGCCCTTTATGTGCTTAGCGCTGGAGTAACAGAGAAGTAAAGCAAAGCCTGAAGCGCGATGACTGATCGGTGGTGCACCAACATGCTAGTCGGTGGTCGGTGGTAGAAGCAAGTTCTGCTGCGAGAAGCCAAAGCATTTAGGCCCTTCAAGTCAATCGTCCAGCATGAAGTTATGCATAAAAGTTGTTAAAGACAATGTTGAGTCACATGCAGAGAGTTAAAAATGGAAAGGGACATGCAGTTGGAGCAAAGATTTCATTCATATTGAACTCAATGCAGTGAGCCTTTATGAAGCAGAAAAAGAAATTACACAGAAAAGAAGAAGTTGCAAAGGGTGAAGCTCAAGGAGGAGGAATGATCTTGCCATCGACCACTTAGTCTCTTCGCTGAAGCAAGTTCACAGCTCGAGACTGGGGGGCTTGTGATCCGGTCGGTCAGCTAGTCGATGATGTCAGCAGTAGATGACCACGTGGACCATTCACAGGGTGACACGTGGTAGAAGATAGCAGGTGAATCAAAGAGGAGATCACTCAGAACGGTGATCGGTGGTCAGTTGCTAAAGTGACCACCACCAGCAGATCAGTGCCTAGATGAGCGCCTGACAGTAGAGCGCGAGAAGTGATGAAGCACCGATCAGTCATCGGTGCAAGGTCATCAGGAAGAAGGGTGATTAACACCTCTTTGTCGAGAAAGAAGTCCTCAATTCGAGCAGAGAGCTCACCAATGAAGTCCTCAGAGGGTAAGAGATGTGGGCGATGACAAGGTGGTGAGATGTCCCTTCAGCGCGCTACTCATATCCTTACACGCAGAGCCACGTAGGTCGCTCGGGCCAATAACTTAGTCTCTTCGCTGAAACAAGTTAACAGCTTGAGACTGGGGGGCTTGTGTACCGACCAGTCCTCGGACACCGAGAACAGGTAGTAAAGGACGAACCACATCAGCTGGGTCCCACAGCATGGGCCAAGGCCACGTGGAGTGGACCCCGCAGGCAGCTTGGATTAGAGGGTGGTCAGTCATTCCCCTCAGAGTGGGGTGATCAGTCATCGGTGTGTTCCCTTAGAGAAGGGTGATCAGCCATTCCCCACAGAGTATGGCGAGGTGACATCGACCTTGGGTGAAGATGAGGTGACATCGGCCTTGGGTGAAGATGAGGTGACATCGGCCTTGCGGGAAGACCAGTTATCAGTAAACATGCCCAGAGGTAAGGAGAGGCCTGGATCACGAAGTGCCTATGCGGGTAGCAGGGAGAGCACAGTTGGGTGTAGAGTCCTGAGGGGACGAGTACACACCAGAACTAGGGTTTTCCCAGTAAAGCTACATGCATGGTACGTGAACAGTGAAGGCACTCCCAGAACAGGTGGCCCCAGAGACTAGGTGCACAAGGAGGCATCCAGGTGGTCACCCTGTGAAAGTTTGCACTCCAGAGAAGGAAACCTTATGTGCTAGATTACCCTAAGATTGGGTGATAGCGGCGCAAGGGTATTCCAGTAAACCCTAAATATGGCTAGTAGCGCAGTGAACCCTAATTAGAGTTAGCGGCGCTGTAAACCCTAGACTATATAAGGGACAGTAAAATACTTCACAGGGGTACGCAGTTTCTAGACCTAAACACACAGAGAGAAACTGAATACACTTGGTGTTCCTTGCCTTACACTGACTTGAGCGTCGGAGTGCAAACGGCCTCTAGGGTGCCCCCTTTCTCTTTTGCAGGTGCAGATTGCTTCGAGAGAACCAAGCACATATCAACGTGAGGAAGGAGGTGTGTGAGTGTCGTGAGTCAACCGACAGGCGGGTCAACCGGCAAGAACAGTACACAAGCCCCCCAGTCTCAAGCTGTTAACTTGTTTCAGCAAAGAGACTAAGTAATCGGCCCGACGACCTACGTGGCTCTGTGCATAAGGACGTAAATAGTGTGCTGAGGGGACGTTTCACCAACCCCCTTTTATCTGTAGACCCGTGGCCGCATCAACAGTTTGGGATTCTTAACGTTTACGCTCCCTAGGGCTATGTTAAACCCCTTCAAAATCCCGCGCCACTTCACTGTTTCATCACTTTTCACTCGAGCCTTCATACCTTCTAACTTCTCTCGCAAGCTTCTGTCCTACTCCAACCCCTATGTAACGCTCCTCAAAATATAGTTCATTTTTATATAATAAAATAAAGGTGAAACAATAATATCAAAATTTAACATAGATATATACATAACATAATTCATCCATTAATACAATTGTGCCTCAAAATAATATCCCTTTTCGAGGAAGTTTTAATACATCTCCATACAGGAGTTTTCAAAATAAAACAAAACAACAACATTTAAAAACCGGCGATCTCCTCCTCCAGAAATGCTCACTGAGGAGCTCCACTGCCTGCAACATCATCTGCTCCCGTGTAAATTACACACGATCATCACAGTTTTAAGAAAACAACCACAAAATAAAACACAGGGGTAAGCTAGCTATTTTTAAAACGTTAAATATGAAACTTTAAAATCAACATAATCGGCTTTTAAACACCCACATAATTCCATCACTTTCTCATTCATTTCACATAGCCATCAAATATTCACACATTTCACAATTTCCTCAAGTATCAATCATTCCACAAAAATCCACCAAGTGTCTATCACATTTCAATATTTCTCTTTCTCACGTCAGACTTCCACTGACCCATCACACATAGACACTTGACACTACTTCCGGAAGACTCGTGCGTTGAACTTAGGATCCAGAGACCTGCACCTGTCATACCACACCACTGTGAAATCCACACAGGGTCGCTGTGAAATCCACACAGCCATGTGCATAAACATAATCTCAATATCATCACTCTCCCGGTATGACAGGGTTAATTCATATAACAGGTCAAGTTAGTTATCTTTCAAACAACTTACCCATACATATGAACCTCCTTCGACTCTCAACAACTGAATAACTTCATCTATGTGATTCCATTATATCAGCAGAGTCAGGATCGTCTCATTCACAGGATACTCACTGATCAATACACTCTAATACCAATCTCAACACGGTATTTCCTTTCCTGAAAATACTATGTCTTGATCACAATTTCACATTCATCCAGTACATCATACCACACGTAAAAGCACAATTCCATCATATAATATTTTGAATCTTTTCTTAAACAATCCCAATCACAGAAACAATCATACCAAAGTTCAGATTTTCGAATATCATATGCATTTCAATCTCAAACAAGTTCAAAACGACACTAAAACAGGGGGTTTCGAAATCAACATTAAAACCGGCGATCACGTCGCCCCACACATAAAAACAGAGCATCGTGAAATAGAATATGAAATCGGCGACCACGTCGCTCTCACTTCAGAACCTACTCGCCTAAAGTTTTTATAAACGAAAATGCTAGCTTCCCTTACCTGAACTTGCGCAAAATCACTAAGAGCTCCAAAACCCACCGAAGCTTAAAGATGTCCTAACCTGCACCATGGAGCCTTTATCACAAAACTGACTATACTACTCATTTTCTACGCTAACAGAGACGATTTCTGGAGCTAAGGGAGTCGCCGGCAACGCCTATGCAGAGGCAACCCTCTCAAGCTCAAATTCGACTCGAAAAATAGAGTAAAACGACTTACTCTGTTCTAGCGTCCTGACGGGAGAACTTGCAGAGTAACCTTCCCAGGTGCTCTATGGCAGTCGCCGGTCTTCAACTGGTACGCTAGGACGTCTGAACGCAGGGAGAAGGGGAGGAAAGAAACAGAGAACCAAAGCTAACTCACTCAGTCACTCTCGAACCACAGCAACGTCCACTGCCTCTCAGGAGTGAGTTTTGAATCTAAACCAACTTGCCCAGAAATGCCGCTGCCACCACCCCCTCTGCAGGAAAGCTTGCGTGCACACTTCCTTGAACAGTATGACCACGTGGGTCTCTGCGCATACCAACTCTCTGATGCTAACTATTCTGAAACACTCTTAATGTCTACGTGTCGCGCATGCAGAACGTTCATGCTGGGAGCCTAGGTCCCACCTTATCTGTGTGAGACACTACCTCGCGCGATGACCATCCACCGATGACTAACCGCGCGATGATTATCCACCGATGAACGATGTGTCTCTTATCCCGGCGATGACTGATGTGCCTCTCATCCCGGCGATGACTGATGTGACTCTCATCCCGGCGATGACTGATTCCTCTTCCTGACGGACGACTGATTCCTCACTCTGGCAGACAACCGATGTCTCACCCTGGAGGACCACCAATGTCCCACCCCGGCAGACCACCGATGTCTCACCCTGGCAGACCACCGATGTGTCTCCCATCCTAGTTGATGACCGTCTGTCTCTCACCCTGGCGATGCCCGCATGTCTCTCGCCCTGGCGATCCCCGCGTGTCTCTCGCCATGGCGATCTCCGCGTGTCTCTCGCCCTGGCGATCTCCGCGTGTCTCTCGCCCTGGCGATCTCTCATCGTCCTTGGTGTGGCGAGGACACATCGCCTTGCTTCTGTCGACTGATGCCACATCGTCACACCCTGTTGAGGGCTCGTCCTACCACTACTCCACGCCTGTGTTATCACCCCCACATGGCTCGGTGACGTCGGTAGCTTCTCCTGCCCGAGGGTAGCTCAGTACTCAATCCTTACGTGCCTAAGCATGCAACACTAAGGTAAATCCCTTATGTCCAAGCGTAAAGTCCCGTAGTTATTCTGCATGCATGGCACTCCTAAGGTTCAAATCACACCTCCCTACATGTGATTTCTGGAACCCACTATGGTCCACCGACCGACCTCTACCACGCCGCCCTCAGACCTTGGGCGACATCCAAGGTCTGACCACCATGAAATTTCCATTACAAGCTCTTTTCATTTTAAGTAATAACATATTCAGAATTCATTAAAATTATACTTCTTCTATTCCAAATAATTATCTAGATCCTTACACCCTACACTCACGACCCTTCAACTTCGCTCACGCAAAGGTATAATCTTTACTCTCCCTTTCTGCCTTCACTTTATGATTCTGCTTCTCTTCACATATCCTAATTGCGCTGGGTCTGTTTACGATTTCTGCATTTTAGGGTTTCTGTTCTTCTTTTCTGCATTCGTTCTTCTTTTGAGTCTTTGTCCGCCATTGTTTTCGTCATCATTTTCTTCTAAAACCCTTTTCCTTCTTCCTGCCTCTCATTTGTTTTAAATTCGAGATGGCCAGAAGCAAAACCACCTCCAACCCTCCTCCAACTGTAGCGGTTGATTACAGGGCCCTCTACCCCTGGGCTTTTGAGGATCTCCTTGCTGAGCCCTCCAAACTCACCTCCATTGAAGATTGGAGGAAGCACAAGGATGATGAAAATGAGTTTAAAGGGCGCGTCTTCGGCAGGGAGAGCGACGCATACATCTCAGTGCATCCTTGCACCGAGGGTGAACCTGTCTGCACCGACGATCGATGCAATGGCGGGGAACCCTTCTTCTTCTTCTATGCCACCGTGTTCAAGCGAGTCAAAGTACGTCTTCCCTTCACCGGGTTTGAGAGGGCTCTTCTCACGGAGTTGAACGTAGCGCCTGCTCAGCTGCACCCCAATAGCTAGGCCTTCATTAGGGCGTTTTCCATACTTTGCAACAACCTAGGGTTCACTCCCTCGGTAGACATATTTCTATACTTCTTCGAGGCAAAGAGCCCTGGGAAAAGGCTTTGGGTAAGCCTTAACAGAATGGCAGGGAGGGTTCTTGATGTGAATTCAAGAACATAATATGAAAAGTTCTTGACATTCTTAGGAGACATCTTGAGTTGGTCATATGAGAGGCACTTTCTCTTAGAATTGGATCAATGTTCTAAGTCAAGAACTCACCAAAAACTAATGCCAAAACACAAACTCATATGGAAGTTCCAATTATTGTCAAATTGAACCGATTAAAGATGAAATTAAAGGCAAGGAAACTGAATATAAGTGCTGGAAATTAAAGGCACCGAACCAAAACACAAGAACACAAGCTAAGACATGAAAACTAAAAGAGAAGGAAGGAAGGAGAAGAGAATGCTCATGAAGATGGAGGTATGGTTGGATGATCACGCCACTAAGAGGATGAAGGCTCCTAAATGAGTGTGCAAGCCGCCACTTGAGGTAACCATTGAACCTTCAAGATAAGACTAGTGAAGAAGATGCAAAGCTCTCCAATGCTCACTCAAAAAATTGAGTAAAGTTTCTCTAATTCAAAATTCAAAAATTCAAATCTGCATTTTACAAGAGCTCACACCTTTATTTATAGTGTGAGGGTGCTGAAAAATAGGTGGGAAAATTCAAAAGAAACTCTTTTGAAATTCCCACCAAAACAAGTCACATGGGAGGTGTGACCTTTTTCTACTATGACACCTCCTAAAAACTACACTTACACCTACTCTCCTAAGTCACATGTACAATGTGACTTTATTTTACATATTCACACTCCTATATTTAATATCCACACCTCCTACAACTTATACAAAAGAAAAACAAATGATGCTCTTTTATTTAATGCTTGGCCTTGCTTCTCATGGATTGGACTTGGGCTTCTTGGGCTTGGCCTTTTTGGGCTTGGGCTTTGGGCTTGGGCCTCCTCTTTTGAAAAGACTAATAAGAAAAACTTTAAATGTTTTGGTGGATGGCCTCTTCCTCCATTAGTGAAATCCTCTCTTCCTTGATATCCATCAGTTCTGCTCACCCTCTTCTCTCAATCATACAAGGGTTTTAAGGGGAAGTTCTTTCGAGTCTACTGCAGCTCCTATGGCTCCACCATACTCGATGGGTTCCCACTATATTGGGTGGAGAAGTTGAAGTTTAAGAAGCCTCGCGGACTCGAGGAGCTGACGCCCTTTGATCGCGAAGTGTGCCAAACTCTCTCCAGCTGGGGCGTGGTGTTCGACACCACCCAGCTGATTAGGCACGAATATGATGCTGAGACTCTCAGTGTTTACATTGGTACATTGTCTTTGTCTTATATCTACCTGCTTTTGTGTTTTATGCTTGACCCTTCTCACCCTTTCTTGTTGTCCCTTGCAGGCATGGTACTAAACGCTGAGAAGAAGAAGAGCCTGGCTGATGTGCTAAGTCGCCGCACTGCAGGTTGCTCAGGCCCTGCTGGCCCTTCCTCCCCCGCTGTGGCTTCCCCAGAACCAACTGCTGACAAGTCAAAGAGGGCAGCTCCAGTAGAAATCTCTGAAGATGAGGACACCTGCTCCGATCTCGTCTTCAAGAGAAAGAGGGTGGAGGTTGCTGCAGAGGTCTCTTCTACAACAGAGGGGAAACCTCCTTCCTTCAGGGAGCACCCTCCCAATGCTTCATCTCCACCCGAGCCACTCTTGGCGCTCGAGGGTGGAGGGGAGAGTGCCCCTTCATCTAGCCAAGCGCCTCCTGCTCCTGGCCAAGCTGCCATGGAGGCCATGGACAAGAACTCTCTGGGGGACCTTATCAGCCATGGCCTTGGGGAGTTCCTTGCTGCCTCCAACTTCTTACTGGTCAAAGGCAACGCAGAGGCAGAGTTGCTGGAGAAAGTTGCCAACCTGGAGAGGGAGCTGGAGCAAAAAAAGAACTTGGACCTCCAACTCCAACAAGCTGCCAAGCGCGAGAGTGCTCTAAACCAGGAGCTGGGCAGTCTCTGCCAATCTAAGAAGGAGGCCAAGAAGCTCCTCTTCTCCAAAGGGCAGGAGGCCCTCCAACTTGAGGCCAAAATTCTCCCCCTCTGCAACAAAATCATTGAACTTGAAGAGCAGTTGGAGGGGGCTCAAACCAAAATGACCAAGCTGGAGGAAAGGGCTACCACCCGAGAGGTTCAGCTGGGCAAAGTTGAAGAGGAACTTGCCCAACAAACGGAGCTGCTTAAGAAGATTAAGGCCGAGCTCACTGAAGATGTCACCGACGCCTATGGGGAGGGGTTTAGTGATGCCCTTGCTCAGTTTTCCTGCGTGCATCCTGAGATGGACCTCTCGCCATTCTCTGTAACTATGCAGGTAGTCGATGGGCAAATAGTGCCTAGATAGGTCTATTGAGCAGCTGTATCCTATAGATGAACCTCTTGTAATTATATTTTGTGAACATTTCTTCAATAAAATATAATTTTTTTGTCTATCATACTTGTTCACCTTTGTAGTTTAATTGACTTGCATTCGTATCTCTGCTATTGTTTTACTGTTTGGCATACCTGGTTGAACTCACCACTCAGCATACAATAAAACCATAAGCATCGCGCTCGACTCAGAATAACCCATAGGTAGCACGTTTAATTCTGTTGAATCGCTATGAGCAAGAATTTATGATGACTTCTCTGCTGGAAAGTACCTCACCACCTCGTCATCACCCACATCTCTTAGTATTATGAGGACTTCAGCACCGATCTGTATGAACATGACCCCTCCTTGCTCGAGGCAGAGGGGAATGCTAACGTATTTCGTCTGAGCACTCATCGCCCTTGGGCGAGGGTAGACGTCACTGGTGAACCCTTCTGTTCAAATTGGGAGTTCTTACTCGAAGAGGAGGTGTTCCATACGAACCTACCTTCCAACTGTCGAGACCTCTAACCCGAATGACAGGTTTGGACTGACCTCACATCGCTCTTAGGCGAGGGAGGATTTCACTGGGTGAACCCTTCTGTTCACGTTGGGAGTTCTCACTCGAAGGGGAGATGTTCTCTACGAACCTACCTTCCCGCTTATGAGACTTCTAACCCTAAGTGACGAGTTCAAACTGACCTCACATCGCTCATAGGCGAGGGAGGATTTAACTTGGTGAACCCTTCTGTTCACTTTGGGAGTTCTCACTCGAAGGGGAGGTGTTCTCTACGAACCTACTGTCCCACTTATGAGACTTCTAACCCCAAGTGACAGGTTCGAACTGACCTCACATCGCTCATAGGCGAGGGAGGATTTAACTGGGTGAACCCTTCTATTAACGTTGGGAGTTCTCACTCAAAGGGGAGGTGTTCTCTATGAACCTACCTTCCCGCTTACGAGACTTCTAACCCCAAGTGACAGGTTCGAACTGCATTGTACAAACACATTCAGATATACATTTTAACTGAAAATTTTATTGGGTGACCTCATTAAAAACCTTTAAAAGGGAAAAAAGAGTGTCCCCTAAACTGTGTACAATATTACATGGCTTTAACTAAAATAGAACTTCAGGTGAGTCGCATTCCTTGTACGAGGAATCGGACCACCTTCTAAAGTCTCCAGCCTATATGCTCCATTCCCCAGGGCCTCTATCACTTTAAAGGGACCAGTCCACTTAGGGGATAGCTTATTCTCTATCTGGTATGGAGATGCCTTCCGCATAACTAGGTCGGCCACCTGGAACTGCCGAGCTCTCAACTTGGACCTGTGTTTGAGCTCAACTCTCCTCTTCAACGCTTCGGCCTTGATTCCTGCCTCTTCCCTAACTTCATCCAAGAGATCGAGATTCACCTTCCTTTCTTCGTTGGACTCCTCAGCCACGAAGTTCTGGAAACGTGGTGAGCTCTCTTGGATCTCCACAGGGATCATGGCATCTGAACCATACACCAAGCTAAAGGGGGTCTCCTTGGTGGTGGACTGGGGAGTAGTAATGTAAGCCCATACAATTCTGGGAACCTCCTCAGCCCACATTCCCTTTGCCTTCTCCAGCCTTCTCTTCAGCCCCCTGAGTAGGACTCAGTTGGCCGACTCGACCTGCCCATTGGTTTGTGGGTGCTCGACCGATGCGAACACCTGCTTGATCCCCAATTCTGTGCATAGCTTCCCCAACTGTTGACTTGCGAACTAGGTGCCATTATCAGACACCAAACGCCTGGGTACCCCGAAGCGGCACACTATATTCTTCCATACAAAGTGTTGGATCTTCTGGGCCGTGATCTGTGCTACTGGCTCAGCCTCGATCCACTTCGTGAAATATTCAATGGTGACCACGAGGTACTTCATCTGCCGCACCGCCAAAGGAAAAGGCCCCAGGATGTCAATTCCCCAGGTGTAGAATTGCCAAGGGCTGTATATTGACCTGTGCTCTTCTGGTGGTGCCTTATACCAATCAGCATGCAATTGGCACTGCTTGCACTGCTGCGCATACTTAGTGCAATCCTCCCTCATAGTCGGCCAGTAGTGTAACGCCCCTCAAAATATAGTTCATTTTTATATAATAAAATAAAGGTGAAACAATAATATCAAAATTTAACATAGATATATATACATAACATAATTCATCCATTAATACAAATGTGCCTCAAAATAATATCCCTTTTCGAGGAAGTTTTAATACATCTCCATACAGGAGTTTTCAAAATAAAACAAAACAACAGCATTCAAAAACCGGCGATCTCCTCCTCCCGAAATGCTCACTGAGGAGCTCTACCACCTGCAACCTCATCTGCTCCCGTGCAAATACACACGATCATCACAGGTTTAAGAAAAACAACCACGATACAAAACAAAGGGTAAGCTAGATATTTTTAAAGCTTTAAATATGAAACTTTATATCAATAGAAGGCATAAATCTTCACACCATTCATAATCTATATCAATTTTCAACCATCAATATCCCCATATTCCACAAACTCGTCAAGTGTCTATTCAATACATTCAATACTCATGGTTCACATGCCAGACTTTCCACTGACTCATAACACATAGACACATGACTCTACTTCCGGAAGACTCGTGCGTTGAACTTAGCATCCAGAGGCCTGCACCTGTCATACGAAATTGCTGTAAAGTTCCCACAGCTATGCGCATAAACATAATCTCGATCTCAATCTCAATATCCTCACTCTCTCGGTAGGACAGGGTTAATCCATATAACCGGTCAAGTCAGTTATCTTTCAAACGACTTACCCATACATATGGACCTCCTTCGACTCTCACCAACTGAATGACTTCATCTATGTGATTCCATCATATCAGCAGAGTCAGGATCGCCTCATTCACAGGATACTCACAGATCAATACACCCTCATAAAATCTCCACACGGTATTTTCTTTCCTGAAAATACTATGCTTCGATCACTCTTTCACATTCATCCAGTACATCATACCACACGTAAAAGCACAATTCCATCATATAATATTTTGAATCTTTTCTTAAACAATCCCAATCATAGAAACAATCATACCAAAGTTCAGATTTTCGAATATCATATGCATTTCAATCTCAAACAAGTTCAAAACGACACTAAAACAGGGGGGTTTCAAAATCAACATTAAAACCGGCGATCACGCCGCCCCACGCATAAAAACAGAGCATCGTGAAAAAAAGAATATGAAACCGGCGACCACGTCGCCCTCACTTCAGAACCTACTCGCCTAAAGTTTTTATAAACGAAAATGCTAGCTTCCCTTACCTGAACTTGCGCAAAAACACTAAGAGCTCCAAAATCCACTGAAGCTTAAAGATGTCCTAACCTGCACCATAGAGTCCCGATCACAAATCTAACGAGATTACCCATTTTCTGCGTTAACAGAGACGATTTCTGAAGCTAAAAGAGTTGTATGCACAACCTATGCAGAGACGACCCTCTCAAATTCAGACTCGACTCAAAGAACAGAGCAAAACGACTTACTCTGTTTAAGGGCTTTGATCAGAAAACTTGCA
Organism: Phaseolus lunatus; assembly: GCA_013389735.1. NCBI lineage: Eukaryota > Viridiplantae > Streptophyta > Magnoliopsida > Fabales > Fabaceae > Phaseolus > Phaseolus lunatus. Next base: position 26,439,330 of record CM023858.1, read on the forward strand.
GAGTAACCTTCCCAAGTGCTCTATGGCAGTCGCCAGTCTTCAACTGGTACGCTAGGACGTCTGAACGCAGGGAGAAGGGGAGGAAAGAAACAGGGAACCAAAGCTAACTCACTCAGTCACTCTCGAACCACAGCAACGTCCACTACCTCTCAGGAGTGAGTTTTGAATCTAAACCAACTTGCCCAACAATGCCGCTGCCACCACCCACTCTGCAGGAAAGCTTGCGTGCACACTTCCTTGAACAATATGACCACGTGGGTCTCTATGCATACCAACTCTCTGATGCTACTATTCTGAAACACTCCTAATGTCTACGTGTTGCGCATGCAGAACGTTCATGCTGGGAGCCTGGGTCCCACCTTATCTATGTGAAATACGACATCGCGCGATAACCATCCACCGATGACTGCTCGCGCGATGACCATGCCTCTCATACCGGCGATGACCGATGCCTCTCATACTGGCGATGACTGATTCCTCACTCTGGCAGAAACCGATGTCTCACCCTGGAGGACCACCGATGTCCCACCCTGGCAGACAACCGATGTCTCACCCCTGGCAGACCACTAATGTCTCACCCTGGCAGACCACCGATGTCTCACCCTGGCAGACCACCGATGTGTCTCCCATCCTGGTTGATGACCGTTGCTCCTCTCATCCTGTTGGCGATCTCTTATCGCCCTTGTGTGTGACGAGAACACATCGCCTTACTCTGGTCAGCGATGTCACATCGTCACACCTTGCTGAAGGTTCATCCTCCCATTATGTTACGTCCAAGGTATCACCTCCACATGGCTTGGTGACGTCGGTAGCTTCACATTTCCAAGAATAGATCAGCACTACTCCTCGTGCGCCCATGCATGCAACACTAAGGACGATTTCTTATGCTCAAGCATAGAGCTTCGCATGCCCAGCGTATCTAAGGCTCAACCCATACCTTGATACGCGTGGTTTTTGGAACCCACTATGGTTGATCCAGCATCTTGACCACATGCTAAGTGCACTTTCGGCGATCATGTACACCATAGGCGATTGGCGATCATGTACACCATAGGCGATTGGCGATCATGTGTACTCTAAGCGATTGGCGATTATGTGGAATCTTCGCACACGGCGATCATGCGCAAAATAGGCGATGTCTGATTTCATATGGGGGAAGTCAGAGGACGCCGCCTTCTTCAACAAATGGCGATCTCATCGACTTCTAAGCTACACCTTCCTTTCTCTTACCCTTCTTGATTCACGTGCCTCCCTCCCTTGAAGCACGCCCACTTGATTACCTCACGATAAAGCCATCGCACCTAACTACTTGGTTGGTACAATGGTCAATCGATCGCCCTCTACCAGCTGATCCTAGGCCTTGGGCGACGTCCGAGGTCTGACCACTACAATATTTTCTATTTTTATGTCCTTTTTATTTTAAATAATGACATACTCATAAATTATTTAAAATCTATCACTTCTATTCCAATTAATTATCTAGATCCTTACAAGTAGTACCCAGCTCGAACGGCTTTAGACGCCAAAGCACGACCTCCGATGTGACTCCCACATATGCCTTCATGGAGCTCTGCCATTATCCTCACACACTGCTCACCATGTACACATACGAGGATGGGGTGGGTAAACCCATGCCTGTACAACTCGCCATCAATGAGTGTGTACCTGGCCGAGTTCTTCTTTATCTTCCTTGCTTCCGTTGGCTCCATTGGAAGCATCCCATCGGCTACGTAGCGCTTATAGGGCGTTATCCATGTCTCTCCACCCTGCAACAGGCAGACTTGCGATGGTCCCTCCTCCATTAGCATGCAGGCGTTGACCCGTGGCTTCTTCAGAGTTTCTTGGGTCAACAACCGATGACTCCTCTTCTCACCGTCTGATTGGCTGATCTGATGGACTCCCACCAAATTATCAGTTGTATAGGTACGAGGTGCCCTCAGGGTCTCCTGGATGACTGTCCTCTGTCGGCCCCCCTTGCCCGAGCTGGCGAGTTTGGCCAACAAGTTAGCTCTGGCATTTTGCTCCCTAGGCACATGCATTAGCTCAAAGGTTTCAAAAAAACTCTTTAGCTGCTGGACATACTCCAAGTAGGAGGTCATCTAGGGATCTTTGGCCTGGTATTCTCCCGCCACCTGACCTGTGACCAACAATGAATCACTCTTCGCCATAAGACTCTGCGCTCCTATCTCCTTGGCCAACAACATTCAAGCAATCAAGGCTTCATATTCTGCTTGGTTGTTGCTGGCTTTGAAGGCGAACCACAGGGCCTGCTCTATCAATAATCCCTTGGGCCCTTCGAGAATTACCCCCGCTCCACTACCTTGCTGATTTGAGGACCCATCAACTGACAACACCCACTTGAAACTAGGTCCTTCCTGCTGGGTCTCTATCGAGGACATCTCGGCCACAAAATCAGCGTAGACCTGTCCCTTGATTGGACCTCTGGGCTCATACTGTATGTCGAATTCTGACAACTCGATTGCCCATCGCACCATTCTTCCTGCCACGTCTGGTTTTTGCAAGACCTTGCGTATTGGCAGATCTGTCATTACCACCACTGTGAAACTCTGAAAGTAGTGACGAAGTCTACGCGCTGAGGCTAAAAGGCCCTGGCAATATTCCCTTCCTGAAGGCATGCACCACCATATCTTCATCTTTGGTGTGCAACCTCACCACCATTGCCCCAAATCTGTTGAGGTAATCTTTAAGGGACTCCCTCTGATGTTGCCTTACGTCGAAAAGATCATAAGACATTGGTGGAGGGGCCCGGTTGACAATGTATTGTTCTCTAAACAGCGTGGAGAATTGCGCGAAAGACGTGATATGTCCCTCGGGCAAGCTAACGAACCACTCCAGCGCTGTCCCTGTCAACGTGGTCATGAAGAGCTTGCAATGCACTGCATCAGACCCACCTAACAACATCATCTGCGTGTGGAATGCTGTGAGATGCGCTTCAGGGTCTTCTACCCCAGTGAGCATGGTCTTAGGCCCCACGAAGGTGGCTGAGGCCACCATGTCCATGATCGCTTGGGAGAAAGGTATGGGGAAAGCCCTTGGCAGCGTTGGTGGAGCCCGATCGTCTCCCACGTGATCCCCAGCTTGCTGCAAATGGTGTAGGTTTAAACGTAGCTCCTCATTCGCCCTGTGTAATTCCTCATTCCTGGCCTGTGATGCGGCCAGGTCCGCTTGCATACGCGCCTGATGAGCTCTAGACTCCGCCACCGTCTCCTGGAGAGTGCGCATTGTTTCCATGAGTTGTTGCATGGTAATGCTTTCACCCCCATTTGGTGGAACGGATCCTTGTCTAGTTTTCCTAATCTCTGTGGTTTCTTCTCTTACTCTCATGTATGGGACCTTGTTTTATTTCTGCCCCACGGTGGGCGCCAAATGTTCTCGCCGGTTGACCCGCCTGTCGGTTGACTCTGCGACACTCACACGCCTCCTTCCTCACGCTGATATGTGCTTGGTTCTTTCGAAGTAATCTGCACCTGCAAAAGAGAATGGGGGCGCCCTAAAGGCCGTTTGAACTCCGACGCTCAAGTCAAGATTGGGCAAGAAACACCAAGTGTTTGAGTAACTGTGTTTAGGGTTTGTCACCACGTACCTTTGTGAAGTATTTTACTGCCCCTTATATAGTCTAGGGTTTACTGCGCCGCTAGCCCTAATTAGGGTTCACTGCGCTGCTAGCCGTATTCAAGGCTTACTGGAATACCCTTGCGCCGCTATCACCCAGTCTTAGAGTAATCTAGCACATAAGGTTTCCTTATTTGGAGTGCAAACTCTAACAAGATGACCACCTGGGTACCTCCTCGTGCACCTAGTCTCTGGGACCACCTGTTCTGGGAGTGCCTTCACTGTTCACGTGCCATGCATGTAGCCTTTACTGGGAAACTCTAACTCTGATGAGTACGCGACCCCTCAAGGCTCTGCACCTAACTGCGCTTTCCCTGCCACACGCATAAGCTCTTCGTGATTTAGGCCTCGCCTTAACTCTGGGTTTTTCCTTATCATTGGTCCACCCTGGGAACCAATCTCAATTGTTCTAGTCATGTCGTTCAAATCACCTAGCACCGATGTCACCTCGTCACACTCTGTTGCCGAGGACTCATCACCCTGCACTGTGACGAGGACACATCAACCTACCCTGGTGATCGACACCACTGATTACTCATCGACCTACTATTCCACACTGCTTGTGGGACCCTGCCTACATGGCTATAGGGCCCAGCTGACATGGCTTGCTGTCGTCAGCAGGTCTCCACGTCCGAGGAGTGGTCGGTACAGAAGCTGAGTCCCAAGAACAAGACTAGGTTTCAGTAAAATGCCCAAAGGTAGGGAGAGGCCTAAGTCACGAAGCATCCATGCGTGTGGCAGGGAAAGCATAGTTAGGTGCAGAATCTAGAAGGGTTTGAGTGCCCGTCAGGATTAGGGTTTCCTAGTGAAGCTACATGCATGGCACGTGAACAGTGAGGGCACTCCCAGAGTTTAGGTGCACGAGGGGGTACCCAGGTGGCCATCGTGTTAGAATTTGCACTCTAGTTAAAGGAACGTGACGTGCCAGATTACTCTGAGAGTGAGTGATAGCAGCGCGTAACGGCATGTCCCGAAAACCCTAAATGTGGGTAGCGGCACAGAGGAAACCCTAGACTATATAAAGGGTAGTAAAACACTTCATAAAGGTACGCAGTTTTTAGACCTAAACTGAGATACTATACACTTAGTGTGCTTGCCCCAGTATTGACTTGAGCGTCGAAGTGCAAACGGGCCCTAGGGCGCCCCTTCTATCTTTGCAGGTGCAGGTTGTTTCAATCCAACGAAGCTATTACCTAAGGAAAAGGAAAGAGGCGCATGATTGTCGTAGGGTCAACCAACAGAGGAGTCAACCAGCAAGAACAACATCATATTATAAAAAAACAGAACTGAGACGAACAAAAGAGAAAAGGGAAGGCAAAGGATATGAGAAGGAATATTTCTTCTATTTACTTTTCCTTACTTAAATCAAAGCAGAGAGTTTGAATATATACAAACAGTACACTCAGTATAGGTCTAGCTACTAAAGAGACATAAAATGTAAAATAAAGAACCAATAAATGCTAGAATAAGAAAAGACAAAATAAAGGCTAGACATATGTACAAAAAGAAACAGGTAAGAATTATAAAAGACAAAATTAATATTAGCTTCCTTCTAGAAGCCTTGCATCCATATCCTTTGCTAGACCACCCATAAATATATAGTCTCACGCACGAATTGACAGTCTCAATGTAAGAGGGTGTGTTGGAGATCCCACATCCAATAAAGATAAGGACATTTTATAGTATATAAGTGGGTGTAAACTTTACTTTATAAGTTGATTTTATAAAATTGAGTTAAACTTAAAGTCCACTTCTTAAGATAACATGTAATATTTTAAAAATATGTTTATGGAATAAACATTCTAAAATATATTCTTTTAGTACACTTTTTTTAAACGTTTTGGGTAATCTAAACTTATTGTTCTGGAATACAAATTCAACATACATCAGTTCTAAAAATGTGGATTTTGTAATCTATAACTCTAGTGTACTTATGGATTGTAAAAATTACCCTTCTTGATGGAAGAGGCCCAAGCCCAAGCCCAAGTCCAAGCCCAAGCCCATGTTCAAGCCCAAGACCAAGCTCAAGCCCACCAAATAGAAGATATGGGGCAACTACAAGGGTTATGGCAAGAAGAATACAAGAGGATTGGGACACTGCTACTGATGGCAGAGAGACTCTCCTCTACATGTTACAGATGCCAGAAGTTTAGTGTAGAAATAGAATTTAATTTTCTTGTCAAAATTAGAATAGGAAAATAGTTGTAATTTTTCTTAGAATTAATTTTGCCACCTAAAAAGCAACGTAGGTTTAATTAGGGTTTCTAAAACTCCTAAATTAAACCTAGGCCGGTCAAAAGAGCACATATTTAACACATGTGCAATGAGTTAAATGTGCTGCACACATGATACATATTTTACATGTGCTAAATGTTTTACAACACATGTTAAATAAGTTTCATGAGCTACATGTGCTCTTAAGACACTAGTGCAAAATGATGAAAGGAATACTCCTTTCCAACTGCGGCTTCGCGCTAAAACGCATTTGTTAAAAATGCGGTGGCATTTTTTAAATTAGTTTTGATCTTGCCGCGGACTTGAACGTGGAGTATGTGCCTCGTCACTCCTTCGTCTAGCCCTCTGCAGCCGCATGTTCTGCAAGAACGCTCCAAGAACCCTCTCTGGAACTCCCAACGATGCCTGCAAAACAACACAGACGGCGCCTCTAGCGGCCGTGTGCACTCCGACGCTCAAGTCAGGCAACAGAACCACCAAAAACTCTATCTGAATCTCTCTGTGAGACTCGTGTGTGCTCTCAGATCCACTTTCTCTCTCTATCACTGAATTCTGTTATCACTGTGCAACGTGTATAAACGTGCTCACAATAACTCAAAAATGTGTGTAATTCTGTAAAACTGTAAAAACTGTAAATCGTAAAATCTGTGTACCTTACATGACGTGGAGTGCTTTTATACCTAGGCCGCGCCTCTCTCTCAGATGGTGACACGCGGAGGCATGCAACTTGCATCTAACCGTACGCGTGTCACACCTGAAGGGCCTTGCACTTTTCTCTGTGCACCTAAGTTATCCTCTTGCGGAGTAACTTAGCGCATTTCTTCCCTCTGAGTGAGTCGCATGCTCCCAGGAGAACACCAGCGGTGGCTGGTCTAGACACACTCGCCAGGCGCTGTAATGCCCCTCAAAATGTTGTTCATTTATATATAATAAAATAAAGGTGAAACAATAATATCAAAATTTAACTTTGATATATATACGTAATATAATTCATCCATTAATACAAATGTGCCTCAAAATAATATCCCTTTTCGAGGAAGTTTTAATACATCTCCAGACAGGAGTTTTCAAAATAAAACAAAACAATCAGCATTCAAAAACCGGCGATCTCCTCCTCCAGAAATGCTCACTGAGGAGCTCTACTACCTGCAACCTCATCTGCTCCCGTGCAAATATACACGATCATCACAGGTTTAAGAAAAACAACCACGATACAAAACAAAAGGGTAAGCTAGATATTTTTAAAAACTTTAAATATGAAACTTTATATCAAAAGAAAGCATAAATCTTCACACCATTTGATGGAAGAGGCCCAAGCCCAAGCCTAAGCCCAAGCTCAGGCCAAACAACTAGGTTCATGGCAAAGAGGATTCAAGAAGAGTGGGACTCTGCTACTGATGGCAGAGAAACTTTTCTCTACATATTCAAAGACCCCTCAGAGGACCAAAAAGAGTAAAGCCCAAGCCATGGGAGCTGAGCATCAATTAATTTCAATTTATAATTTCAGTAGCGTAGGGTTCATTTAGCACAATCGGGGGTGTATTTAACAATTTAGTAGAGTAGGGTTCATTTAGCACAATAGGGGGTGTATTTAACAATTTAGCTTGTACCTAGGCCTTTTAGGGTAGGAATGTAGCCCTACCTTCTAGAAGCATGTTAAGGGGCTGCATTGACCTTTAGTCAACACCCTAGCAGCCCCTCTTTTATGTATTCCCCATCCCACCCTTGCTCCTTACTCTCCAAGGCACCATCTCCTATAAATAGGGTGCTTTGGCTCATATTTTTTTAAGATCAATTTATATGAGTAAATGCTGCCAAAATTATGCTAGCTTCTACTCTTTGTCTAGTCTCTCTAGGTTAGACACTTTGATCTTCATCTTCACCTTCCTCCAAGTGATTTGGCCTAACCTATCACTCTCCATACCTTTCATGCACCTACAAGGAACCCATAGCTCTATATGAGTCATCCTTGACCCATATCATCCATAGCTTCCACCACCTTTTTACCTCATATTTTAAGAAGAACAAATGGTCATGAAGAACAACCTATCATTTGGTATCTAGAGCTTTGGTTCTTCAAGAGATAAGTGTTCTCTTCATTTTATTTTTTGAGTCTTCTTTATTCCATGTTGTTCATCATATCCTTAAATGTCTTGCTGTTTTTAATTTCTTTTTAAGTTGGTGTTGCTGTTTTTAAATTTCTATTTGGTATTTTTGGTTCAACTTGATCTTGAACTTCCATTTTTCAAACTGTTTTAGGTTCCTTTTGTGTTGGCTGTTCTGTTTTTATTTTATTTAAGTCTTATTGATGTTTTTAATCGGTGCAAAGTGTTTGTGGTTGAGTCATTTTGATTTTTGAATCCATAAAAGTTTTGTCAAAGTCATGTTCATCCTACAATGTCATAAATTCCAAGTGGTGCCTTTTATTGTTGATTTGGTTGCTTGATTTTGTTTTGAGTGCAGTTTATATTTCTGGTTTTGAAGCTTTGGTGCCTTTTATACTTTCGTATTTGAGTTCATACTTGTGTGTTAGTTCCATACAAGTTCGTATCCAATCATTTCCATTGTGTTTTTGAAGTTTCTTTACCGTTTTCTAATTTCAAGTTAGGATCTCTCTGTTTTCACTGCTACTGTTCTGGCTGGAATCGTTCCCAGAAATTACATTTGTTTGTAAAAAATTCTGAAATTTTGTATTTGAGTAGTTTAATGTGTTAAGAAAAAGTGAAAAAAAGAAGCACATCAAAATTCAAAATACAAAAAAAATGATAAATGAAATACGAACAGAGTGCAAAAATCCTGACTCTGGAAAAACGCTGACGCGGCAGTGATTTCGGAAAAATTATTACAATTATTTGACTCACTGTTTTGGTGAAATTCCAACGCCTATATTGAGCTAAAACATTGAAGTTTCTGTGGTTAAAATTTCAAGCTCAAATTTTAAGTATTCTGTCCAGCATAAAATTGGAAAGTTGTGAAAAATTTTACACAAAAAATTCTGTAGTGCTGTTTTGGTTTTATTCATCTATTCTAGTTCCATTCACTAGGATTCCACTTTGTGTGCTACCTTTTTCTTGTGTGCCTTAATTTTTTGCTTGTCAAATTTTATTGAATACTCTTTCAAGTCTTGTCAAATATCAACTCCATTTGCAGTATTCCTTGATTTTAAATTTGAGTTTTGTTGCTTTAAAACTTGCTTGACCTCTCTTTGGTGGATTTGACCTAAAAAGTGCTTTGGTGAGTGTGGAGCTAAAATTTTGTTTTGGTGAAAGCCATATCACTAAAGAGGAGCTGGATTAAAGATTTAAGGTTGAATAACCTAAGGAGACAAAGCAAGGGAAAGCAGCAACCTCATTGAAAAATACACAAATATACACAAAGGAGCTACAAGTGAAGGAGTGCATAGAATAGGACTTTAAATTTTTGTGCATCAAAATTTGTTAACCTAATTTCTTTGTATTTCTTTGAGTTGTAATTTGCAAGGACATTGATTAACTAGTGGATTAATACGTCTTAGACGGTGAGTGTGTCTTCAAGGTTCCAAAGTGCCAAGAAGCCTCACCTTAGGATTCGACTAGTTTTAAAAGCTTTCTAGATAGCAATTTTCATTTGTGTTTTATTGCTTTACATATAGTTTTTCTTGCATAAAATTTTTTTTTTATCTTTGATTGTGCTCTAAGTAAATTGCTTAGAGAAAGGTTTCTGAAAGTGTTGTGGGATAGTATCTGGCTAAGGAAAGGCTTGGTACTTAAGAGATCCTAGTGATCCACCTCCCTTTCCTAGGAAATTACCTACTTCACTCCACTTATCTTTCTTTTTGAAAATTACTTTTATCACAAACCCTAAACATGTCTACTCATTCTTCAAGTCATAGTGAAAGTGATAGAAAATCCACAAAATCTCTTTTGAAACAATTGGCTAGAGATTTTCAATCACTATCACTAAGACAATTGCAACATGAGGCTCAACTTTTGGAAGATAAAAAAGAAAGAGATGCCCATCTTGCACTTTTGGAAGAGGAGTTGAGAATTGTTAGAGAAAAAGATGAATACATTCGAAAATTAAAAAAATCACATGCATCACATGCATCTAGTTCTAGGTCAAGTGACTCACATGTTGAGGGGAGTCTGAGAGTAAATGATTATTATCAACCTCCACCTAAAAGAACTAGGAGAGAAAGCCACCCAAAAAAGACTAGGGTAGACTTACCTCATTTTTATGGAAAGGAAAATGTTGAAACATACCTAGATTGGGAAATGAAAGTAGAACAACTTTTTGCTTGCCATCATGTTAGCGAGGAAAGGAAAGTACCCTTAGCCACTTTAAGCTTTCAAGGAAATGCTATGTATTGGTGGACAGCCCTAGAGAGAGATAGGCGCCTCCACAGGGATCCTCCCATAGAATATTGGAATGACCTTAGGGGAGCCTTGAGACGCCGCCATATTCCTTCATACTATGATAGGGAGTTAATGGACAAGCTCCAAAGACTCCAACAGAAAAACATGAGTGTAGAGGAGTATAGGCAAAAGATGGAGCTCTACATGATGAGAGCCTCTATTAGGGAAGAAGCCACCACCACCATAGCTAGGTTCCTAAGTGGTCTCAATCTTGAGATAAGGGATAAAGTAGAACTTTTGCCCTACAGGGACTTGAATGATTTGATCCAACTTTGTATAAAAGTTGAACAACAAAATTTGAGAAAGGGATCAAATCGCAAGGAGAGTTCTTACTCTAACTCTTATCCCAAGAGAGAGTATAGAAGAGAAAAGGAGGATAGTTTTTCAAAGGATAAATCCAAAGAAACTCCCAAAAGTGTAGGAAAAGATGTGTCTACCTCACAACCCTGCAGTAAAGACATCGAGTGCTTCAAGTGTCTTGGTAGAGGCCATATAGCATCCCAGTGCCCAAATAGGAGAACCATGATCTTAAGAGGTAGGGATGAGTATAGCAGGCAAGATGAAGAGTCTAGTGGGGAAGAAGAGAAGGAAAGTAGTGAGGGGGCATATCCTTGTGAGGGAGAATTAATGATGATCAGAAGAACCCTCAACAATCAACCTAGTGTGAACCATGAAACACAGAGAGAGAACATCTTTCATACAAGATGTAAAGTTTCAGAAAACATTTGTTCCCTCATTGTGGATAGTGGCTCTTGCTGCAATTGTTGTAGCACTAGGATGGTTGAAAAGCTTAATCTACAATTAATACCTCATCCAAAACCTTACAAACTTCAGTGGATAAATGAAGATGGGGAATTAACTATAGATAAACGGGTAAAAATCAGTCTTTCTGTGGGGAACTATAAAGATGAGATTTTATGTGATGTAGTACCCATGGAAGCCTGCCACATCTTATTGGGAAGACCATGGCAACAAGAAAACCATCCATAATGGTCTTACCAACGAGATAAATTTTACCCATAGGGAGAAAAAGTTTGTACTCTATCCTTTAACACCTTCACAAGTGGTAAAGGACCGAGTAGAAATGAAAATAAAGAGAGAAAATGAGAAAGACAAAAGAGAAAGAGAGGATAATGAAAGGAAAGATAGAGAAGAGAAAGAAAAGAGAGAAAAAGTGATGATAGAAAAGGAAAGTACAAAAAATCATTTGTTTGGAGTAGAACCAGACATTGACTTAAATTCTTTTTTCATAGAAAACCCTTATGAGAATATGCTTGAAGAAAAATCTGTTTTTGAAGTTGAACCAGATATAGATATAAACCTTTCCTCCACAGAAAAGCCAAGTGAGGGTTGTTTGAAAAAGAAGAAGTGGAATCTAGAAAGAATGAAGAGTATCTTACAACACCTCCTACAAGCGTAGTGGCAAAAGAACCCTTAAAGGGGGATTGCAATACTTTGAACTCTTCTTTTCCTTTGAATCATGATGCTTACTCTTATTCTCAAAAATCACAAAAACAACACTTTGTGATGTTGTTGCTTATCTTGGGCAATGAACAACACAAAGGAAGTAAAAATATTTTTGAAAAGGGCCCTATTTCTTTCAAACAAAACTTTTATAAAAATAGTAAAGGGCCTTATTTCCTTACTATTTTATTTGAATACACTAGTTTTAATTTTCTTATCTCACTTTTCTTTAATGTTTACTGTAGGTTAATATTTGATCCTGGAGGAGGAGCATAGTTTTCAAAGTAGGAATAAGGCTGTTGTTTGAGATCAACCCTGTAGATCTGAGGACAGATCCTCTCAAGAAGGAGGGGATGATGGAAGAGGCCCAAGCCCAAGCCTAAGCCCAAGCTCAGGCCAAACAACTAGGTTCATGGCAAAGAGGATTCAAGAAGAGTGGGACTCTGCTACTGATGGCAGAGAAACTTTTCTCTACATATTCAAAGACCCCTCAGAGGACCAAAAAGAGTAAAGCCCAAGCCATGGGAGCTGAGCATCAATTAATTTCAATTTATAATTTCAGTAGCATAGGGTTCATTTAGCACAATCGGGGGTGTATTTAACAATTTAGTAGAGTAGGGTTCATCTAGCACAATAGGGGGTGTATTTAACAATTTAGCTTGTACCTAGGCCTTTTAGGGTAGGAATGTAGCCCTACCTTCTAGAAGCATGTTAAGGGGCTGCATTGACCTTTAGTCAACACCCTAGCAGCCCCTCTTTTATGTATTCCCCATCCCACCCTTGCTCCTTACTCTCCAAGGCACCATCTCCTATAAATAGGGTGCTTTGGCTCATATTTTTTTAAGATCAATTTATATGAGTAAATGCTGCCAAAATTATGCTAGCTTCTACTCTTTGTCTAGTCTCTCTAGGTTAGACACTTTGATCTTCATCTTCACCTTCCTCCAAGTGATTTGGCCTAACCTATCACTCTCCATACCTTTCATGCACCTACAAGGAACCCATAGCTCTATATGAGTCATCCTTGACCCATATCATCCATAGCTTCCACCACCTTTTTACCTCATATTTTAAGAAGAACAAATGGTCATGAAGAACAACCTATCACCATTCATAATCTATAACAATTTCAGCCATCAATATCCCCATATTCCACAAACTCGTCAAGTGTCTATTGAATACATTCAATACTCATGGTTCACACGTCAGACTTTCCACTGACTCATAACATATAGACACATGACTCTACTTCCGGAAGACTCGTGCATTGACTAGACTTAGAGATCTGCACCTGTCATACTACATTGCTGTAAAGTTCCCACAGCTATGCGCATAAACATAATCTCAATCTCAATCTCATCACTCTCCTAGTATGACAGGGTTAATCCATACAACAGGTCAAGTAGTTATCTTTCAAACCACTTACCCATACATATGAACCTCCATCGACTCTCAACCCCTGAATAACTTCATCTATATGATTCCATTATATTAGGAGAGTCAGGATATCTCATTATAGAAATCACCGATCAATGCACATTCTACACAATCTTACACGGTATTTTCTTTCCTGAAAATACTATGCCTTGATCCCACATTCGCAACATTCAACACATCATATAACACTTAAATGAACGATTCCAATCACAACAACAATCATTCCAAGGTTCAGATTTTCGAATATCACATGCATTTCACATTTCAATCTCAAACAGTTTCAAACGACACTAAAACAGGGGAGTTCGAAATCAACATTAAAACCGGCGATCACGTCGCCCCACACATAAAAACAGAGCATCATGAAATAGAATATGAAATCGGCGACCACATCGCCCTCACTTTAGAACCTACTTGCCTAAAGTTTTTATAAACGAAAATGCTAGCTTCCCTTACTTGAACTTGCGCAAAATCACTAAGAGCTCCAAAACCCAACGAAGCTTAAAGATGTCCTAACCTGCACCATGGAGCCTTTATCACAAAATTGACTATACTACTCATTTTCTACGCTAACAGAGACGATTTCTGGAGCTAAGGGAGTCGCCGGCAACGCCTATGCAGAGGCAACCCTCTCAAGCTCAAATTCGACTCAAAAAAACAGAATAAAACGACTTACTCTGTTCTAGCGTCCTGACGGGAGAACTTGCAGAGACTTCCCAGAAGGAAAATGGCAGTCGCCGATCGTAGCACTAGTACGTGAGGATAGCCGCGTCTTCGAGTGGAGGAGAAAGGAGAAAGGGGGACTAAATGAGCTGATTCCCTCAGCTCTTAAGGTCGAACGACTCTTTAGCCTTTACTGCCATTACCCACTCTCTGAGCAACCTTGCGTGTGGGTTTCCTCTAACAGTATGGCCACGTGGGTCTCTGCGCACACCAACTCTGGGTCACTTTCTGATGGAAGAGGCCCAAGGCTCCTAAATCTATAAATAAGGAGGCCTACCTCATGTATTTTCAAGATTAAATAGAGTATTGTTATGCTGCCAAAATTGTGCCATACACTACTCCTAGCCTAACACTTAGGTTTTAGTCTTCAATTCATCACTACCAAAGGGGCTGGCCAAACCTCCCCATTTCCTCACTCTTCATGCACCTTCAAGGCACCCATGCTTCCTAGGAAGGCCTTGCTCACCTCCTCCATAAGCTTCCACATCCATCATCACCAAGGAACTCCAAACTCCAAAGAAGAGCTCATAGGAATGCCATCATTTGGTATCTAGAGCTATGGTTCTTCAAAGATGAGTATCTCTTTTCATTTTCTTTTTGAGTTCTTCTTTTCTCCAAGTTGTTCATCTTTATTCCAATTTGTCTTGCTGTTTTTTGTGTTTTAATATGATTTGAATGCTTGTTTATTCATTTCATTTGGTGGGTTTGTTCAAACTTGTGCTTGAACATCTATTTTCAATTTTGTGTAGGATTCTTGATATATTTGTGTTGCTGTTTTTATTTTTAGGTATTTGAGTCTTGCTTGAAATTTCATTTGGGTCATATGATGTTCTTGTGTCTTTTCATTTTATGAATCCATAAGTTTTGTCTAAGTCATGTGTTTCCATATTTGTCATCAAATCCTAGTAGTACTCTTTTTGATTTATTTGTTTCTTGTTTTTGGTCTGAATGTTTGATCTGAAATCTGTTTTGTGTTGATCCTTTGGTGCATTTTTAATTTTAGTTTGAGTTCTTATTTGTGTGTTAGATCCACACAAATTCCATCATATTAACTCCATTGTGTTTTTAAGGTATATCATTCTGTTTTTCATTCCAGTTTTCAGAACCCCTTGTTTTTCACTTTTCTGTGCTGACTGTTTTGATTTATGAAAATCACATACATCATCAAAAATTTCTGAGCCTCTGGATTTCACAAATTTGAGGTGTTAGCAAAAGGACAAAAAAAGAACCATCTGAAAAGAAGAAATAGAAAAAAAAAGATAAATATTACAAAAAAAGTGTGCAATCCTGACGTTCCAGCTGGCAGCTCTGAGCACTGATTTTATAAAATTTACCAAAAATTAATTGGTACATGCTTTTGGAGTGAAACCAACGCCAAAAGTTTGTTAAGATCTTGTTCTGATTGTGTCTCAATTTTCAGAAGCAAATACAAAAGGGTCAGCTCAGCATAAATCTTTTAAAGATACGCTTTCTGGACCACAACAATTTGTGCTTTTCTGTGGTGCTGTTTTTTGGTTTTTAAATCAAATCTAGTGCTATTCCTAGGTTCCTTTTTGTGTGCCATCCATTATTTGAGTACCTTTTATTTGCTTGTCTAATTTCATTTGAACTCTTTCTAGTTGTGTCACATTTAAATTCCATTTGTGTGGTACTGTTTTTCAAATTAATTTGTTTCTTGCTTTCTTTCTTTGGCCTCTAAGCTTGTTGGTGGATTAAATATCAATTGGTACTTGTTGAGTGAGAATTTGACTTGAGGGGAGTCTAGCTTGCTTAATAGGTGCTGGATTGAAGATTTTATTGACCTAATTCCAAGAGGAACAAAGGCAAAGGGCAGCAACAAACACCATACTACAAATACACCACACACTTTGGAAGGCCCAACAAGTAGAAAAGCAACAAAAGGGGTGCAACTAGAAGAACAACAAAAGGGGTGCAAATAGTAAAAGCAACAAAGGGAGTGTTATTTAATTTCTTTGCAATCTTGCTTGTGTTAATTACTTGTTAATCACGCAATTAGTCGGTGAGTGTGTCTTCAAGGGCTCCAAGTGTCCAAGAAGCCTCACCTAAGGCCGTCTAGCTTAATTTTGTTTTTATTAATTGCTTTAATTGAACCAACTTGCTTTAATCACTTCGTTAATTTCTTGTTTAATCTTGTTTAAGGCTTTCATAGCTTGCATTGTTTTCTTGCATTAAAAATTTGATTTCTTCATCCTCATTGTGTTCTAAGTGTTTTACCTAAAGAAGGACTTGTGTAAAGGTTTTGGAGGGATAGTTTTTGGCTAAGGCAAGACTTGGTATTTAAGTAGTCCATTGTGACTCACCTCTCTTACCTGGAAAGCTACCTTCATTAACTTTCCTCTTCTTTCTTAAAAGTAAAACATTTCTATACACAAAGTTCTAGTCATGTCTACTCACTCTTCCAAGTCCATTGAAAGTGATGTAAGGTCCATAAAATCTCTTTTGAAACAACTTGCCAAGGATGTACAACATCTTTCATATAGACAATTGGAAAATGAATCTAAAATCAATGATTTGGCTAGAGCAAGGAAAGAGAAATCACAAAATTCAAAAAAATCTCATTCACATGCATCTCATTCTCAACTCCAAGAGTCTCTAGGAGAGGTAAGCATTAGAAACCATGAGTATTACCAACCACCACCTAGAAGACTTAGGCAAAGAGAGGAAGAAGCCCCAAGGGAAGTAAGGGTAGACTTACCACATTTCTATGGTAAGGACAATGTAGAAGTTTACCTAGATTGGGAAATGAAAGTGGAACAACTCTTTGCTTGTCATAGGGTGAGTGAAGAGAGAAAGGTACCCTTAGCCACCCTTAGTTTTCAAGGAAATGCCATGTATTGGTGGACCTCTCTAGAGAGAGATAGACGTCTTCATAAGGACCCTCCCATAGAGTATTGGAATGACCTTAGGGGAGCCCTAAGACGTCGCCACATACCTTCCTACTACCATAGGGAGCTAATGGACAAGCTCCAAAGGCTCCAACAAAAGAACATGAGTGTGGAAGAGTATAGGCAAAAAATGGAGCTATACATGATGAGAGCCTCTATTAGAGAGGAAGAGGTCACCACCATATCTCGGTTTTTAAGTGGACTCAACCTTGAGATAAGAGATAAAGTAGAGCTTCTTCCCTACCAAGACTTGAATGATTTGGTTCAACTTTGCATTAAAGTTGAACAACAAAATTTGCGCAAAACTTCAAGTCAAAGGGTGGGAATCTACTCTAACTCTTATCCCAAGAGAGAGTATAGAAGAGAAAGGGAGGATAGTTTTTCAAAGGACAAATCCAAAGAAACTTCCAAGAGTGTAGGAAAAGATGTGTCTACCTCACAACCCCGCAGTAGAGACACCCAGTGCTTCAAGTGTTTTGGTAGAGGCCATATAGCATCCCAGTGCCCAAATAGGAGAACCATGATCTTAAGAGGGAGAGATGAGTATAGCAACCAAGATGAAGAGTCTAGTGGGGAAGAAGAGAAGGAAAGTAGTGAGGAGGCATATCCTTGTGAGGGAGAATTAATGATGATCAGAAGAACCCTCAACAATCAACCTAGTGTGAACCATGAAACACAGAGAGAGAACATCTTTCATACAAGATGTAAAGTTTCAGAAAACATTTGTTCTCTCATTGTGGATAGTGGCTCTTGCTGCAATTGTTCTAGCACTAGGATGGTTGAAAAGCTTAATCTACAATTAATACCTCATCCAAAACCTTACAAACTTCAGTGGATAAATGAAGATGGGGAATTAACTGTAGATAAGCGGGTAAAAATCAGTCTTTCTGTGGGGAACTATAAAGATGAGATTTTATGTGATGCAATACCCATGGAAGCCTGCCACATCTTATTGGGAAGACCATGGCAATTTGACAAGAAAAATGGTCTTACCAACGAGATAACTTTTACCCATAAGGAGAAAAAGTTTGTACTCTATCCTTTAACACCTTCACAAGTGGTAAAGGACCAAGTACAAATGAAAATGAAAAGAGAAAATGAGAAAAACAAAAAAGAATTAAAGGAAAATCCTTTGTTTGGAGTTGAACCAGGCATTGACTTAAATTCTTCTTCCACAGAAAACCCTTGTGAGAATATGCTTGAAGATAAATCTATGTCTGGAGCTGAACCAGATATAGATATAAACCTTTCCTCCACAGAAAAGCCAAGTGAAGGGTTGTTTGAAAAAGAAGAAGAGGAATCTAGAAAGAATGAAGAGTATCTTACAACACCTCCTACAAGCATAGTGGGAAAAGAATCCTTAAAGGGGGATTGCAATAATTTTAACTCTCCTTTTCCTTTGAATCATGATGCTTACTCTTATTTTCAAAAATCACAAAAACAACACTTTGTGATGTTGTTGCTTATCTTGGGCAATGAACAACACAAAGGAAGCAAAAATATTTTTGTAAAGGGCCCTATTTCTTTCCAACAAAACTTTTATAAAAATAGCAAAGGGGCTTATTTCCTTACTATTTTATTTGAATACACTAGTCTTAATTTTCTTATCTCACTTTTCTTTGATGTTTATTGTAGGTTAATATTTGATCCTGGAGGACAAGCATAGTTTTCAAAGCAAGAATAAGGCTGTTGTTTGAGATCAACCCTGTAGATCTGAGGACAGATCCTCTCAAGAAGGAGGGGATGATGGAAGAGGCCCAAGGCTCCTAAATCTATAAATAAGGAGGCCTACCTCATGTATTTTCAAGATTAAATAGAGTATTGTTATGCTGCCCAAATTGTGCCATACACTACTCCTTGCCTAACACTTAGGTTTTAGTCTTCAATTCATCACTACCAAAGGGGCTGGCCAAACCTCCCCATTTCCTCACTCTTCATGCACCTTCAAGGCACCCATGCTTCCTAGGAAGGCCTTGCTCACCTCCTCCATAAGCTTCCACATCCATCATCACCAAGGAACTCCAAACTCCAAAGAAGAGCTCATAGGAATGCCATCACTTTCCATACCAACTCTCTGGAGCCACTGTTCTGAAGCACTCTTTCCGTCTACATGTCGCGCATGCAGAACGCTCATGCTGGGAGCCTGGGTCCTACCTTATCTGTGTGAAACACGACATCGCTCGATGACCATCCACCGACGACTGACGTGCCTCTCATTCCGGCGATGACTGATGTGCCTCTCATCCCGGCGATGACTGATGTCCTTCTCATCCCGGCGATGACTGGTTCCTCTTCCTGACGGACGATTGATTCCTCACCCTGGCAGACCACCGATGTCTCACCCTGGAAGACCACCGATATCTCACCCTGGCAGACCACCGATGTCTCACCCTGGCAGACCACCGATGTGTCCCCCATCCTGGTTGATGACCGATGTTCCTCTCATCCTGTTGGCGATCTCTTATCGCCCTTGTGTGTGACGAGGACACATCGCCTCACTCTGGTCACCGATGTCACATCGTCACACCCGCTGAGGGCTTGTCCTCCCATTTCTCTAAGTCCGTGGTATCACGGCTCACGTGCCCCCTCCCTTCAAGCACGCCCACGTGATTACCTTACGATAAAGTCATCGCACCTGACTACTTGGTCGGTACAATGGTCAACCGACCGCCCTCTACCAGCTGATCCCAGACCTTGGGCGACGTCCGAGGTCTGACCACTATGATATTTTCTATTTTTATGTCCTTTTTATTTTAAATAATAACATACTCAGAAATTATTTAAAATCTATCACTTCTATTCCAATTAATTTATAGGTCCTTACATTCTCCCCAACAAGAAAATTTTCGTCCTCGAAAATGAACTTACCAGAAAGGAGATAGGGACAGGCTTCCCTCATTTCTCATACAAACATGGCTATTCATTAGTTAACCTTACAAGCGACTTAAAGCAGAACCACCTCCAAAAGGGGCCAACACTATACCACAAAATTTGTTGACCCTTGCCTAACCTGAGTGTTGCTTGCCTCCTCCATCATTAAAACACCTAATATATACCTGCAAACAGACTGATGACTCACGGGGAAACTCAGCTTCCCACTCCAGCTATATGCTCCTTCATGTACTCAACCACAACCAGCTCATAACTTGACATACCCAAGCAAAATTCAACAGAATCCAACGCTTGCTGCTCCCTCTTACTACTCCAATACTTCATCAAATTCCATTCTACATCCCTGCATATGGAATATGCTGCATTAATATCTTTCTAGAAATCAACCTCTGCGTCTCAATCAAAACCATCCATCGATTTCCCAACAGCAGATCTAATTATCACGCTCCTTAAAGGAAAATACCCTTGGTTCACCACTAAACTACATAATTCTGCACCTTATAAAGACAAGGTACCCGCAAAACTTCCTATCCATATTAGTTAAAAAGTTGTTCGTGTTGCTGTTTACTTTCTAAATCATTATTATGACTTCTTTTACCAACCCGGCTTTCTGCTCCCATTATTACTTCCTTTTTCAACGTATACATTGAATGCATTGATTTTGGGTTCAGGTGCCAATCCGAAAAAAACATACGAGAACGAACGCACCCTATATCTCAACCACAACCATACAAGTAGTGGAGCCGATTGGAAAATTTTCTCTGCATCTGGAATTTCTTGCTTAAAGACAACTCTATTCCTCTTCTCCCAGATACAACATACCATTGCCACCCAGAATCCTCCCAAAAACCTACCTCTCCCACCATCTTGCCTTGGTCCACAGAAATGGAGTAAAGTCTAGGAAACAAAGATTTAAGGTTAAAGTTAGTGGCCCACGCATCCTCCTGAAATCTAACATTCTCTCCATCTCCCACTTTCCAAACGATAACTTTTTGGAACCAACCATCATCTTCACCCTCCTCGCACACTTTACATACATCTCTCCACCACCACGATTGATATTTCAAATGAGCTTGGCTTCTTCCAAGTTCTGAGCCATATTTGGATACAAGAATATCTTTCCATTTCCCTTTTTCATCACTCATCATCCACCATTTCCATTTTGCCAGAAGAGCAAAGTTAAAATTTTTGATATCTCTTAAATTCTTCATTTGCTGGTATGCAAATCCTGCCATTAATCTTAAGATCCCATCATCTCCCATTACAAAGTCCTTAGCCTGATCGGTGCCTACCAATTCCACAATACGTTTCAGACTAGGGTCCTCTAATTGCTTATCCTTTATCATTCCAATGAAATCATTAGTTATAGTTAACTTACTACAACTAATATGGTTAACATGAAATCCCACTCCCAAGTTTAAATCTCTGAACTGCTCGATCAGCTTCTGCTCTTCAATCATCATGATTGATACTTGCATTGATTTTCTACTCAAAGCATCTGCCACTACATTGGCCTTCCCTGGATGATACATAAGTTGGAAATCATAATCTTTCATAAACTCCACCCCTTTTCTCTACCTCATGTTCAACTCTTTCTGATCAAACAAGTATTCATTGAACATCTGAAATTGAGTTTCATACAATTACGGTTAGAGGATAGTTGTCCTTGATGGTCAACTTATTCAACTTCCTGTAGTCCATACACAATTGAGACTGTAACATCCCTCCAAAACCTTTTCTTATTTATATAATAGAATAAAGCGTAGATATTAAATTTATAAAATCAACATATATATTAGATATTGAAAATACATCATCCCGTACATCGTATTCAAAAAGAGACGTCCCTCTTATAGGTTTTTAATACATTCCATCAATTGTTTCGAAATAAAAACCAAATACAGCATGAAAAGGACAAAACAGGCGATCTCCTATCAAAAGACCCAAAACAGCCGATCTGCTATCAGAACAGAAAACAGGCGATCACCACGTAGAGACAGAAACAGGCGATCTCCTCCCGGCAACCACTCACTGAGGAGATCTACTCCCTGGAAGATCATCTGCTCCCGTGTAAAATACACGATCATCACAGTTTTAAGAGAAAACAGCCACATAACAATACAAAGGGTAAGCTAGATATTTTTAAACTTTAAATTATGAACTGGACAACCAACATAGATCAGCCTTTTTAAACATTAACAAAAGTCCATCACTTTCTCATTCATATCGCACAACCATCAAGTGTCTATCAACAATTTCTCAACATTACTCACGTCAGACTTCTACTGACTAATCACACATAGACACTTGACACTACTTCCGGAAGACTCGTGCGTTGAACTTAGCATCCAGAGACCTGCACCTGTCATACTTCATTACTGTAATGTTTCCACAGCCATGCGCATCAACACAATCTCGATCTCAATTTCATCACTCTCACAGTATGACAGGGTTAATCCATATAACAGGTCAAGTCAGTTATCTTTCAAACGACTTACCCATACATATGGACCTCCCTCGACTCTCACCAACTGAATGACTTCATCTATGTGACTCCATCATATCAGCAGAGTCAGGATCGCCTCATTCACAGGATACTCACAGATCAATACACTTCATAACCAAATCTCAACACGGTATTTCCTTTCCTGAAAATACTATGTCTTGATCCCACATTCACGACATTCCACACATCATATAACACTTAAATGAATGATTCCAATCACAACAACAATCATTCCATGGTTCATATTTTCGAATATCACATTTAAATCTCAAACAGTTTCAAACAACACAAAAACAGGGGAGTTCGAAAACAACGCCAAAACCAGCGATCTCGTCCAAAAACAGGGGATTTCGAAATCTGTATTTAAAACCGGCGATCACGTCGCCCAAACACATAAGAACAGGACATCATGAAAAAGGGGTTTAAAATCGGCGACCACGTTGCCCAAACACATAGAACAGAGTATCACAAAAAAGAATATGAAACCGGCGACCACGTCGCCCTCACTTCAGAGACAGCAAATCTACGGCTTTTATTGAAAATAAAGCTAGCTTCCCTTACCTGGACTTGCGCATAACACCAAGAGCTCCAAAACCCACCGAGCTTAAAGGATGCCTTGGCTCTGTTTTAGCGTCTGGTTTGTGGAACTTGTAGAGAACCTCCCAGGTGCTCCAAGGGCAGTCGTCGCTCGTCGCACTGGTGCTTGAGGATGCCTGAAACGCAGCGCGAAGGGGAGAAAAGAGAAGGATGAAGATGCACTCCCTCTTTCACTCTTGAGTCACTGCAACGTTCTTTGCCTCCTCGCAGTGGGTTTTTGAATCCAAGCCTACTTGTCTACGCATGCTGCTGACACCACCCCCTCTGCAAGAAAGCCAGAGTGTACGTTTCACTGAACAGTACGGCCACGGTTGTCTTCTTGTGCATGCCAACCACTTCCCTGAACAGTATGACCGCGAGTGTCTCTTGCGCATGCCAACTTTCTGATGTCACTATTCTGAACCACCCTTTTTGTCTACGTGTCGCGCGTGCAGTACGTCTGATGCTGCGAGCCTGGGTCCCACCTTATCTGTGTGAAACTCGACATCGCGCGATAACCTTCCACCGATGACCGCTCGCGCGATGACTGTCCACCGAGGCCTCATCCTGGAGGACGACCGATGTCTCTCCCTAGGAGACGACCGATGTGTCTTTCATACCGGCGATGACTGATGTGCCTCATCTCGGTGATGACTGATTCCTCACACTGGCAGACAACCGATGTGTCACCCTGGAGGGCCACCGATGTCCACCCTGGAGGACCACCGATGTCTCACACTGGAGGATCACCGATGTCTCACCCTGGCAGACCACCGATGTCTCTCCCATCCTGGTTGATGACCGATGTTCCTCTCATGCTGTTGGCGATCTCTTATCGCCCTTGTGTGTGACGAGAACACATCGCTTTACTCTGGTCACCGATGTCACATCGTCACACCTTGCTGAAGGTTCATCCTCCCATTATGTTACGTCCGAGGTATCACCTCCAGATGACTTGGTGACGTCGGTAGCTTCACATTTCCAAGAGTAGATCAGCACTACTCCTCGTGCTCCCATGCATGTAACACTAAGGATGACTTCTTATGCTCAAGCATAGAGCTTTGCATGCACAGCGTATCTAAGGCTTAACCCACACCTTGATACGTGTGGTTTTGTGGAACCCACTCTGGTTTATCCAGCATCTTGACCACATACTACATGCGCTCCCGTCGATCACGTACACCATAGGTGATTGGCGGTCATGTCTCCTCTAGGCGACAGGCGATTATGTGCCAGAGAAGTCGGAGATCGCCTCCGTCTTCAACAACGGCGATCTCGTAGAAGACTTCTTAACTACACTTTTCTTCCTTTACTCTTCTTGATCCACACGTCATCCGACCGACCTCTACCAGCTGACCCCAGATCTTGGGCGACGTCCGAGGTCCGACTACTACGAAACTTCAATTACCAACTCTTTGTATTTTAAATAATAACATCTTCTGAAATTATTTAAATATAATACCTTTATCCCAATTAAAGTTTCTAGGTCCTTACATTCTCCCCAACAAGAAAAATTTTCGTCCTCGAAAATTGAATTACAAGGAAAAAGGTATGGATAGGCTTCTCTCATGGGTTCTTCTAACTCCCGAGTTGAATCACCCGATCTCTCATCCCACACCACTTTCACCATGTTGATGGTGTAACATCCCGCCAAAATACTATTCATATTTATATAATGAAAATAAAGGTAACAAATAGATTGAAGTGAATAAAATTATATATATGTAATGAGGTTTCTCCTCACAGGGAGTTTAATACAAATTCGGTCAATTTTCCAAAAACGTAAACAAAATTACATTAAAATAGAAAGACGGGCGATCTCCTAACAGCAAAAGGCGATCTCCTATCAGAGAACGGCGATCTCCTATCAGAAAACAGAAGAAGGGTGATCGCCTAACAAAAAAGGAACAGGCGATCTCCTTCCGGCGACCACTCACAGAGGAGCTCTACTTCCTGCAACATCATCTGCTCCCGTGTAAATTATACACGATCATCACAGGTTTAAGAAAAGCCAAACACAACACCAAAAACACAGGGTAAGCTAGATATTTGAAAGAGAGTTTAGATATGAACTTTAAAATCAAGATAAAACCAATTCAAGATACCCACGTAAACCATCAACTAAACATATATTTCACAATATTCTCAAGAGTCGTTCTATTTCACATAGTGCAGCAAGTGTCTATCAATTCAATGTTTCTCATTTCTCACGTCAGACTTCCACTGACTCATCACACAAGACACTTGACACTACTTCCGGAAGACTCGTGCATTCACTAGACTCAGAGATCTGCACCTGTCATACTACACTGCTGTAATGTTTCCACAGCTATGCGCATCAACACAATCTCGATCTCAATTTCATCACTCTCACAGTATGACAGGGTTAATCCATATAACAGGCCGAGCTCGTTCTTTTTCACACGACTCACCCATTCATATGAACCTCCTTCGACTCTCACCAACTGAATAACTTCCTCTATGTGATTCCATTATCTTAGCAGAGTCAGGATATCTCATTATAGAAATCACCGATCAATGCACATCCTATACGATCTTACACGGTATTTTCTTTCCTGAAAATACTATGCCTTGATCCCACATCCACAACATTCAAAACATCATACCACTCAAATGAATGATTCAAATCACAGCAATAGTCATTTCAAAGGTTCAGATTTTCGAATAGCACATGTATTTCACATTTAAATCTCAAACAGCTTCAAACAACACCAAAAACAGGGGAGTTTGAAAAACAACGCCAAAACCGGCGATCTCGTTCAAAAATAGAGGATTATACAATAACAGTTGAAAAACCGGCGATCACGTCGCCCCCATCATCTCAATCATGAATGTAAGGATTTTCGTTGGAAATAAGGCTAGCTTCCCTTACCTGGACTTGCGCAAAACACTAAGAGCTCCAAAACTCGCCGAGCTTACAGGATGCCTTAGCTCTGTTTTCAGCGTCTGGTTTGTAGAACTTGCAGAGAACCTCCCAGGTGCTCCAAGGGCAGTCGTCGCACGTCGCACTGGTGCTGGAGGTTGCCTGAGTCGTAGCGCGGAGGAGAGAAAAGAGAGGGATGAAGATGCACTCACTCTTTCACTCTCGAGTCTCTGTAACGTTCTTTGCCTTCCCGCAGTGGGCTTTTGAATCCAAGCCTACCTGTCCACGTATGCTGCTGCTGCCACCCCTTCTGCAGGAAAGCCTGAGTGTACTATTTCACTGAACAGTACGGCTACGGTTGTCTCTTGCGCATGCAAACATTCTGATGTCACTATTCTGAACCACCCTTTTTGTCTAAGTGGCGCGCGTGCAGGACGTTTCATGCTGGGAGTCTGGGTCCCACTTTCTCTGTGTGAAGCTCGACATCGCGCGATAACCTTCCACCGATGACCGCTCGCGCGATAACCTTCCACCGATGACCGCTAGCGCGATGACTATCCACTGAGGTCTCATACTGGCAAACAACCGATGTCTCTCCCTGGAAGACGACCGATGCCTCTCCCTGGGAGACGACCAATGTCTATCCCTGGCGACGCCCGCATGCCTCTCGCGACCCGGCGATGCCTGCATGCCTCGCGCCCCGACGACGCCCGCATGCCTCTCGCGCCCCAGCGTTGCCCGCATGCCTCGCGCTCAGGCGTTGCCCGCATGCCTCGCGCGCCCTGGTGACGTCCACATGCCTCGCGCCCTGGCGATGCCCGCATGCCTCGCAACCTGGCGACGTCCACATGCCTCGCGCCCTGGCGATCATGTGTAGTAGACGACCGGCGATTAAGTACTAACTAGGCGATCTCATAGTCTTCTAAGCTACACTTTCCTTCCTTTTTATTTTAAATAAAAACATACTTAGAATTCATTTAAAATATATCCCTTTTTATTCCAATTCAATTTTACAAGTCCTTACATTCTCCCCAACAAGAAAAATTTTCGTCCTCGAAAATTGAATTACAAGGAAAAGAGGTATGGATAGGCTTCTCTCATGGGTTCTTCTAACTCCCAAGTTGAATCACCCGATCTCTCATCCCACACCACTTTCACCATGCTGATGGTCTTGCCTCTGAGCTGTTTACTTTGCCTATCGTCAATCCTGACTGGTTTTGATTCAAAGGACAAGTCATCCCTGATCTACACATCGTCCACTTCCAGCACATGACTGGGGTCTGCCATGTACTTCCTCAGCTGTGATACGTGAAAGACATTGTGCAGATTCGCTAAATGGGGAGGCAGGGCGATCTCGTAAGCCACTGGACCAATCCTCCTTAAGATCTGATATGGTCCCACGAACTTAGGGGACAATTTCTTTGGTCTGATCGCTCGTCCTACACCCTTGGTTGGTGTTACTCTCATGAACACATGGTCTCCAGCAGCAAACTCCAAAGGCTTTCTCCTCTGATCTGCATAGGATTTCTGCCTACTTTGAGAAGCTCTCATTCTGCCTTGTATCTGTTTCACCTTCTCGGTCGTCTGCTGAATCATCTCTGGTCCAACCAATACTGTTTCGCCTTCCTGGTACCAGCACAATGGAGTTCTGCATTTCCTTCCATACAAGGCTTCGTATGGCGCTATCCCTATGCTAGCGTGATAACTGTTATTATAGGTAAACTCCACCAGCGGCAACACCTCATCCCAACTTCCCAATTGATCCAAGACACACGTCCTCAGCAGATCTTCCAAGGACTGGATCGTTCTCTCTGACTGTCCATCTGTTTGGGGATGATATGCAGAGCTCATTCTCAACTTAGTCCCCAAGCAATCTTGTAAAGTCTGCCAAAACCGTGAAGTGAACCTGGGATCTCTATCCGAAACAATGTTGGAAGGCACTCCATGCAACCTCACTATTTCTTTGATGTACAACTGTGCCAACTTGGTCATAGGCATCCTCATATTCACTGGGAGAAAGTGGGCACTCTTCGTCAGCCGATCAGTGATGACCCATATTGCATCATGACCCTTTACCGATCTGGGTAAATGGGTAACAAAATCCATGGCAATGCTGTCCCATTTCCACTCAGGGATATCCAATGGCTGTAACAACCCGCCAGGTCTTTGATGTTCTACCTTTGCCTTCTGACACGTCAAACAGGTAGTGACATACTGGGCGATGTCTCTCTTCATGCCCGACCACCAAAAAGACTCCTTCAAGTCATGGTACATCTTGTTCATGCCTGGATGTAGGCTAAGGCGACTCTTGTGACCTTCCTCTAGGATCATGTTCTTCAACTCTTCATTTGCAGGTACGCAAATTCTGCCATTAAATCTCAAGATCCCATAATCGCCCATCACAAGGTCTTTAGCCTGGTCGGTCCCTAGTGACTCCACAGTACGCTTCAGACTAGGGTCCTCCAGCTGCTTATCCTTTATCATTCCAAGGAAGTCATTAGTTATAGCCAGCTTACTACAACTAATGTGATTTACGTGGAATTCTACCCCAAGGTTTAAGTCTCTGAACTGCTCGATCAGTTTCTGCTCTTCCATCATCATGGTGGCTACTTGTACTGATTTTCTACTCAAGGCATCTGCCACTACATTGGCCTTCCCTGGATGATACATGAGTTGAAAATTGTAGTCCTTTAGAAACTCCATCCACCTTCTTTGTCTCATGTTTAATTCCTTCTGATCGAACAGGTATTTCAGGCTCTTATGGTCACTGAACACCTGGAACCGAGCTCCATATAGATAGTGCCTCCAAATCTTCAAGGCAAACACCACCGCCGCCAACTCCAAATCATGCGTAGGGTAGTTCCTCTCATGAACCTTAAGTTGCCTTGAAGCATATGCAACCACTCTTTTCTCTTGCATCAAAACACATCCTAAACCCTGGTGTGAAGCATCATAGTAGACATCAAAAGGTCTTCCTACCTCTGGGATCACCAGCACTGGAGCACTAGTCAACCTTTCCTTTAGTTCCATGAAGCTCTGCTCACATCGGTCGGTCCAAGCAAAAGGTTGATCCTTGCGGGTCAGCTGTGTTAAAGGAGCCACTACCTTGGAAAAGTCTTCAATAAACCTCCGATAATAGCCAGCTAAACCCACAAAGCTCCTTATCTCAGTAACTGTCTTAGGACGTTCCCATTGAAGCACTGCCTCCACTTTGGCTGGATCCACCGAGATCCCCTGGGCAGATATCACGTGTCCTAAGAAGTTGACTTCCTTCAGCCAGAACTCACACTTAGAGAACTTGGCATAGAGTTGCTTCTCCCTCAGGATCTTCAATACTGTCTTCAGATGTTCTTCATGCTCTTCCTCGGTCCTTGAATAGATGAGTATGTCGTCTATGAAGACTACCACAAACTTATCCAAGAAAGGGCGAAAAATCCTATTCATGTAGTCCATGAACAGAGCTGGAGCATTTGTGACTCCAAACGGCATCACCACATACTCATAGTGCCCATACCGAGACCTAAAAGCTGTCTTTTGAACATCTTCAGCTTTTACCAAAATTTGGTGGTACCCCGATCTCAGGTCAATCTTGGAGAACACCGAGGCCCCATGTATTTGATCCATCAAATCATCAATCCTAGGTAGGGGGTACTTGTTCTTGATGGTCAACTTGTTCAACTGCCTGTAATCTATACACAGCCGAGACCCTCTATCCTTCTTCTTAACTAGGAGCACTGGAGCCCCCCATGGAGATACACTGGGTCTGATGAATTGTTTCTCCAACAATTCTTCCACTTGCTTCTTTAATTCCACCAACTCGGCTGGTGCCATCCTGTAAGGTGCCATTGACATTGGTCCAGCTCCAGGTACCAAATCAATGGAGAATTCCACTTCTCTCTTAGGGGGTAACCCAGGTACTTCTTCTGGAAATACATCCATGAATTCTTTCACCACATGTATTCTGCTTACGTCCCCTTCATTCTTCACTTCCAACCGGGCTAGGATCATGAAGCACCTCGCCCCTTCTTCCAATACCGACCGCCCTCGCTGAGCAGATATCACGTCTGACTCTTGGAGGTCTGGAAACGCTATCTTCTGACTACCGCAGTCTATGAGAACGTGATTGGCAGCTAGCCAATCCATTCCTAGGATAACATCCAGGTCCTGAAGAGGTAGGCAGATCAAGTTCACTTTGAATCTGCGTCCCTCTACTATCACTGGACATTCGGGGCAAACTGTAGAGGTCAACACCTGTCCTGACGCAGGTGTAGAAACCAACAGTTCGAAAGGTAACTCCTTCACTAGAAGGCCCAACTCGGCTACACACAGGCTTGACACAAAGGAGTGTGTCGCTCCAGAATCAAACAAAGCTTTTACACCTCTACCAGCTATAAAACAAACACCTTGCATGAGGTTACCTGACTGAGATGCTTCTGCTCCTGACATGGCAAACACTCTCCCTGTTGCCTGAGGTCTTCTACCTTCGTTCCTCAACTGCTGAGAACCACTAGGTTGAGTCGCCCCATTCCTGTTAGGGCATTCTCTGGCAACGTGTCCCGTCCATTGGCAGGCAAAACACCTTCTCTCCGAAGCCTTCTTGGGGCACGTATTGGGTGTGTGTGGTCCACCACAATGGAAACACTTGGGCTTCCAAGG
Organism: Phaseolus lunatus; assembly: GCA_013389735.1. Classification (NCBI taxonomy): domain Eukaryota; kingdom Viridiplantae; phylum Streptophyta; class Magnoliopsida; order Fabales; family Fabaceae; genus Phaseolus; species Phaseolus lunatus. The sequence goes on from CM023858.1 coordinate 26,469,636, forward strand.
CTGTTGCTGCTGAAACTGGGATGGCGTTGTTCCCGCCCGATGTGGTGGAGGTCTCGCATATGGCTTGCTTTGTGGGTGCTGCACCTTAGCCTTCCCACTGAAAGAACCCCCTGGGTGTGACCTGATCACCCGAGAATCACCCTTTTCCAGGGTCTCCACCATCTTCGCCTTCTCTACTAAGGCGTGAAATTCCCTTATGCACATCGGGGCTATGGTCCTCTTCAGCCCGTGCTTCGGTCCCTCTTCGAACTTCCTACACCTCCAGGCCTCGGAGGTCGCCTAGGTATAGAATCTGGCGAGGTACTCAAACCGAGCAGCATAGGCGTTCACAGACATATCCCCCTACTCCAACTTTAGGAACTCAGCTTCCCTCGCAAATCTTGCGCTGTCTGGGAAGTATTTCTCCAGGAACCTCACCCTGAAGCTCTCCCAATCCAACACATCCTCTCGGGCCTCCATCATCTGCTGAGCTCCCATCCACCAGAACTCGGCTTCCCCAGATAGCAGATAGGTGGCGAACAATAATTTCTTCTCTTCAGGGCAGGAGGTCGCCCTAAAGATTTTCTCCAACTCCCTGACCCACTGATCTGCCTGATCAGGGGTAGCATTCCCACTGAACTTGGGTGGGTTGTGCCTCATGAACTCGGTCAGTCCCATCTGTTCCTGAGGCTGACCGACGTGGGAATTTGTTTCAGCAGACCGAGCAGTTTCCCAGTGGTGCATTGTAGCTTGATGGTTCTGAGCCATCGCCGCATTCTGTTGTTGGATGGCAGTTGCCATCATCTCGATAGCCTTGGCAATCTGGCTCATCTCTGAAGAAGGTTGGGGAGGGGTAGGAGGTCTACGTGCCATCTTCTTCGTTTCAGATTTTGAAACTATGGGTTTCTATATTCCCTACAGCTACAAGAATGAGATCGATAAGAAATCAATTCATTCAGGAGGTAACATCTAGACCTTACAAAGGTCAGCATCTCAAAGTCATCAAGAATTTGAGCTCATCAACAGAATCATAATACTTATAATCTCAAGCAAAATACCAGAACAGTTACTGGTATACCACCATCAATCCAAACAACCACTTTCAGTCAATTACAAAAACACTCCATAAATGACGTAAATCACACCAGAATTCAATGTATGCTAAACATCAAACCTTTGGAATTAAGATTGAGCATTATCTCGATCCAGTTATGAGTGTGCACCCTCACCACTTTATCAAGACCCTCTCATTCTTAATACTAAGGTTTTCAGTTACGGCATCTATTCTCCAAAGCACACACAAAAATTTCAATACAAAAACGTTTGAAAACCTTTCACTATAGTTGTTATTTAAAACTCAAATGAACTTTATGAGCAGAAGAAACACAATGGATCCACAGCCCTCAGGTCATCCTAAGGACGAACTGCTCTGATACCATTAATGTAACATCCCGCCAAAATACTATTCATATTTATATAATGAAAATAAAGGTAACAAATACATTGAAGTGAATAAAATTATATATATGTAATGAGGTTTCTCCTCACAAGGAGTTTAATACAAATTCGGTCAATTTTCCAAAAACGTAAACAAAATTACATTAAAATAGAAAGACGGGCGATCTCCTAACAGTAAAAGGCGATCTCCTATCAGAGAACAGCGATCTCCTATCAGAAAACAGAAGAAGGGTGATCGCCTAACAAAAAAGGAACAGGCGATCTCCTTCCGGCGACCACTCACAGAGGAGCTCTACTTCCTACAACATCATCTGCTCCCGTGTAAATTATACACGATCATCACAGGTTTAAGAAAAGCCAAACACAACACCAAAAACACAGGGTAAGCTAGATATTTGAAAGAGAGTTTAGATATGAACTTTAAAATCAAGATAAAACCAATTCAAGATACCCACGTAAACCATCAACTAAACATATATTTCACAATATTCTCAAGAGTCGTTCTATTTCACATAGTGCAGCAAGTGTCTATCAATTCAATGTTTCTCATTTCTCACGTCAGACTTCCACTGACTCATCACACAAGACACTTGACACTACTTCCGCAAGACTCGTGCATTGACTAGACTCAGAGATCTGCACTTGTCATACTACACTGCTGTAATGTTTCCACAGCTATGCGCATCAACACAATCTCGATCTCAATTTCATCACTCTCACAGTATGACAGGGTTAATCCATATAACAGGCCGAGCTCGTTCTTTTTCACACAACTCACCCATTCATATGAACCTCCTTCGACTCTCACCAACTGAATAACTTCCTCTATGTGATTCCATTATCTCAGCAGAGTCAGGATATCTCATTATAGAAATCACTGATCAATGCACATCCTATACGATCTTACACGGTATTTTCTTTCCTGAAAATACTATGCCTTGATCCCACATCCACAACATTCAAAACATCATACCACTCAAATGAATGATTCAAATCACAGCAATAGTCATTTCAAAGGTTCAGATTTTCGAATAGCACATGTATTTCACATTTAAATCTCAAATAGCTTCAAACAACACCAAAAACAGGGGAGTTCAAAAAACAACGCCAAAACCGGCGATCTCGTTCAAAAACAGAGGATTATACAATAACAGTTGAAAAACCGGCGATCACGTCGGCCCCATCATCTCAATCATGAATGTAAGGATTTTCGTTGGAAATAAGGCTAGCTTCCCTTACCTGGACTTGCGCAAAACACTAAGAGCTCCAAAACTCGCCGAGCTTAAAGGATGCCTTAGCTCTGTTTTCAGCGTCTGGTTTGTAGAACTTGCAGAGAATCTCCCAGGTGCTCCAAGGGCAGTCGTCGCATGTCGCACTGGTGCTGGAGGTTGCCTGAGTCGTAGCGCGGAGGAGAGAAAAGAGAGGGATGAAGATGCACTCACTCTTTCACTCTCGAGTCTCTGTAACGTTCTTTGCCTTCCCGCAGTGGGCTTTTGAATCCAAGCCTACCTGTCCACGTATGCTGCTGCTGCCACCCCTTCTGCAAGAAAGCCTGAGTGTACTATTTCACTGAACAGTACGGCTACGGTTGTCTCTTGCGCATGCCAACATTCTGATGTCACTATTCTGAACCACCCTTTTTGTCTACGTGGCGCGCGTGCAGGACGTTTCATGCTGGGAGTCTGGGTCCCACTTTCTCTGTGTGAAGCTCGACATCGCGCGATAACCTTCCACCGATGACCGCTCGCGCGATGACTATCCACTGAGGTCTCATACGGGCAAACGACCGATGTCTCTCCCTGGAAGACGACCGATGCCTCTCCCTGGGAGACGACCGATGTCTATCCCTGGCGATGCCCGCATGCCTCTCGCGACCCGGCGATGCCTGCATGCCTCGCGCCCCGACGACGCCCGCATGCCTCTCGCGCCCCAGCGTTGCCCGCATGCCTCGCGCCCCGGCGTTGCCCGCATGCCTCGCGCGCCCTGGTGACGTCCACATGCCTCGCGCCCTGGCGATGCCCGCATGCCTCGCGCCCTGGCGACGTCCACATGCCTCGCGCCCTGGCGATCATGTGTAGTAGACGACCGGCGATTAAGTACTAACTAGGCGATCTCATAGTCTTCTAAGCTACACTTTCCTTCCTTTTTATTTTAAATAAAAACATACTTAGAATTCATTTAAAATATATCCCTTTTTATTCCAATTCAATTTTACAGGTCCTTACAGATGGTCTTGCCTCTGAGCTGTTTACTCTGCTGAACGTCAACCCTGACTGGTTTCGCTCCAAACAACAAGTTATCCCTGATCTGCACATCGTCTACTTCCAACACGTGACTAGGGTCTGCAAGATACTTCCTTAACTGTGACACGTGAAAGACATTATGCAGATTTGCTAATTGGGGAGGTAGGGCAATTTCATAAGCCACTAGACCGACCCTCCTCAAGCTCTGATATGGCCCGACTAACTTAGGAGACAGCTCCTTTGATCTGATAGCTCGTCCTACACCCTTGGTCGGTGTCACTTTCATAAATGCATGATCTCCAACTACAACTCCAAAGGTCTTCTCCTCATTGTCAACATCATCACTGCCTCTACAAGAGTTATTATCCTTGTCCTCATGAGCGACATAGAGTGGCTCCCTCAAAGTTATTCCCTTCATATTTTCCAGATCCACAAGGGTTTCCCAACCAAACGATTCTTGCTCACCTTCTTAGCAACTTCAACCTTGGGGATGGATGATGATTCACTTTCTAAGGTAGAGCAATCCGACGAAGATCCATCTACTACTGACATTAGCTGCAGTCACAACACCTTCCCGCCACCCATCATACCACCAGGCATACACTGCTGATTCAACTCAAGAGGGCGACCTGAATGGCGTTCAGGAGAGCATGGCTTGACTGTTAAACGGTCTGAACATTGCATACCCAATTAATCAGTAGCTGCCACTCTAGACGAAGGGACCCATTCCTCTAGTTTCTGTGGTCCCTCTTTATCAAGCAACTCATCATACTGGACCTCCAGCAGCCTTGGAGACACACTCCAGATTTTTCATCTAAATCAGCATTCTCTAACGCCACCATCACGCCAGAGTACCCCTATACTAGCACCGACCTGGAAGAACAGATACAGCTGACAATGCAGCATTGTTTCTAAGATCGGAAATGTAACGCTGACCACCACAACTGCCCATCTAAAGGATTAGCTGCAAATCCCATCCCATTAGAAACACAAGGCACGGGAAGTTTCTGCTTCCACCTCCAACTTTCTGCAATTTACTAACATTGCTAGAAGAACTCAACATCATCATAACACGGCTTACCCTTATTCTATCCATAGCCATTACCTCTTTCCCTTCTACGTTCACAGGCAGAACTGCATCCTCATTTGCCAAGTTCAGGAGACTCAAATCTCAACCCACCATTTCCATACTCATCTTCCAAATCACGATCAACAAAACAGCATCCATTCTGCGTGAAGCTTTCTCTCTTATCCCAGTAACTCCTCTACTTAGTATTTTTCAGCAAATTTCTCTGTCTAATTGAACTTTAAACCTAAATACAATATCTCATCTTTCCTTTTAAGCTTGTGGTTAAGCTAGAGTCATCTCATGCTGTTTCATCGACATAAACATCTTCCAAGCTTCAAATAAAAGAAAATTCATTCTTTCATTTTTGGAACTTAACCCCGGTACTTCCTATGGATACACATGCTTAAGTCTTTAAACCCTCAACATACTGTTTATATACTCTCCATAATTATATGTAGCTGAAACTAAACCTTGGTACAACTAAATCTAACTTACACTTCCTTCTTTAATTCCATCAACTCAGTTGGAGCCATTGACACTGGTCCAGCTCCAGGCACCAAATCAATAGAGAGTTCCACCTCTCTCTTAGGAGGTAATCCAGGTATTTCTTCTGGAAATACATCCATGAAATCTTTCACCACGGGTATCCTGCCTACGTCCTCTTCATTCTTCACTCCCAACCGAGCTAGGATTCACGAAGCACCTTCCACCAAGTTACCTGACTGAGGCACCTCTGCTCCTGTCATGGTAAACACTCTCCCTGCTGCCTGAGGTCTGCTGCCTTCATTCCTCATTTGTTGGGAACCACTGGATTGAGTCATCCTATTTCTGCTAGGACAATCTCTAGATATGTGCCCCATCTTTTGGCACGTGAAACATCTAGGTTTCCATGTTTGTTGCTGTTGGAACTGGGGCGAAACTGCTCCTGCCCGATGTGGTGGAGGTCTCGCATAAGGCTTGCTTTGTGGGTGTTGCACCTTGGCCTTCCCACTGAAAGAACCCCCTGGGTGTGACCTGATCACCCAAGAGTCACTCTTCTCCAGTGCCTCCACCATCATCGCCTTCTCCACTAAGGCGTGAAATTCTCTTATGCACATCGGGTATATGGTCCTCTTCAGCCCATGCTTCAGTCCCTCTTCAAACTTCCTACACCTCCAGGCCTCGGAGGTCGCCTGGGTATAGAATCGGGCGAGGTACTCAAACCGAGCAGCATAGGTGTTCACAGGCATTATCCCCTGCTCCAACTTTAGGAACTCAGCTTCCTTCACAAACCTTGCACTGTCTGGGAAGTGTTTCTCCAGGAACCTCACCCTGAAGCTCTCCCACTCCAACACTTCCTCTCGGGCCTCCATCATCTGCTGAGTTCCCATCCACCAGAGCTCAGCTTCTCCAGACAGAAGATATGTGGCGAATACCAGCTTCTTATCTTCAGGGCAGGAGGTCGCCCTGAAGATTTTCTCCAACTCCCTGACCCACTGATCTGCTTGATCAGGGGTAGCATTCTCACTGAACTTGGGTGGGTTGTGCCTCATGAACTCGGTCAGTCCCATCTGCTCCTGAGGCTGACCGACGTTGGGGGCTGTTGCAGCCGATCTGGCGGTCTCCTAATGCTGCAGCGTAGCTTGGTGATTCTGAGACATCGCCGTATTCTACTGCTGGATGGCACTCGCCATCATCCCAATGGCCCTGGCGATCTGGCCCATTTCAGCAGAAGGTTTGGGAGGGGTAGGCTGTCTAGGAGCCATTCTTCTCTGTAGAAGATTAGGAAACTATTGGTTTCTATATCCCCCCCACAACTATAAGAATGAGATCGATAAGAAATCGATTCATTCAGGAGGTAACATCTAGACCTTACAAAGGTCAACATCTCAAAGTCATTTAGAATTTGAGTTTATCAACAGAATCATAATACTCAGAACCTCAAGCAAAACACCAGAACAGCTACTGGTATACAATCCATCAATCCAAACAACCACTTTCAGTCAATTACAAGAACACTCAATAAACTGAAATAAAACACACCAGAATTCAATATATGTGAAACGTCAAACCTTCAGAATTTAAGTTTGAGAATCATCTTGATCCAGTTATGAGTGTGCACCCTCACTACTTTATCAAGGTCCTCTCATTCTTAATACTAAGATTTTCAGTTATAGCATATATTCACTAAAGCACACACAAAATCTCAATACAAAAACGTTTGAAAAGCTTTCACTATAGTTGTTATTTAAAACTGAAATAAATTTTATGAGCAGAAGAAACACAATGGATCCACAGCCCTCAGGTCATCCTAAGGACGAACCGCTCTGATACCATTAATGTAACATCCCTCCAAAACCTTTTCTTATTTATATAATAGAATAAAGCGTAGATATTAAATTTATAAAATCAACATATGTATTAGATATTGAAAATACATCATCCCGTACATCGTATTCAAAAAGAGACGTCCCTCTTATAGGGTTTTAATACATTCCATCAATTGTTTCGAAATAAAAACCAAATACAGCATGAAAAGGACAAAACAGGCGATCTCCTATCAGAAGACCCAAAACAGCCGATCTGCTATCAGAACAGAAAATAGGCGATCACCACGTAGAGACAGAAATAGGCGATCTCCTCCCGGCGACCACTCACTGAGGAGATCTACTCCCTGGAAGATCATCTGCTCCCGTGTAAAATACACGATCATCACAGTTTTAAGAGAAAACAGCCACATAACAATACAAAGGGTAAGCTAGATATTTTTAAACTTTAAATTATGAACTGGACAACCAACATAGATCAGCCTTTTTAAACATTCACAAAAGTCCATCACTTTCTCATTCATATCGCACAACCATCAAGTGTCTATCAACAATTTCTCAACATTACTCACGTCAGACTTCTACTGACTAATCACACATAGACACTTGACACTACTTCCGGAAGACTCGTGCGTTGAACTTAGCATCCAGAGACCTGCACCTGTCATACTTCATTACTGTAATGTTTCCACAGCCATACGCATCAACACAATCTCGATCTCAATTTCATCACTCTCACAGTATGACAGGGTTAATCCATATAACAGGTCAAGTCAGTTATCTTTCAAACGACTTACCCATACATATGGACCTCCCTCGACTCTCACCAACTGAATGACTTCATCTATGTGACTCCATCATATCAGCAGAGTCAGGATCGCCTCATTCACAGGATACTCACAGATCAATACACTTCATAACCAAATCTCAACACGGTATTTCCTTTCCTGAAAATACTATGTCTTGATCCCACATTCACGACATTCCACACATCATATAACACTTAAATGAATGATTCCAATCACAACAACAATCATTCCATGGTTCATATTTTCGAATATCACATTTAAATCTCAAACAGTTTCAAACAACACAAAAACAGGGGAGTTCGAAAAACAACGCCATAACCGGCGATCTCGTCCAAAAACAGGGGATTTCGAAATCTGTATTTAAAACCGGCGATCACGTCGCCCAAACACATAAGAACAGAACATCATGAAAAAGGGGTTTAAAACCGGCGACCACGTTTCCCAAACACATAGAACAGAGTATCACGAAAAAGAATATGAAACCGGCAACCACGTCGCCCTCACTTCAGAGACAGCAAATCTACGGCTTTTATTGAAAATAAAGCTAGCTTCCCTTACCTGGACTTGCGCATAACACCAAGAGCTCCAAAACCCACCGAGCTTAAAGGATGCCTTGGCTCTGTTTTAGCGTCTGGTTTGTGGAACTTGTAGAGAACCTCCCAGGTGCTCCAAGGGCAGTCGTCGCTCGTCGCACTGGTGCTTGAGGATGCCTGAAACGCAGCGCGAAGGGGAGAAAAGAGAAGGATGAAGATGCACTCCCTCTTTCACTCTTGAGTCACTGCAACGTTCTTTGCCTCCTCGCAGTGGGTTTTTGAATCCAAGCCTACTTGTCTACGCATGCTGCTGACACCACCCCCTCTGCAAGAAAGCCAGAGTGTACGTTTCACTGAACAGTACGGCCACGGTTGTCTTCTTGTGCATGCCAACCACTTCCCTGAACAGTATGACCGCGAGTGTCTCTTGCGCATGCCAACTTTCTGATGTCACTATTCTGAACCACCCTTTTTGTCTACGTGTCGCGCGTGCAGTACGTCTGATGCTGCAAGCCTGGGTCCCACCTTATCTGCGTGAAACTCGACATCGCGCGATAACCTTCCACCGATGACGGCTCGCGCGATGACTGTCCACCGAGGCCTCATCCTGGAGGACGACCGATGTCTCTCCCTGGGAGACGACCGATGTGTCTCTCATACCGGCGGTGACTGATGTGCCTCATCCCGGTGATGACTGATTCCTCACACTGGCAGACACCGATGTGTCACCCTGGAGGGCCACCGATGTCCACCTTGGAGGACCACCGATGTCTCACACTGGAGGATCACCGATGTCTCACCCTGGCAGACCACCGATGTCTCTCCCATCCTGGTTGATGACCGATGTTCCTCTCATGCTGTTGGCGATCTCTTATCGCCCTTGTGTGTGACGAGAACATATCGCTTTACTCTGGTCACCGATGTCACATCGTCACACCTTGCTGAAGGTTCATCCTCCCATTATGTTACGTCCGAGGTATCACCTCCAGATGACTTGGTGACGTCGGTAGCTTCACATTTCTAAGAGTAGATCAGCACTACTCCTCGTGCTCCCATGCATGCAACACTAAGGATGACTTCTTATGCTCAAGCATAGAGCTTTGCATGCACAGCGTATCTAAGGCTTAACCCACACCTTGATACGTGTGGTTTTGTGGAACCCACTCTGGTTTATCCAGCATCTTGACCACATACTATGTGCGCTCCCGTCGATCACGTACACCATAGGCGATTGGCGGTCATGTCTCCTCTAGGCGACAGGCGATTATGTGCCAGAGAAGTCGGAGATCGCCTCCGTCTTCAACAACAGCGATCTCGTAGAAGACTTCTTAACTACACTTTTCTTCCTTTACTCTTCTTGATCCACACGTCATCCGACCGACCTCTACCAGCTGACCCCGATCTTGGGCGACGTCCGAGGTCCGACTACTACGAAACTTCAATTACCAACTCTTTGTATTTTAAATAATAACATCTTCTGACATTATTTAAATATAATATCTTTATCCCAATTAAAGTTTCTAGGTCCTTACAGAGACCCTTCATCTTCCTTTTTAACCAACAACACTGGAAACCCCATGGAGATATATTGGGCTTGACTAACTGCGTCTCTAACAACTCTTCCACTTGTTTTCTTTAGTTCTACCAACTCGGCTGGAGCCATTCTGTATGGCGCCATTGACACCGGTCCAGCTCCAGGTACCAAATCAATAGAGAATTCCACTTCTCTCTTAGGAGGTAATCCAGGTATTTCTTCTGGAAATACATCCATGAAATCTTTCACCACATGTATCCTGCTTACGTCCTCTTCATTCTTCACTTCCAACCGAGCTAGGATCACGAAGCACCTCGCCCCTTTTTCCAACTCCGACCACCCATGCTGAGCAGATATCACATCTGACTCTTGGAGGTCTGGAAACGCTATTTTCTGACTACCGCAGTCTATGAGAACGTGATTGGCAGATAGCCAATCCATTCCCAGGATAACATCCAGGTCCTGAAGAGGTAGGCAGATCAAGTTTACTTTGAACCTGCGTCCCTCTACTATCACTGGACATTCAGAGCAAACTCTAGAGGTCAACACCTATCCTGACGCAGGTGTAGAGACCAACAGTTCAAACGGTAGCTCCTTCACTAGAAGGCCCAGCTCGGCCATACTCCGACTTAACACAAAGGAGTGTGTCGCTCCAGAATCATACAAGACTTTTACACTTCTACCAGCTATAAAACAAGCATCTTGCACCAAGTTACCTGACTGGGACGCCTCAGCTCCTGTCATGGCAAACACTCTCCCTGTTGCCTGAGGTCTGCTGCCTTCGTTCCTCCACTGTTGGGAACCACTGGGTTGAGTCATCCTATTTCTACTAGGACAATCTCTAGAAATGTGCCCCATCTTTTGGCATGTGAAACATCTGGGTTTCCATGTTTGTTGCTGCTGAAACTGGGGCGGAACTGCTCCTGCCTGATGTGGTGGAGGTCTCGCATAAGGCTTGCTTTGTGGGTGTTGCACCTTGGCCTTCCCACTGGAAGAACCCCCTGGGTGTGATCTGATCACCCGAGAATTACCCCTTTCCAAGGTTTCCACCATCTTTGCCTTCTCTACTAAGGCATGAAACTCCCTGATGCACATGGGTGCTATGGTCTTCTTCAGCTCATGCTTTAAACCTTCTTCAAACTTCCTACACCTCCAAGCCTCAGAGGTAGCTTGGGTATAAAATCTGGCTAGGTATTCAAACCTAGCAGCATAAGCGTTCACGGACATCTCCCCTTGCTCCAACCTGAGAAATTCCGCTTCCTTCGCAAACCTTGCACTATCTGGAAAATATTTCTCTAGGAACCTCTCTCGGAAACTTTCCCAGTCTAAAACGTCAGCTCTGGCTTCCATCATCTGGCTTCCAACTTCTCCAGATAGCAGATAGGTGGCGAACACCAATTTCTTCTCTTCAGGGCAGGAGGTCGCCCTAAAGATTTTCTCCAACTCCCTGACCCACTGATCTGCTTGATCAGGGGTAGCATTCCCATTGAACTTAGGTGGGTTGTGCCTGAGGAACTCGGTCAGTCCCATCTGCTCCTGAGGCTGACCGATGTGGGAAGCTGTTGCAGTCGATCTGGCGGTCTCCCAATGCTGCATTGCAGCTTGATGATTCTGAGCCATTGCCGCATTCTGCTGCTGGATAGCACTCGCCATCATCTCAATGGTCCTGGCGATCTGGCCCATTTCTGCAGAAGGTTAGGGAGGGGTAGGCGGTCTAAGAGCCATTTTCTGCGTAAGATTAGGAAACTATTTTTCTCTAATCATACTCCTATAAAATGAACTTGATAACGAATCAATTCATTTAGAAGACCACACTAGGTCTTACAAGGGTCAGCATCTCAAATCCATCTAGAATTTGAGTTTATCAGCCGATCATGATACCTACCTAAGCATATCACCAAAACAACTAATGGTATGAACCATCAATCCCAAACAACTAATTTCAATCAATTTCAAAAACACTCAATAACATGCAACAAATCACACCAGAATTCAATATATGCTAAACATCAAACTTTCAGAATTAAGATTGAGAATCATCTTGATCCAGTTATGAGTGTGCACCCTCACTACATTATCAAGATCCTTTCATTCTAAATACTAAAATTTTCAGTTAGAGCATATATTCACTACAGCACACACAAAATTTCAATAAGAAAACCTTCAAAACCTTTCACTATAGCTTTTATTTAAAACCCCAAATAAAATTTGTGAGCAGGAAAAACACAATGGATCCACTGCCCACAGGTCATCCTAAGGACGAACTGCTCTGATACCATTAATGTAACGCCCCTCAAAATGTTGTTCATTTATATATAATAAAATAAAGGTGAAACAATAATATCAAAATTTAACATAGATATATATACGTAATATAATTCATCCATTAATACAAATGTGCCTCAAAATAATATCCCTTTTCGAGGAAGTTTTAATACATCTCCATACAGGAGTTTTCAAAATAAAACAAAACAATCAGCATTCAAAAACCGGCGATCTCCTCCTCCAGAAATGCTCACTGAGGAGCTCTACTACCTGCAACCTCATCTGCTCCCGTGCAAATATACACGATCATCACAGGTTTAAGAAAAACAACCACGATACAAAACAAAAGGGTAAGCTAGATATTTTTAAAAACTTTAAATATGAAACTTTATATCAAAAGAAAGCATAAATCTTCACACCATTCATAATCTATAACAATTTCAGCCATAAATATCCCCATATTCCACAAACTCGTCAAGTTTCTATTCAATACATTCAATACTCATGGTTCACACGTCAGACTTTCCACTGACTCATAACATATAGACACATGACTCTACTTCTGGAAGACTCGTGCATTGACTAGACTCAGAGATCTACACCTGTCATACTACATTGCTGTAAAGTTCCCACAGCTATGCGCATAAACATAATCTCAATCTCAATCTCATCACTCTCCTAGTATGACAGGGTTAATCCATACAACAGGTCAAGTAGTTATCTTTCAAACCACTTACCCATACATATGAACCTCCATTGACTCTCAACGCTTGAATAACTTCATCTATATGATTCCATTATATCAGGAGAGTCAGGATATCTCATTATAGAAATCACCGATCAATGCACATTCTACACAATCTTACACGGTATTTTCTTTCCTGAAAATACTATGCCTTGATCCCACATTCACAACATTCAACACATCATATAACACTTAAATGAACGATTCCAATCACAACAACAATCATTCCAAGGTTCAGATTTTTGAATATCACATGCATTTCACATTTCAATCTCAAACTGTTTCAAACGACACTAAAACAGGGGAGTTCGAAATCAACATTAAAACCGGCGATCACGTCGCCCCACACATAAAAACAGAGCATCATGAAATAGAATATGAAACCGGCGACCACGTCGCCCTCACTTCAGAACCTACTCGCCTAAAGTTTTTATAAACGAAAATGCTAGCTTCCCTTACCTGAACTTGCGCAAAATCACTAAGAGCTCCAAAACCCACCGAAGCTTAAAGATGTCCTAACCTGCACCATGGAGCCTTTATCACAAAACTGACTATACTACTCATTTTCTACGCTAACAGAGACGATTTCTGGAGCTAAGGGAGTCGCCGGCAACGCCTATGCAGAGGCAACCCTCTCAAGCTCAGATTCGACTCAAAAAAACAGAGTAAAACGACTTACTCTGTTCTAGCGTCCTGATGGGAGAACTTGCAGAGACTTCCCAGAAGGACAATGGCAGTCGCCGATTGTAGCACTGGTACGTGAGGATAGCCGCGTCTTCGAGTGGAGGAGAAAGGAGAAAGGGGGACTAAATGAGCTGATTCCCTCAGCTCTTAAGGTCGAACGACTCTTTAGCCTTTACTGCCATTACCCACTCTCTGAGCAACCTTGCGTGTGGGTTTCCTTTAACAGTATGGCCACGTGGGTCTCTGCGCACACCAACTCTGGGTCACTTTCCATACCAACTCTCTGGAGCCACTGTTCTGAAGCACTCTTTCCGTCCACGTGTCGCGCATGCAGAACGCTCATGCTGGGAGCCTGGGTCCTACCTTATCTGTGTGAAACACGACATCGCTCGATGACCATCCACCGATGACTGACGTGCCTCTCAATCCGGCGATGACTGATGTGCCTCTCATCCCGGCGATGACTGATGTCCTTCTCATCCCAGCGATGACTGGTTCCTCTTCCTAACGGACGACTGATTCCTCACCCTAGCAGACCACCGATGTCTCACCCTGGAAGACCACCGATGTCTCACCCTGGCAGACCACCGATGTCTCACCCTGGCAGACCACCGATGTGTCCCCCATCCTGGTTGATGACCGATGTTCTTCTCATCCTGTTGGCGATCTCTTATCGCCCTTGTGTGTGACGAGGACACATCGCCTCACTCTGGTCACCGATGTCACATCATCACACCCCGCTGAGGGCTCGTCCTCCCATTTCTCTAAGTCCGTGGTATCACGGCTCACACTACTCATGGTGGCAGATATGCCACCTATCTTCTACATCACTCATCTTCTGTATTTAGACCACATACCAAGGGCTTACCAAGTCTTCTCGAATACTCGGCCATGTCCTATTTTCGGCGATCATGTACACCATAGGCGAATAGCGATCATGTACACATAGGTGATTGGCGATCATGTGAAATCTTCGCACACGGCGATCATGCGCAAAATAGGCGATTTCTGATTTCGTACGGGTGAAGTCGGAGGTCGCCGCCTTCTTCAACAAACGGCGATCTCGTCGACTTCTAAGCTACACCTTCCTTTCTCTTACCCTTCCTGCTTCACGTGCCCCCTCCCTTCAAGCACGCCCACGTGATTACCTTACGATAAAGTCATCGCACCTGACTACTTGGTCGGTACAATGGTCAACCGACCGCCCTCTACCAGCTGATCCCAGACCTTGGGCGACCTCCGAGGTCTGACCACTATGATATTTTGTATTTTTATGTCCTTTTTATTTTAAATAATAACATACTCAGAAATTATTTAAAATCTATCACTTCTATTCCAATTAATTTATAGCTCCTTACAGGCGCTGCATCCTGCATGCATGATCTCACTGCACAGTGCCATGCACGTAATGGGTTAAAAGAGTCACTGATCACTGACCAGCTTACTAGCTCTCTTGTACCATCCTCATGCACGACCCTACTGGCGAGTAGCTCTTCTTCTTCTAGTTCGGAATCATGCGAGGTGCATGGGTAACGCTCTCGCTGGGAGCCTGGGTCCCAGCTTAACTGCGTGTTAGCAAGAAACCCCGATGACTGATCAGTGCTTCTTGCGTAACGCTCTCGCTAGGAGCCTGGGTCCCAGCTTAACTGCGTGTTAGCAAGAAACCCCGAAGATTGATCAGTGCTTCTTTACTTCTCGCGCTCTGCTTCCAGGCGCTCATTGTAAGGACCTATAAATTAATTGGAATAGAAGTGATAGATTTTAAATAATTTCTGAGTATGTTATTATTTAAAATAAAAAGGACATAAAAAAATAGAAAATATCATAGTGGTCAGACCTCGGACGTCGTCCAAGGTCTGGGATCAGCTGGTAGAGGGCGATCGGTTGACCATTGTACCAACCAAGTAGTCAGGTGCGATGACTGTATCGTGAGGTAATCAAGTGGGCGTGCTTCAAGGAAGGGAGGCACGTGAATCAAGAAGGATAAGAGAAAGGAAGGTGTAGCTTAGAAGTCGATGAGATCGCCGTTTGTTGAAGAAGGCGGTGTCCTCCGACTTCCCCCGTGTGAAATCAGAGATCGCCTATTTTTGCGCATGATCGCCGTGTGCGAAGATTTCACATAATCGCCAATCGCCTATGGTGCACATGATCGCCGAGTATTCGAGAAGACTTGGTAAGCACTTAGTATGTGGTCTAAATACAGAAGATGGGTGATATAGAAGATAGGTGGCATATCTGCCACCATGAGTAGTGTGAGCCGTGATACCCCAGACTTACAGGAATGGGAGGATGAACCTTCAGCAAGGTGTGACGATGTGACATCGGTGACCAGAGTAAGGCGATGTGTTCTCGTCACACACAAGGGCGATAAGTACATCGGTCATCAACCAGGATGAGAGGAACATCGGTCATCAACCAGGATGGGAGGAACATCGGTCATCAACCAGGGTGGGAGACACATCGGTGGTTTGCCAGGGTGAGACATCGGTGGTCTACCAGGGTGAGACATCGGTGGTCTGCCAGGGTGAGACATCGGTTGTCTGCCAGGGTGAGACATCGGTGGTCCTCCAGGGTTAGACATCGGTTGTCTGCCAGGATGAGGAATCAGTCGTCCGTCAGGAAGAGGAACCAGTCATCGCCGGGATGAGAAGGACATCAGTCATCGCCGGGATGAGAGGCACACCAGTCATCGCCGGGATGAGAGGCACATCAGTCATCGCCGGAATGAGAAGCACATCAGTCGTCGGTGGATGGTCATCGAGCGATGTCGTGTTTCACACAGATAAGGTAGGACCCAGGCTCCCAACATGAACGTTCTGCATGCGCGACACGTAGACAAAAAGGGTGTTTCAGAATAGTTAGCATCAGAGAGTTGGTATGCGTAGAAACCCACGTGGTCATACTGTTCAAGGAAGTGTGCACGCAAGGTTGCTCAGAGAGTGGGTAATGGCAGAGAAGGCTAAAGAGTCGTTCGACCTTAAGAGCTGAGGGAATCAGCTCATTTAGTTCCCCTTTCTCCTTTCTCCTCCACTCGAAGACGCGGCTATCCTCACGTACCAGTGCTACGATCGGCGACTGCCTTTGTCCTTCTGGGAAGTCTCTGCAAGTTCTCCCGTCAGGATGCTAGAACAGAGTAAGTCGTTTTACTCTGTTTTTTTAGTCGAATCTGAGTTTGAGAGGGTTGCCTCTGCATAGGTGTTGCCGGCGACTTCCTTAGCTCCAGAAATCGTCTCTGTTAGTGTAGAAAATGAGTAGTATAGTCAGTTTTGTGATAAAGGCTCCATGGTGCAAGTTAGGACATCTTTAAGCTTCGGTGGGTTTTGGAGCTCTTAGTGATTTTGCGCAAGTTCAGGTAAGGGAAGCTAGCATTTTCGTTTATAAAAACTTTAGGCGAGTAGGTTCTGAAGTGAGGGCGACATGGTCGCCGGTTTCATATTCTATTTCACGATGCTCTGTTTTTATGTGTGGGGCGACGTGATCGCCAGTTTTAATGTTGATTTCGAAATCCGCTGTTTTAGTGTCGTTTTGAAATTGTTTGAGATTGAAAGGTGAAATGCATATGATATTCGAAAATCTGAACTTTGGTATGATTGTTTCTATGATTGGGATTGTTTAAAAAAAAAGGATTCAAAATATTATATGATGGAATTGTGCTTTTACGTGTGGTATGATGTACTGGATGAATGTGAAATTGTGATCAAGACATAGTATTTTCAGGAAAGGAAATACCGTGTTAAGATTGGTACTAGAGAGTATTGATCAGTGAGTATGCTGTGAATGAGACGATCCTGACTCTGCTGATATAATGGAATCACATAGATGAAGTTATTCAGTTGTTGAGAGTTGAAGGAGGTTCATATGTATGGGTAAGTTGTTTGAAAGATAACTAACTTGACCTGTTATATGAATTAACCCTGTCATACCGGGAGAGTGATAATATTGAGATTATGTTTATGCGCATGGCTGTGTGGATTTCACAGTGGTGTGGTATGACAGGTGCAGGTCTCTGGATGCTAAGTTCAACGCACGAGTCTTTTGGAAGTAGTGTTAAGTGTCTATGTATGATGGGTCAGTGGAAGTCTGACGTGAGAAAGAGAAAATATTGAAATGTGATAGACACTTGATGGATTTTTGTGGAATGATTGATACTTGAGGAAATTGTGAAATGTGTGAATATTTGATGGTTATGTGAAATGAATGAGAAAGTGATGGATTTATGTGGGTGTTTAAAAGTTGGTTATGTTGAATTTAAAGTTTCATATTTAAAGTTTTTAAAAATATCTAGCTTACCCTTTTGTTTTGTATCGTGGTTGTTTTTCTTAAACCTGTGATGATCGTCTATATTTGCACGGGAGCAGATGAGGTTGCAGGTAGTAGAGCTCCTCAGTGAGCATTTCTGGAGGAGAAGATCGCCAGTTTTTGAATGCTGTTGTTTTGTTTTAGTTTGAAAACTCCTGTATGGAGATGTATTAAAACTTCCTCGAAAAGGGATATTATTTTGAGGCACATTTGTATTAATGGATGAATTATATTATGTATATATCTATGTTAAATTTTGATATTATTGTTTCACCTTTATTTTATTATATAAAAATGAACGATATTTTGAGGGGCGTTACATTAATGGTATCAGAGCAGTTCGTCCTTAGGATGACCTGTGGGCAGTGGATCCATTGTGTTTCTCCTGCTCACAAATTTTATTGGGGTTTTAAATAAAAGCTATATTGAAAGGTTTTGAAGGTTTTCTTATTGAAATTTTGTGTGTGCTGTAGTGAATATATGCTCTAACTGAAAATTTTAGTATTTAGAATGAAAGGATCTTGATAAAGTAGTGAGGGTGCACACTCATAACTGGATTAAGATGATTCTCAATCTTAATTCTGAAAGTTTGATGTTTAGCATATATTGAATTCTGGTGTGATTTGTTGCATTTTATTGAGTGTTTTTGTAATTGATTGAAATTGGTTGTTTGGGATTAATGGTTCATACCATTAGCTGTTTTGGTGATATGCTTGGGTAGGTATCATGATCGGCTGATAAACTCAAATTCTAGATGGATTTGAGATGCTGACCTTTGTAAGACCTAGTGTGGTCTTCTAAATGAATTGATTCGTTATCAAGTTCATTTTATAGGAGTATGATTAGAGAAAAATAGTTTCTTAATCTTACGCAGAAATGGCTCCTAGACCGCCTACCCCTCCCCAACCTTCTACAGAGATGGGCCAGATCGCCAGAGCCATTGAGATGATGGCGAGTGCTATCCAGCAGCAGAATGCGGCAATGGCTCAGAATCATCAAGCTGCAATGCAGCATTGGGAGACCGCCAGATCGGCTGCAACAGCTTCCCACATCGGTCAGCCTCAGGAGCAGATGGGACTGACCGAGTTCCTCAGGCACAACCCACCTAAGTTCAGTGGGAATGCTACTCCTGACCAAGCAGATCGATGGGTCAGGGGGTTAGAGAAAATCTTCAAGGCGACCTCCTGCCCTGAAGATAAGAAGTTGGTGTTTGCCACATACCTGCTATCTGGAGAAGCCGAGTTCTGGTAGATGGGAACTCAACAAATGATGGAAGCCCGAGAAGAAGTATCAGACTGGGAGAGCTTCAGGGTGAAGTTTCTGGAGAAATACTTCCCAGATAGTGCAAGGTTTGCCAAGGAAGCTGAATTCCTCAGGTTGGAGCAGTGGGAGATGTCAGTGAATGCTTATGCTGCTCAGTTTGAGTACCTCGCCTGTAACATCCCGCCAAAATACTATTCATATTTATATAATGAAAATAAAAGTAACAAATAGATTGAAGTGAATAAAATTATATATATGTAAATAAAGTTTCTCCTCACAGGGAGTTTAATACAAATACGATCACTTTTCCATTAAAACATAAACGAAATACAATACAATAGAAAGATAGGCGATCTCCTGACAGAAGGGCGATCTCCTATTAGATGGGCGATCTCCATTCATAAAGGCGATCTCCTATCAGAAAGCAACAAAAGGGGTGATCGCCCAACAGAACTTGAAAACAGGCGATCTCCTTCCAGCGACAATTCACTAAGGAGCTCTACTTCCTGCAACATCATCTGCTCCCGTGTAAATTATACACGATCATTACAGGTTTAAGAAAAGGCCAAACACAACACAAAAGAAACACAGGGTAAGCTAGACATTTAAAAAGAGTTTAAATATGAACATTAAAATCAAGATAAAACAAATTCAAGATACCCACGTAAAACTATAGAGTTTCTCATTCCCTTCACCTGATCGCCAAGAAATCACACACTTTACAATATTTTCAAGATTCATTCTATTTCACAAAATGCATCAAGTGTCTATCAATTCAATGTTCCTCATTTCTCACGTCAGACTACCACTGACTCAGCACACAAGACACTTGACACTACTTCCGGAAGACTCGTGCGTTGAACCTAGCATCCAGAGACATGCACCTGTCATACTTCATTGGCTGGAAAGTTTCCACAGCCATGTGCATCAACACAATCTCGATCTCAATTCATCACTCTCACAGTATGACAGGGTTAATCCATATGACAGGCCGAGCTCGTTCTTTTTCACACGACTCACCCATTCATATGAACCTCCTTCGACTCTCACCAACTGAGTAACTTCCTCTATATGATTTCATTACCTCAGCAGAGTCAGGATCGCCTCATTCACAGGATACTCACAGATCAATACACTTCACAACCAAATCTCAACACGGTATTTCCTTTCCTGAAAATACTATGTCTTGATCCACATTCACGACATTCCACACATCACTCAAAGAATGATTCCAACCACAGCAACAGTCATTTCAAAGGTTCATATTCTCGAATATCACATGTATTTCACATTTAAATCTCAAACAGCTTCAAACAACATCAAAAACAGGGAAGTTCGAAATCCGTATTTAAAACCGGCGACCACGTCGCCCAACCACATAGAACAGAGCATTACGAAAAGAAAACAGAAAACCGGCGACCACATCGCCCTCACTTCAGAAACAGCTAATCTATGGCTTGCATTGAAAATGAAGGCTAGCTTCCCTTACCTGGACTTGCGCAAACACCAAGGGTTCCAAAAATCCACCGAGCTTAAAGGATGCCTTAGCTCTGTTTTCAGCGCTTGGCTTGTAGAACTTGCAGAGAAACTCCCAGGTGCAAACGTCGCTCGTCACACTGATGCTTGAGGTTGCCTGAGTCGCAACGTAAAGGAGATAAAAAGGGAGGGATGAAGTTTGCACTCACTCTAACGCTCTTGAGTCTGTAACGCTCTTTGCCTTCCCGCAGTGGCTTTTGAATCCCAGCTTACCTGTCCACGTATGCTGCTGCTGCCACCCCTTCTGCAGGAAAGCCTGAGAACCACTGCCCTGAACAGTACGACCACTGTTGTCGCTTGTGCATGCCAACCACTGCTCTGAACAGTACGACCACTGTTGTCGCTTGTGCATGCCAACCACTGCTCTGAACAGTACGACCGCGAGTGTCTCCTGCGCATGCCAACATTCTGATGTCACCACTCTGAACCACCCTTTTTGTCTACGTGGCGCGCGTGCAGGACGTTTCATGCTGGGAGTCTGGGTCCCACTTTATCTGTGTGAAGCTCGCCATCGCGCGACAACTTTCCACCGCTGACTCATCCTGGCGAACGACCGATGTCTCTCTAGGAGACGACCGATGTCTAACCCTGGCGACGCCCTCATAACTCTCGCGCCCTGGCCACGTCCACAAGCCTCGCGCCCTAGCGATGCCCGCATGCCTCTCGCGCCCTGGCCACGTCCACATGCCTCGCGCCCTGGCGATGCTCGCATGCCTCTCGCGCCCTAGCGATCATGTACTAACTAGGCGACCGGCGATCTCATAGCCTTCTAAACTTAACTTTCCTTCCTTTTTATTTTAAATAAACACATACTTAGAATTCATTTAAAATATAACTCTTTTATTCCAATTTAATTTTTCAGGTCCTTACATCGCCCGGTTTTATACCCAAGCTACCTCCGAGGCTTGGAGGTGTAGGAAATTTGAAGAAGGGCTGAAGCATTGGCTGAAGAAGACCATAGCACCCATGTGCATCAGGGAGTTTCATGCCTTAGTAGAGAAGGCAAAGATGGTGGAAACCTTGGAAAGGGGTAATTCTCGGGTGATCAGATCACACCCAGGGGGTTCTTCCAGTGGGAAGGCCAAGGTGCAGCACCCACAAAGCAAGCCTTATGCGAGACCTCCACCACATCGGGCAGGAGCAGTTCCGCCCCAGTTTCAGCAGCAACAAACATGGAAACCCATATGTTTCACATGCCAAAAGATCGGGCACATTTCTAGAGATTGTCCTAGCAGAAATAGGATGACTCAACCCGTTGGTTCTCAGCAGTTGAGGAATGGGGGCAGTAGACCTCAAGCAGCAGGGAGAGTGTTTGCCATGACAGGAGCAGAGGCGTCTTAGTCAGGTAACTTGGCGCAAGATGCTTGTTTTATAGCTGGTAGAAGTGTAAAAGTCTTGTATGATTCTGGAGCGACACATTCCTTTGTGTCAAGTCGGAGTATGGCCGAGCTGGGCCTTCTAGTGAAGGAGCTACCTTTTGAACTGTTGGTCTCTACACCTGCATCAGGACAGGTTATGACCTCCACAGTTTGCCCAGAATGTCCAGTGATAGTAGAGGGACGCAGGTTCAAAGTAAATTTGATCTGTCTACCTCTGCAGGATCTTGATGTTATCCTAGGAATGGATTGGCTATCTGCCAATCACATTCTCATAGACTGCGGTAGGCAGAAAGTGGTGTTTCCCGATCTCCGAGAGCCAGATGTGATATCTGCTTAGCAGGTACGGTCGGAGTTGAAAGAAGGGGTGACGTGCTTTGTGATCCTAGCTCGAGGGGGAGTGAAGAATGAAGAGGATATGGGCAGTATAAGTGTGGTGAAGGATTTCACGGATGTGTTTCCAGAAGAAATACCTGGATTACCTCCTAAGAGAGAAGTGGAATTCTCTATTGATTTGGTACCTGGAGCTGGACCAGTGTCAATGGCACCATACAGAATGGCTCCAGCCGAGTTGGTAGAACTAAAGAAAACAAGTGGAAGAGTTGTTAGAGGCGCAATTAGTCAAGCCCAATATATCTCCATGGGGTTTCCAGTGTTGTTGGTTAAAAAGGAAGATGAAGGGTCTCAATTGTGTATGGACTACAGGAAGTTGAATAAGTTGACCATCAAGGACAACTATCCTCTAACCGTAATTGTATGAAACTCAATTTCAGATGTTCAATGAATACTTGTTTGATCAGAAAGAGTTGAACATGAGGTAGAGAAAAGGGGTGGAGTTTATGAAAGATTATGATTTCCAACTTATGTATCATCCAGGGAAGGCCAATGTAGTGGCAGATGCTTTGAGTAGAAAATCAATGCAAGTATCAATCATGATGACTGAAGAGCAGAAGCTGATCGAGCAGTTCAGAGATTTAAACTTGGGAGTGGAATTTCATGTTAACCATATTAGTTGTAGTAAGTTAACTATAACTAATGATTTCATTGGAATGATAAAGGATAAGCAATTAGAGGACCCTAGTCTGAAACGTATTGTGGAATTGCTAGGCACCGATCAGGCTAAGGACTTTGTAATGGGAGATGATGGGATCTTGAGATTAATGGCAGGATTTGCATACCAGCAAATGAAGAATTTAAGAGATATCAAAAATTTTAACTTTGCTCTTCTGGCAAAATGGAAATGGTGGATGATGAGTGATGAAAAAGGGAAATGGAAAGATATTCTTGTATCCAAATATGGCTCGGAACTTGGAAGAAGCCAAGCTCATTTGAAATATCAATCGTGGTGGTGGAGAGATGTATGTAAAGTGTGCGAGGAGGGTGAAGATGATGGTTGGTTCCAAAAAGTTATCGTTTGGAAAGTTGGAGATGGAGAGAAGGTTAGATTTCAGGAGGATGCGTGGGCCACTAACTCTAACCTTAAATCTTTGTTTCCTAGACTTTACTCCATTTCTGTGGACCAAGGCAAGACGGTGGGAGAGGTAGGTTTTTGGGAGGATTCTGGGTGGCAATGGTATGTTGTATCTGGGAGAAGAGGAATAGAGTTGTCTTTAAGCAAGAAATTCCGGATGCAGAGAAAATTTTCCAATCGGCTCCACTACTTGTATGGTTGTGGTTGAGATATAGGGTGCGTTCGTTCTCATATGTTTTTTTTTCGGTTTGGCACCTGAACCCAAAATCAATGCATTCAATGTATACATTGAAAAAGGAGGTAATAATGGGAGCAGAAAGCCGGGTTGGTAAAAGAAGTCATAATAATGATTTAGAAAGTAAACAGCAACAGGAACAACTTTTTAACTAATATGGATAGGAAGTTTTGCGGGTACCTTGTCTTTATAAGGTGCAGAATTATGTAGTTTAGTGGTGAACCAAGGGTATTTTCCTTCAAGGAGCGTGAGAATTAGATCTGCAGTTGGGAAATCGATGGATGGTTTTGATTGAGACGCAGAGGTTGATTTCTAGAAAGATATTAATGCAGCATATTCCATATGCAGGGATGTAGAATGGAATTTGATGAAGTATTGGAGTAGTAAGAGGGAGCAGCAAGCGTTGGATTCTGTTGAATTTTGCTTGGGTATGTCAAGTTATGAGTTGGTTGTGGTTAAGTACATGAAGGAGCATATAGCTGGAGTGGGAAGCTGAGTTTCCCCGTGAGTCATCAGTCTGTTTGCAGGTATATATTAGGTGTTTTAATGATGGAGGAGGCAAGCAACACTCAGGTTAGGCAAAGGTCAACCAATTTTGTGGTATAGTGTTGGCCCCTTTTGGAGGTGGTTCCGCTTTAAGTCGCCTGTAAGGTTAACTAATGAATAGCCATGTTTGTATGAGAAATGAGGGAAGCCTGTCCCTATCTCCTTTCTGGTAAGTTCATTTTCGAGGACGAAAATTTTTCTTGTTGGGGAGAATGTAAGGACCTATAAATTAATTGGAATAGAAGTGATAGATTTTAAATAATTTCTGAGTATGTTATTATTTAAAATAAAAAGGACATAAAAAAATAGAAAATATCATAGTGGTCAGACCTCGGACGTCGCCCAAGGTCTGGGATCAGCTGGTAAAGGGCGATCGGTTGACCATTGTACCAACCAAGTAGTCAAGTGCGATGACTATATCGTGAGGTAATCAAGTGGGCGTGCTTCAAGGGAGGGAGGCACGTGAATCAAGAAGGGTAAGAGAAAGGAAGGTGTAGCTTAGAAGTCGATGAGATCGCCGTTTGTTGAAGAAGGCGGCGTCCTCCGACTTCCCCCGTGTGAAATCAGAGATCGCCTATTTTTGCGCATGATCGCCGTGTGCGAAGATTTCACATAATCGCCAATCGCCTATGGTGCACATGATAGCCGAGTATTCGAGAAGACTTGGTAAGCACTTAGTATGTGGTCTAAATACAGAAGATGGGTGATATAGAAGATAGGTGGCATATCTGCCACCATGAGTAGTGTGAGCCGTGATACCCCAGACTTACAGGAATGGGAGGATGAACCTTCAGCAAGGTGTGACGATGTGACATCGGTGACCAGAGTAAGGCGATGTGTTCTCGTCACACACAAGGGCGATAAGTACATCGGTCATCAACCAGGATGAGAGGAACATCGGTCATCAACCAGGATGGGAGGAACATCGGTCATCAACCAGGATGGGAGACACATCGGTGGTCTGCCAGGGTGAGACATCGGTGGTCTGCCAGGGTGAGACATCAGTTGTCTGCCAGGGTGAGACATCGGTGGTCCTCCAGGGTGAGACATCGGTTGTCTGCCAGGATGAGGAATCAGTCGTCCGTCAGGAAGAGGAACCAGTCATCGCCGGGATGAGAAGGACATCAGTCATCGCCGGGATGAGAGGCACACCAGTCATCACCGGGATGAGAGGCACATCAGTCATCGCCGGAATGAGAAGCACATCAGTCGTCGGTGGATGGTCATCGAGCGATGTCGTGTTTCACACAGATAAGGTAGGACCCAGGCTCCCAGCATGAACGTTCTGCATGCGCGACACGTAGACAAAAAGGGTGTTTCAGAATAGTTAGCATCAGAGAGTTGGTATGCGTAGAAACCCACGTGGTCATACTGTTCAAGGAAGTGTGCACGCAAGGTTGCTCAGAGAGTGGGTAATGGCAGAGAAGGTTAAAGAGCCGTTCGACCTTAAGAGCTGAGGGAATCAGCTCATTTAGTTCCCCTTTCTCCTTTCTCCTCCACTCGAAGACGCGGCTATCCTCACGTACCAGAGCTACGATCGGCGACTGCCTTTGTCCTTCTGGGAAGTCTCTGCAAGTTCTCCCGTCAGGACGCTAGAACAGAGTAAGTCGTTTTACTCTGTTTTTCGAGTCGAATCTGAGCTTGAGAGGGTTGCCTCTGCATAGGCGTTGCCGGCGACTCCCTTAGCTCCAGAAATCGTCTCTGTTAGCGTAGAAAATGAGTAGTATAGTCAGTTTTGTGATAAAGGCTCCATGGTGCAGGTTAGGACATCTTTAAGCTTCGGTGGGTTTTGGAGCTCTTAGTGATTTTGCGCAAGTTCAGGTAAGGGAAGCTAGCATTTTCGTTTATAAAAACTTTAGGCGAGTAGGTTCTGAAGTGAGGGCGACGTGGTCGCCGGTTTCATATTCTATTTCACGATGCTCTGTTTTTATGTGTGGGGCGACGTGATCGTCGGTTTTAATGTTGATTTCGAAATCCCCTGTTTTAGTGTCGTTTTGAAATTGTTTGAGATTGAAAGGTGAAATGCATATGATATTCGAAAATCTGAACTTTGGTATGATTGTTTCTGTGATTGGGATTGTTTAAAAAAAAAAAGGATTCAAAATATTATATGATGGAATTGTGCTTTTACGTGTGGTATGATGTACTGGATGAATGTGAAATTGTGATCAAGACATAGTATTTTCAGGAAAGGAAATATCGTGTTAAGATTGGTACTAGAGTGTATTGATCAGTGAGTATCCTGTGAATGAGACGATCCTGACTCTGCTGATATAATGGAATCACATAGATGAAGTTATTCAGTTGTTGAGAGTTGAAGGAGGTTCATATGTATGGGTAAGTTGTTTGAAAGATAACTAACTTGACCTGTTATATGAATTAACCCTGTCATACCGGGAGAGTGATGATATTGAGATTATGTTTATGCGCATGACTGTGTGGATTTCACAGCGACCCTGTGTGGATTTCACAGTGGTGTGGTATGACAGGTGCAGGTCTCTGGATGCTAAGTTCAACGTACGAGTCTTCCGGAAGTAGTGTCAAGTGTCTATGTGTGATGGGTCAGTGGAAGTCTGACGTGAGAAAGAGAAAATATTGAAATGTGATAGACACTTGATGGATTTTTGTGGAATGATTGATACTTAAGGAAATTGTGAAATGTGTGAATATTTGATGGTTATGTGAAATGAATGAGAAAGTGATGGATTTATGTGGGTGTTTAAAAGTTGGTTATGTTGAATTTAAAGTTTCATATTTAAAGTTTTTAAAAATATCTAGCTTACCCTTTTGTTTTGTATCGTGGTTGTTTTTCTTAAACCTGTGATGATCGTGTATATTTGCACGGGAGCAGATGAGGTTACAGGTAGTAGAGCTCCTCAGTGAGCATTTCTGGAGGAGGAGATCGCCGATTTTTGAATGCTGTTGTTTTGTTTTAGTTTGAAAACTCCTGTATGGAGATGTATTAAAACTTCCTCGAAAAGGGATATTATTTTGAGGCACATTTGTATTAATGGATGAATTATATTATGTATATATCTATGTTAAATTTTGATATTATTGTTTCACCTTTATTTTATTATATAAAAATGAACGATATTTTGAGGGGCGTTACACTCATCTAGGCACTGATCTGCTGGTGGTGGTCACTTAGCAACTGACCATCGATCACCGTTCTGAGTGATCTCCTCCCTGATTCACCTGCTATCTTATTCCACGTGTCACCCTGTGAATGGTCCACGTGGTCATCTTCTGCTGATATCATCGACTACCGATGACCGACCGGATCAAGTTTGTTTTACAAATGCGGCTATTTGTTAAAACCGCATTTGTAAATGAAAGCTTTTCATTTACAGATGCGGCTATGTGTAAAGCCGCATTTGTAAATGAAAAGCTTTCATTTACAAATGCGGTTTTAACAAATAGCCGCATTTGTAAATTGTTTTTACCCTAAAATTTCAAGCGTGCCACTACACTTTCACACTTTCTTCTCCGCTTTGCTCATTTTCATTGTTCCTGCGCTCGCGTACTGTGAGTTCATCTTCTCTGCATCTTCAGTTCCTTGCTTCCATTGTGAGTTTCTTGAACCCATTTCATTCTCTGCATCTTCAGTTCATTTCGCTGTTCTTATATTTTCTTTTTCTCCTTGCATTGGTGGTGGAAGGTAGGTACTGTTGCATCGCCGCTGTCCCACCACGCTTCCGCTGTCGCCACTGGTCCTCTACCACTTCGATCACCATCAACGTTGGTTTCGTACACAAGGTTGGTTCTTTTTTAGATTTTTTGAATTTTTCTTGGTTTATTTTGAATATTTTTTTTATGTATTATAACTTGTATATTATTTAATATAAATTTGTATTATATAATTTTTATTTTCTAAAATTTATATTATTTAGTAGTTAGTTGTTATGTTAGTTTTGTTTTAGATTTTTTGAATTTTTTTTGCTGTATTTTGAATTTTTTTTTATGTATTATAATTTGTATATTATTTAATATAAATTTGTATTAATTTATATAATTTGTATTATATAATTTCCATTTTCTAAAATTTATATTATTTAGTAGTTAGTTGTTATGTTAGTTGTTAGTTTATAATAGAATTTATGTTATGTTAGATGTTACATTAGAATAGAATATCGTGTTTGTATTTGGACCTTCGACAATAATACGTGCTGGTATTGAGTCCGGGGGTGTTCGACCATCAGCAAATGCATGAGATAGAACACTGATTAGAAAATCCTAGGTAACTATATTGTAGAATATATAATGGATCGAAGTTAGATTAATTGTGTTCGAATAAGTGATGAGTACGAAAGAGGAGTAGAAGAATTTATACAATTTGCGCAGCGTAACGCGATTAATAGTGGTCATGATGGAGGAAAGATCAGGTGTTCGTGCGTTAACTGTTTGAATAGAAGGATACTGAATGTGAATATCATGAGGGAACACCTGCTATGTGATGGGTTTCTTCGATCTTATACAACTTGGACATGGCATGGTGAATTATTAAATTTACCACATGTTTCCGTAACTGAAGAATATGTGGGATCGACCATGGATGAAGCAGAACATGATGATGTAGATGATAATCGATTGGAGGATATGATTCGTGATGTGGGAGCTGAGTCTTTTGCAAAAGTGCATGGATATGGAAGTATGTCAAGCGATGCAGAGACTCTATTGTATCCTGGATCAACTAACTTCACACGGTTGTCGGTGGTGTTAAGATTGATGAATTTGAAGGCAATAAATGAATGGACTGATAAAAGTTTCACGGAATTGCTCCAGCTGTTGAAGGATATCCTTCCAGAGGGAAATACTCTACCTAATTGTAATTACGAGGCCAAAAAGATTCTTTGTCCAATGGGTATGGAGTATAAAAAGATACATGCATGTCCTAATGATTGTATATTATACCGGAAAGATTTTGAATTGTTGAAAAGTTGTCCGAGGTGTGGCTTATCACGTTTTAAATTGAAACAAACAGATGATGATACTATTGAAGAGATGGAAAAGCATGGATCCCCAATGAAGGTTATGTGGTATCTTCCCATCATTCCAAGGATGAAGCGTTTGTTTGCAAACCCAGACGATGCTAAGAATCTTAGATGGCATGCAGATGAGAGGAAATGTGATGGTATGTACCGACATCCAGTTGATTCTGTTCAGTGGAAGAAATTCGATGATGAGTTTCCAAAGTTTGGTAAAGAATCAAGAAATATCTGACTTGGTCTAGCTACAGATGGAATGAATTTGTTTGGTAATATGAGTACAAATCATATTTCATGGCCTGTTTTACTAGTTATTTACAACTTACCTCCTGGATTGTGCATGAAGCAAAAATACATGATGTTGTCTATGATGATATCCGGTCCGAAACAACCAAGGAATGACATAGATGTTTATCTAAGTCCCCTAATCGGAGATTTGAAGTTAATGTGGGATGAGGGTGTTGAAGTATTTGACGGATTTGCTAATGAAACTTTCAAGCTTCATGCCATGTTATTTTGCACCATCAATGACTTTCCGGCATATGGTAACTTATCAGGTTATAGTGTTAAGGGTCATAAAGCATGTCCAATATGCGAAGAAGACATTGCTTATCAACAATTGAAACATGGAAGGAAGACAGTATATCTTCGGCATCGAAGGTTTCTTAGAAGTCATCATCCTTACCGAAGGTTGAAAAAAAGCCTTTAATGAACACCAAGAGACTAGTGGTCCACCAACTCCACTAACTGCTGCTGAGGTTTACGAAAAGGTAAATAACATAAACCACACCTTCGGTAAGTCAAAAAAAAAGTCATTTGTGACTAACATTTGGAAGAAAAAATCAATCTTCTTTGATCTTCCGTACTGGTTGAGGTTAGAAGTCAGACACTGTATAGATGTAATGCATGTTGAGAAGAATGTGTGTGATAGCTTAATTGGTACACTTCTTAACATTAACGGGAAGACGAAGGATGGTCTAAATGCTCGTTTAGATTTGATTGAGATGAACATACGAGGCGAGTTGGCACCGATACAAATGGGTAAGCGTACATATTTGCCCCCAGCCTGTTATACCATGTCAAAAGATGAAAAAGTAAGTTTCTGTCAATGTCTAAAGGGTGTAAAAGTGCCATAAGGACATTTTGATGTGATTCCACTAGCCACAATAACATGATTCTTTGATATTCTATGGAATCAACTTGAGTTGGCAAAGATTAGGCACTTTTATAGAAGAGGATCAATGTTCTATATTTCAAGAACTCACCAAATCTTGCACCACAAACCAAACACACATGGAAGATCCATTTACTATCAATTGAACCGAAAAGAATTGAAGGAAAACAGAAATGAACCGATCAAAACAATTAAAAGAAAGAATAGTTGCTGGAAAACTGAAAACAGAACCAAAAACTCAAGAAAACCAACTCAAAACATGAACAACTAAAGAGAAGAAAGGAAGAAGAATAGAAAACTTATGAAAATGGATGTAGATTGGTATGAACACGCCACTAGAAGTGATGGATGCTCCTAGATGAGTGTGTTGCCGCCACTTGAGGACACCATGGATCCTTCAAGATAAGACTAGAGAAGAAGGCTCAAAGCTCTCCAATGTTCTCTCAAAATTTGAGTAGAGTTTCTTTTCTATAAAATTCCAATCTGAAAAATACAAAGAGAGCACCTCTATTTATAGCCTAAGGTGCTGAAATGCAAGCTGCACAAATTCAAAAATCTGCCTCCTAAATTGGTGCCAAAAACAAAGCATGAGGAAGGTGTGATCCTTCTCTTACTTTGGCACCTCCTTATTTACTTCTACACCTATCTACTAATACACCCCCCTAAGACTCCTAACTAAAGACTAAAAGATGCTATAACAATAGAGGTTTCTAATGTTTCCCTCTAAGCACCTTCAACCAAAGAAATTACAAAAAGAGAAAATAATTGTTCCCTAGCTCCTAAAGCTTTGAACATGCTTCTTGTAAGCCTTTGAGGTGGGCTTTGACCTCCATGGGCGTCCTCTATTTGCGCCTCTACCTCTTCTTGATCTTGTTGATTGGCCTCCATGTCCACTAGAGCTTGATCTCCATCACATTCCTCAAATGTGAAGAGCCTAGTGTCAATGCAAGATTTGAAGTTAATTGGGTTGAAGTCTCATGATTGCCACATCTTGATGCAACAGCTTCTGCCTGTAGCTATTCGTGGGATCTTACCAAAAAATGTTAGACATACCATAACCCGTTTATGCTCATTCTTCTCTTCCATCTGTTGTAAAGTCATTGATCCATTAAAATTAGATGAAATTCAAGATGAAATTATTGTTATCTTATGTGAATTGGAGATGTTTTTTCCTCCATCTTTTTTTGACATCATGGTTCATCTACTTGTACATCTGGTTAGAGAGGTTAGATTGTGTGGACTAGTGTACTTAAGATGGATGTATCCTGTTGAGCGGTATATGAAAATTTTGAAAGGTTATGTGAAAAATCATTATCGTCCAGAAGCTTCAATGATTGAAAGGTACATAGCTGAAGAAAGTAATGAATTTTGTTCAGAGTACATGTCAAAAGCAAATCCAGTAGGTCTTCCAACTAATTCATGGCTTCATAGGCATTCTACAAGTAAATGTTTACGTGGTGTGAATATTGTAAGCAAATCTCGGTCAGAAGTCTTGCAAGCACATTTGTATATATTGAATAACACAGATGAAGTTATACCTTACATAGAAGCTCATAAAGCCATAGTGAAGGCAAATAATCCAAGACAAGCAGACAAATGGGTCTTGATGGAACATAATAGAACATTCATGCCTTGGTTTAAAGAGGAGGTGTTAAAGGATTCAACGGCATCGGAGACCTTGACCTGGTTGGCTGCTGGATTGAAGTTTGATGTCATTTCTTGTAAAGCGTACGAAGTGAATAATTGTATATTTTACACGAAGTCTGTGGATGAAAGGAGTACAGTTCAAAATTCTGGTGTTACTCTTGAAGCCGAGTCAATGCAGTTTTCCACTTCGAAAGATACAAATCCTGTACTTGGATCAATGGCATATTATGGATTTATAGAAGAGATATGGGAGCTTGACTATCCTAAGTTTTCAGTTCCAGTTTTCAAGTGTAAATGGGTTGACAATAAAAGTGGGGTTAAAATTGATGAATCAGGATTCACACTAGTGGACTTTCGAAAGATAGGGTATCGAGAAGAGCCATTTATAATGGTTCAACCAGCATCTCAAGTTTTCTACGTGAAAGATCCTACGTCAGAATATTGGTATGTTGTTTTACACGGGAAAAAACATGGGGAGGCCATAGATGATATTGAAAATGGTGAACCCCATTCATTGACACCAATGATAATTAATAAAGATGACGATGTACTTGATCATGTACATGCAACCCGTAAAGACCACAGTGAAGGAATTTACATATGAACTTTTAACCCGTTATGGTAATAAATTTAGAAATATTTTTGATAATATGCATTTACTATATTATGTTTTTGTTTTATATGATTTTCTTTCGATGCAGATGAACTAACATTTGTTAAATAATTTTAACAGAGATATGGGTGATAATCAGAGTCCAAAGAAACCCCAATCCAAACGAGGCAATAAAGGACCTACTAGGATGAAGCGTCTGGCGAAGAAACGTGCCGCTGGTGAGAAGACAGCTGTTGACATTGATGTCAACACTGGAATGACTTCTTGTCCTAATGCAGATGACTTTAATAGCTATCTTGGAGTTCTTTCTCGTGAGAGACTCTCCATTTTGATTAATTCATGGGACGAGGTGTCATAGGTCGACCGAAACATGCTATGGAAGGATGTTCTGGTAAGCTTTACATAATTATTGTTATCATATAAAGCTATTTAACATTCATTGACTAATTTTAATTTGGTGATGTTATTTTGCAGGCAAATTTTGAAATTCCTAATGTGGAACCGCTTTGATCAAGGATTATATCCAATATCGGACTTAAGTTTCGCGGCTTTAAGTCAAGACTGACGACGAGATATATTTTTGGTGAGCTTAAGGATCAAAGTCCTTGTGAAAGATACAATTTTATTGATGAAAAGACATGGCTTGCTTTTAAAGAAAGCCGTCTAACTGAAGAATGGATTGTAAGTGAAGTTACTTAACTATTTTTACTTATATAACATTAATGAGTTAATATTATTTAATTCACTTTTTTTATTTCAATTATGACAGCATCAGCGGAAGAAAGCTCAAGACATAGCTTTAAAGAATCTTACCCCGCACGTAATGTCTCGTGCGGGGTATCGAAAGCTTGAGCAAGCACTGATGGTTGAAAAGGAGCAATCTAGATAGGGGAGTGCATCTCAGGATGTGGAAACGGGTCACTTCTCCTCCATCACCACCTACGCGCCATGTCAAATGGAAAAGGGCCCGAATTAAGAAGTTGGGTGCACCAAGTTTTGAGCAATCAAGGGTTATCATTGAAAAAATTGTAAGTTATTTAAGCCTTTTTTCATCTATTATGCTGCATTACTTATATTAAAAAACCCTCATGATTTTTTTCTCTTGTAGGATGCCTTGGACTCCCAAGGTAATTTTGTTGCTGAAGGTCGTCACGATATCCTTGTTGAAGCAATTGGATGACCTGAGCACTGTGGTCGTGTTCATGCAGCTGGACAAGGAGTTGGGATTAAACTTTATTTTGGAGCTACACCACGACACTTATCCTCCTCCCCCAAAGAGAGCAAACAAGAAATAGAGAATAGGCTACGTAAAGAATTAATGGATGAGATGAGAAGGGAGATGGAAAAGATGAGGCTAGAGTTGCGACAAGAGATATCGCAACAACTTTGTGCTGACCAGCCGATTCAGACGCTTCTTAGTCCCGCTCCCAAGAGCACAAAGGGGAGTTGTGCAGCTCCTACAGCATCAGGGGATGATATCATTGGCCAGACGAGGCAATGTGAGCTACTAGTAGAGGGTGGCATCATTCCTCAGGTGGTGGCCATTGGAAAAGTCTATAAAGAGGCCACCACCTTACATAATGTTCCTCTCTCCCCTGATGCAACAAAGGTCACAGTTTGAAAGAGTACGAGTACCTGATGTTTGTGTTCCACTACCTTCAGAAGAGGTAACAACTGTGGCCAAAGCATTTTAGTCATTTGTAGCCTGGCCCAGACACCTCATTCGATATATGCCACAACCACTAGTAATAATTTCATTTCATATGCTAATTTATATTTATATATTACATGTAATTTATAACAAATCTTTTTTCTTTTTGTAGAAACCTCGTCGGAAACCAAGTTCGAAAAAGAAGCAAGAGGTTCTGCTTAACGATCCTATAGCTTCCTTAGCTATAATTGCTAGAGAAATTGAACGAGACCCTCTGGAAGTTTCATGGGATGATACATTTTTTGAAACAAACCCTGAGCTACCATTGTACATATACATGTCAGATCTGTTAGAATTTGTAGCTGGGGATCAGGAGCTGAATATAAATATCATTCAATTTTTTATGATGTAAGTATCGTTACCTATATTTCATTTTCATTTATGTTAAATTAACATTCATTATGATTTAACTAATTACTTGTAGGTTTTTGAATGGTGTCTCTGTCACTCAGGGGAAGGAAAATGTGTATGGATTCTTAGATCCCACATATACTAATCCCACTGGAGCAAAGACAAATGAGACCCAATATTTGTGCCCTTATATTAACGAGTAAGTTTAAATATATATGTTAAAAGTTTATTATATTCATGTTTTATAAATTTACTCAACTCTTTTCATGGATGATATAGGGGTCATTGGCAATTACTTGTCTTATCAGTGAATGATAGGACAACTTTGTGGTTCTGTTCCCTACACAAGAAGATATCCACAAGTTTTAAGAATATCATTGATAAGTAATACACTATAAACTTAACTATGGTTGAAACTATAATTAATCTACTAACAAGGTTTTTTGTATCAACCAGTTCATGGCGTGGATATAACATCCTAAAAGGGAGATCGAATTCAAATTTTCAAAATTTGAACTGGATAAGATTAAAGGTTTGTAAGATTTTTCTTTCTCTTTTCATTATTTAATTATACTAACTTTTACAATTTATTGAATTATAGTGTAATAAACAACCAGGAAGCTATGGGTGTGGCTATTACGTTATGCAATGGATGAGTACCATTGTAAGTGTAAGGACCTAGAAACTTTAATTGGAATAAAAGTGTTATATTTAAATAATTTCAGAAGATGTTATTATTTAGAATACAAAGAGCTGGTAATAGAAGTTTCGTAGTTGTCGGACCTCGGACGTCGCCCAAGGTCTGGGGTCAGCTGGTAGAGGTCGGTCGGCTGACCATTGTATTAACCAAGTAGTCAGGTGCGATGACTTTATCGTGAGGTAATCACGTGGGTGTGCTCGAGGAAGACATGTGGATCAAGAAGAGTAAAGGAAGAAAAGTGTAGCTTAGAAGTCTACGAGATCGCCGTTGTTGAAGACGGAGGCGATCTCCGACTTCTCTGGCACATAATCGCCTATCGCCTAGAGTACACATGATCACCAATCGCCTATGGTGTACGTGATCGACGGGAGTGCACTTAGTATGTGGTCAAGATGCTGGATCAACCATAGTGGGTTCCAAAAACCACGCGTATCAAGGTGTGGGTTAAGCCTTAGATACGCTGTGCATGCGAAGCTCTATGCTTGAGCATAAGAAATCATCCTTAGTGTTGCATGCATGGGCGCACGAGGAGTAGTGCTAATCTATTCTTGGAAATGTGAAGCTACCGACGTCACCAAGCCATGTGGAGGTGATACCTTGGACGTAACATAGTGGGATGAAGAACCTTCAGCAAGGCGTGGCGATGTGTCATAAGTCATCGCCGGGATGAGAGACATGCGGGCATCGCCAGGGCGAGAGACACGCGGGCATCGCCAGGGCGAGAGACACGCGGGCATCGCCAGGGCGAGAGACACGTGGGGATCGCCAGGGCGAGAGACAGACGGTCATCGCCAGGATGAGGGACGCATCGGTCGTCTTCCAGGGAGAGACATCGGTCGTCTTCTAGGGAGAGACATCGGTCGTCTTCCAGGGAGAGACATCGGTCGTCTTCCAGGGAG
Organism: Phaseolus lunatus; assembly: GCA_013389735.1. NCBI lineage: Eukaryota > Viridiplantae > Streptophyta > Magnoliopsida > Fabales > Fabaceae > Phaseolus > Phaseolus lunatus. Next base: position 26,506,070 of record CM023858.1, read on the forward strand.
AGACATCGGTCTCCGCCAGGATGAGACATCGGTGGATAGTCATCGCGCGAGCAGTCATCGGTGGAAGGTTATCGCGCGATGTCGTGTTTCACACAGATAAGGTGGGACCCAGGCTCCCAGCATGAGACGTCTTGCATGCGCGACACGTAGACAAAAAGGGTGTTTCAGAATAGTTAGCATCAGAGAGTTGGTATAGAAAGTGACCCAGAGTTGGTGCGCAGAGACCCACATGGTCATACTGTTTGAGGAAATGTATACGCAAGCTTCCCTGCAGAGTGGGTGGTGGCAGCGGCATGCCTAGGAAGGGTGGCTTAAGTTCAAACTTCAGTTTGGATAGGCAGGGTTCGAACGTTGCTTGAGTAGAGAGAAATTGAGTGAGTTGGTTTTAGCTCCCTGTTTCTTCTTCTCCTTCCCCATACGTTCAGACGTCCTAGCGCATCAGTTGGCTATCGGCAACTACCATAGAGCACCTGGGAGGTTCTCTGCAAGTTCTCCAAGCCGGACGCTAAAACAGAGTTAAGGCATCCTTGAATCGCGTTGGGTTGGAGCTCTTAGTGAAGTTTACGCTAGTCCAGGTAAGGGAAGCTAGCATTTTCGTTTATAAAAACTTTAGGCGAGTAGGTTCTAAAGTGAGGGCGACGTGGTCGCTGGTTTCATATTCTTTTTCACGATGCTCTGTTTTTATGTGTGGGGCGACGTGATCGTCGGTTTTAATGTTATTTTCGAAATCCCCTGTTTTAGTGTCGCTTTGAACTTGTTTGAGATTGATATGTGAAATGCATGTGATATTGGAAAATCTGAACCTTGGTACGATTGTTGCTGTGGTTGGAATCGTTCATTTAAGTGTTGTATGGTGCATTGGGTGAATTGATGATATCGGGCTGTCCTGTGTGGACTTCACGAGCTGTCCTGTGTGGACTTCACTAGCTGTCCTGTGTGGACTTTACAGTGGTGTGGTATGTGTCTATGTGTGGTGAGTCAGTGGAAGTCTGACGTGAGAAAGAGAATTATTGAAATTTGATAGACACTTGATGGTTTATGTGAAACAAATAACACTTGATGAAATTGTGAAGTGTGTGAAATGAATGGGAAAATTGATGGATTTTATGTGGGTGTTTTAAATCTGTTTTATATTGATTTTAAAGTTTCATACTTCAAGTTTTAGAATAGCTAGCTTACCCCTGCGTTTTGTTTTGTGTTTGTTTTCTTAAAATTGTGATGATCGTGTATTTTACACGGGAGCAGATGATGTTGCAGGTAGTCGAGCTCCTCAGTGAGCAGTTGGAGGAAGAGATCACCTGTTTTCTTTTTATGCTGTATTTTGGTTTTATTTCGAAACAGTTGATGGAATGTATTAAAACCCCTATAAGAGGGACGTTTCTTTTTGAGATACAATGTATGGGATGATGTATTTTCAATATATATACATATGTTGATTTTATAAATTAATGTCTACGCTTATTTTATTATATAAATATGAAAAGACTTTGAGGGGCGTTACATTAATGGTATCAGAGCAGTTCGTCCTTAGGATGACCTGAGGAGAGTGGGTTCATTGTGTTTCTTCTGCTACTGGAGTTTTAATAAAAGCTATAGTGAAAGGTTTTCAAATGTTTTCTGATTGAAATCTTGTTTGTGATTTAGTAGATATAGGCTCTAAATGAAAAATTTTAGTATTAAGAGTGAAAGGATCTTGATAAAGTAGTGAGGGTGCACACTCATAACTGAATCGAGATGTTCTCAATCTTAATTCTAAAAGTTTGATGTTGAGCATATATCCACTTCTGGTGTGTTTTATCCCAATTATTAAGTGTGGTGATATTTGATTGATAGTTTTGTACCCATGACTATTCGATGTTATGCTTTCTATTTTGAGCATTATGATTCTGTTGATGAACTCAAATTCTAAATGACTTTGAGATGCTGACCTTTGTAAGGTCTAGATGTTACCTCCTGAATGGATTGATTTCTTATCGATCTCATTCTTGTAGTTGTAGGGAATATAGAAACCAATAGTTTCAAAATCTGAAACGGAGAAAGATGGCTCGTAGACCTCCTACCCCTCCCCAACCTTCTTCGGAAATGAGCCAGATTGCCAAGGCTATTGAGATGATGGCAACTGCCATCCAACAACAAAATGCAGCAATGGCTCAGAATCATCAAGCTGCAATGCACCATTGGGAAACTGCTCGGTCGGCTGAAACAGCTTCCCACGTCGGTTAGCCTCAGGAACAGATGGGACTGACCGAGTTCATGAGGCACAACCCACCCAAGTTCAGTGGGAATGCTACCCCTGATCAAGCAGATCAGTGGGTCAGGGAGTTGGAGAAAATCTTTAGGGCGACCTCCTGCCCTGAAGAGAAGAAATTGGTATTCGCCACCTATCTGCTATCTGGAGAAGCTGAGTTCTGGTGGATGGGAGCTCAGCAGATGATGGAAGCCAGAGCTGATGTTTTAGACTGGGAGAGCTTCAGGGTGAGATTTCTGGAAAAATACTTCCCAGATAGTGCAAGGTTTGCGAAGGAAGCAGAATTCCTCAGATTGGAGCAGGGGGAGATGTCAGTGAATGCTTATGTTGCTCGGTTTGAGTACCTCGCCCGATTCTATACCCAAGTTACCTCTGAGGCTTGGAGGTGTAGGAAATTTGAAGAAGGACTGAAGCATGAGCTGAAGAGGACCATAGCACCTATGGGCATAAGAGAATTTCACGCCTTAGTGGAGAAGGCGATGATGGTGGAGACACTGGAGAAGAGTGACTCTCAGGTGACCAGGTCACACCCAGGGGGTTCTTCCAGTGGGAAGGCCAAGGTGCAACAACAGCAGAATAAGCCTTATGCAAGACCTCCACAGCATAGGGCAGAAGCAGCACCGCCCCAGTTTCAGCAGCAACAGCCCTGGAAACTCAGATGTTTCCATTGTGGTGGACCACACACATCCAATGTGTGCCCCAAGAGAAATTCAGAGAGAAGATGCTACATCTGCCGAAAGACGGGACACCTTGCTAGAGAGTGTCCTAACGGGTATAGGGCGACTCAACCCAGTGGTTCCCAGCAGTTGAGGAACGAAGGCAGCAGACCTCAGGCAGCAGGGAGAGTGTTTGCCATGTCTGGAGCGGAGGCATCTCAGTCAGGTAACCTAGTACAAGGTGCTTGTTTATAGCTGGTAGATACATTAGAGTTTTGTTTGATTCTGGAGCGACACACTCTTTTGTGTCAAATCGGTGTGCAACCGAACTGGGCCTTCTAGTGAAGGAGCTGTCGTTTGAACGGTTGGTCTCTACACCTGCATCAGGACAGGTTTTGACCTCCCCAGTTTGCTCTGAATGTCCAGTGATAGTAGAGGGACGCAGGTTCAAAGTGAATTTGATCTATCTACCTCTTCAGGATCTGGATGTTATCCTGGGAATGGATTGGCTATCTGCCAATCACATTCTCATAGATTGCAGTAGGCAGAAAGTGGTGTTTCCAGATCTCTAAGAGTCAGATATGATATCTGCTCAGCGTGTATGGTCGGAGTTGAAAGAAGGGGCGACGTGCCTTGTGATCCTAGCTCAAGGGGGAGTGAAGAATGATGAAGATATGGGCGGTATACATGTGGTGAAGGATTTCATGGATGTATTTCCAGAAGAAATACCTGGACTACCTCCTAAGAGAGAGATGGAATTCTCTATTGTTTTGGTACCTGGAGCTGGACCAGTGTCAATGGCTCCCTACAGAATGGCTCCAGCTGAGTTGATGGAATTAAAGAAGCAAGTGTAAGTTAGATTTAGTTGTACCAAGGTTTAGTTTCAGCTACATATAAGTTATGGAGAGTAAATAAGCAGTATGTTGAGGGTTTAAAGACTTAAGCATGTGTATCCATGGGAAGTACCAGAGTTAAGTTCCAAGAATCAAAGAATGAATTTTCTTTTATTTGAAGCTTGGAAGATGTTTATGTCGATGAAACAGCATGAGATGGCTCTAGCTTAACCACAAGCTTAAAAGGAAAGATGAGATATTGTATTTATGTCTAAAGTTCAATTAGACAGAGAAATTTGCTGAAAAAAATACTAGGTAGAGAAGTTACTGGGATAAGAGAGAAAGCTTCACGCAGAATGGATGCTGTTTTGTTGATCGTGATTTGAAAAATGAGTATGGAAATGGTGGGTCGAGATTAAAGGCTCCTGATGCCGTAAGTCTCCTGAACTTGGCAAATGAGGATGCAGTTCTACCTGTGAATGTAGAAGGGAAGGAGGTAATGGCTATGGATAAGAATAAGGGTAAGCCGTGTTATGATGATGTTGAGTTCTTCTAGCGATGTTAGTAAATTGCAGAAAGTTGGATGTGGAAGCAGAACTTTCCGTGCCTTGTGTTTCTAATGGGATGGGATTTGCAGCTAATCCTTTAAATGGGCAGTTGTGGTGGTCAGCGTTTCGTTTCTGATCCTAGAAACAATGCTGCATTGTCAACTGTGGCAACAAGTCCTCACCCTGAACACAATGAGGGATTTATGATCTGCGTGTTGAATACTGAGCACCTTGAGATCCCATGCAATGCTAATATGGATGTATCCATTGGAATTCCTGAGTTAGCAGCTCTGAAATCCCAACCATCTGCTAAAGGGGTGGATTTTTCCTGATCTGCTATTAGTATTCAAAGAAGAAATGAACCAGAGGGGCGGCTGAAGAAAGAAACCGTGCTCCCTCAAGCTTTTGCTGCTTCACCATCGGTTTGACAAGAAACGGTGCCTAATGTGAAGTCAAGCTACAAACCGGTTGTTTCTGAACTGAAAAAAAAAATGAAAATCCTGGAAGAAACTCCATCTCTGCAATTTCTAGACAGAATAATAATGTTGATGTAAACCCAAGTCATTGCAGATCAGTTCATGCCAATGAAGGACATCTAAAACAAGAGGAATTAGAAGTTTTAAGGATCAAGTATTTGAGAAAGGTTTTTTGGTCTGCAAGTCTCTACTTCAACCAATGAAATGACAGATCAAAGGATTCAACTTGGGAGTTAGAAGAAACCATGAGAGAAGCCTATCCCTACCTCTTTTCCTTGTAATTCAATTTTCGAGGACGAAAATTTTTCTTGTTGGGGAGAATGTAAGGACCTAGAAACTTTAATTGGAATAAAAGTGTTATATTTAAATAATTTCAGAAGATGTTATTATTTAGAATACAAAGAGCTGGTAATAGAAGTTTCGTAGTTGTCGGACCTTGGACGTCGCCCAAGGTCTGGGGTCAACTGGTAGAGGTCGGTCGGCTGACCATTGTATTAACCAAGTAGTCAGGTGCGATGACTTTATCGTGAGGTAATCACGTGGGTGTGCTCGAGGAAGAGATGTGGATCAAGAAGAGTAAAGGAAGAAAAGTGTAGCTTAGAAGTCTACGAGATCGCCGTTGTTGAAGACGGAGGCGATCTCCGACTTCTCTGGCACATAATCGCCTGTCGCCTAGAGTACACATGATCGCCAATTGCCTATGGTGTACGTGATCGACAGGAGTGCACTTAGTATGTGGTCAAGATGCTGGATCAACCATAGTGGGTTCCAAAAACCACACGTATCAAGGTTTGGGTTAAGCCTTAGATACGCTGTGCATGCGAAGCTCTACGCTTGAGCATAAGAAATCGTCCTTAGTGTTGCATGCATGGGCGCACGAGGAGTAGTGCTGATCTATTCTTGGAAATGTGAAGCTACCGACGTCACCAAGCCATGTGGAGGTGATACCTTGGACGTAACATAATGGGATGAAGAACCTTCAGCAAGGCGTGGCAATGTGTCATAAGTCATCGCCGGGATGAGAGACATGCGGGCATCGCCAGGGCGAGAGACACGCGGGCATCGCCAGGGCGAGAGACACGCGGGCATCGCCAGGGCGAGAGACACGCGGGCATCGCCAAGGCGAGAGACATGCGGGCAACGCCAGGGCGAGAGACAGACGGTCATCGCCAGGATGAGGGACGCATCGGTCGTCTTCCAGGGAGAGACATCGGTCGTCTTCCAGGGAGAGACATCGGTCGTCTTCCAGGGAGAGACATCGTTCGTCCACCAGGATGAGACATCGGTGGATAGTCATCGCGCGAGCAGTCATCGGTGGAAGGTTATCGCGCGATGTCGTGTTTCACACAGATAAGGTGGGACCCAGGCTCCCAGCATGAGACGTCTTGCATGCGCGACACGTAGACAAAAAGGGTGTTTCAGAATAGTTAGCATCAGAGAGTTGGTATAGAAAGTGACCCAGAGTTGGTGTGCAAAGACCCACGTGGTCATACTGTTAGAGGAAATGTATACGCAAGCTTCCCTGCAGAGTGGGTGGTGGCAGCGGCATGCCTGGGAAGGGTGGCTTAAGTTCAAACTTCAGTTTGGATAGGCAGGGTTCGAACGCTGCTTGAGTATAGAGAAATTGAGTGAGTTGGTTTTAGCTCCCTGTTTCTTCTTCTCCTTCCCCATACGTTCAAACGTCCTAGCACATCAGTTGGCTATCGGCGACTACCATAGAGCACCTGGGAGGTTCTCTGCAAGTTCTCCAAGCCGGACGTTAAAACAGAGTTAAGGCATCCTTGAATCGCGTTGGGTTGGACCTCTTAGTGAAGTTTACGCTAGTCCAGGTAAGGGAAGCTAGCATTTTCGTTTATAAAAACTTTAGGCGAGTAGGTTCTGAAGAGAGGGCGACGTGGTCGCCGGTTTCATATTCTTTTTCACGATGCTCTGTTTTTATGTGTGGGGCGACGTGATCGCCGGTTTTAATGTTGTTTTCGAAATCCCCTGTTTTAGTGTCGCTTTGAACTTGTTTGAGATTGATATGTGAAATGCATGTGATATTGGAAAATCTGAACCTTGGTACGATTGTTGCTGTGGTTGGAATCGTTCATTTAAGTGTTGTATGGTGCATTGGGTGAATTGATGATATCGGGCTGTCCTGTGTGGACTTCACGAGCTGTCCTGTGTGGACTTCACTAGCTGTGCTGTGTGGATTTCACGAGCTGTCCTGTGTGTTCTTCACTAGCTGTCCTGTGTGGACTTCACGAGTTGTCCTGTGTGGACTTCACTAGCTGTCCTGTGTGGACTTTACAGTGGTGTGGTATGTGTCTATGTGTGGTGAGTCAGTGGAAGTCTGACGTGAGAAAGAGAATTGTTGAAATTTGATAGACACTTGATGGTTTATGTGAAACAAATAACACTTGATGAAATTGTGAAGTGTGTGAAATGAATGGGAAAATTGATGGATTTTACGTGGGTGTTTTAAATCTGTTTTATATTGATTTTAAAGTTTCGTACTTCAAGTTTTAGAATAGCTAGCTTACCCCTACGTTTTGTTTTGTGTTTGTTTTCTTAAAACTGTGATGATCGTGTATTTTACACGGGAGCAGATGATGTTGCAGGTAGTCGAGCTCCTCAGTGAGCAGTTGGAGGAAGAGATCGCCTGTTTTCTTTTTATGCTGTATTTTGGTTTTATTTCGAAACAGTTGATGGAATGTATTAAAACCCCTATAAGAGGGACGTTTCTTTTTGAGATACAATGTATGGGATGATGTATTTTCAATATATATACATATGTTGATTTTATAAATTAATGTCTACGCTTATTTTATTATATAAATATGAAAAGACTTTGAGGGGCGTTACGGTAAGACTAGGTCTTACAAGTAATTGGCAAGAGGTAAGATTTCTTAAATTATTTTTATAACTTCAACATGTATATATATATATATGTGTGTGTGTGTGTGTGTGTGTGTGTGTGTAACTTAAAACTAATTTATGTGTCAACCATTTTGAAATGCAGTTCTTCACGGATGAGGAACCCATGACTTCGGAAGCCATGACATATGTGAGACAATCTTGGTCCACATATTTCCTAAATTTTTATAACTCTACGATTTGATCAATATTGTAGGAAGAAAGAGAGAGATATATTATTACTGTTTTTGTATACATTTTGATCAATAACTATGAATTCACTTTTAGCTTATCTGAACCTGTTTATCTGTTTGGCTGCCTAGGTATAATTAAACTGCACAGGTTCATTTGTATGGGATAAACAACTAAACAAACTACTCTAAAAAAAAAAACCTTATTTACAAATGCGGCTATTTACCTTAGCCACATCTGTAAATCAAGCAAATGATTTACAGATGCAGCTCCAATAAAAAGCCGCATTTGTAAATCATAACAATTGAAAAGGAAGGCACCACCTATGGAGCATTTACAGATGTGACTCCAACAAAAAGCCGCATCTGTAAATAGTATTTATAAATGTGGCTATGTAGCTGCATTTGTAAATCTCTGATTTACAAGTGCGTGTTGATCAAATGAGGCTGTATAGCCGCATTTGTTCTTCGTTTCTGCACCAGTGAGCATTAGGCACCACTTTTTCAAATGGGATTCATTTGAATTTCCCTCCAATTTCATTTGAATTTTTAGCCCTCTAAACACTATAAATGTACTGACCAGTCCTCGGACACTGAGGACAGTTTGTAAAGGGGTTGAACCACGTCAGCTGGGTCCCACAGCATGGGCCAAAGCCACATGGAATGGACCCCGCAGGTGGTATTGACAAAAAGGGGTGATTAGTCATCAGCCTACAGAGAGGGGTGATTAGTCATCAGCCTACAGAGAAAGGTGATTAGTCATCAGCCTACAGAGAGGGGTGATTAGTCATCAGCCTACAGAGAAGGGTGGTTAGTCATCAGCGTGATGATCACCAGAAAAGGGCTGATGTGTCTTCGTCACTCCGCAAGTTGACGAATTCTCGGCAACAGAGTGTGACGAGGTGACATTGGTCTTGGGTGATTTTAACGGCGTAACCAGAACAGCTAAGGTTGGTTCCCAGAGCGGGCCAATGACCAGTTAAATACCCAGAGGTAGGGAGAGGCCTGAATCACAAAGAGCCTATGCTAGTAGCAGGGAAACCACAATTCGGTGCAGAATCCTGAGGGGTCGAGTACTAATCAGACCTATTTCCCAGTAAAGCTACATGCATGGCACGTGAACAGTGAAGGCACTCCCAGAACAGGTGGCCCCAGAGACTAGGTGCACAAGGAGGCACCCAGGTGGTCACCTTGTGAGAGTTTGCACTCTAGAGAATGAAACCTTATGTGCTAGATTACCCTAAGATTGGGTGATAGCGGCGCAAGGGTATTCCAGTAAACCCTAAATATGGCTAGTAGCGCAGTGAACCCTAATTAGGGCTAGCGGCGCAGTAAACCCTAGACTATATAAGGGACAGTAAAATACTTCACAAAGGTACGCAGTTTCTGGACCTAAACACAGAGAGACTCAATACATTGGTGTTCCTTGCCCATTATTGACTTGAGAGTCGGAGTGCAAACGGCCTCTAGGGCGCCCCTTTCTCTTTTGCAGGTGCAGATTGTTTCACAAGATTCAAGCACGTATCAACGTGAGGAAGGAGGCGCGTGAGTGTCGTGGAGTCAACTGACAAGCGAGTCAACCGGCAGGAACATTTGGCGCCCACCGTGGGGCCGGAGTAAAACAAGGTCCCATACACGAGAGTGAGAGAAAAAACCACAGGCAATGAGGAATACAAGACACGGGTCCGTTCCACCAAATGGAGGCGACAGCGTTACCATGCAACAACTCATGGAAATGATGCGCACCCTCCAGGAGACGGTGGCGGAATCCAGAGCGCATCAGGCGCGTTTGCAGGAAGACCTGGCCGCCTCACAGGCCAGGAATGAGGAGTTGCACCGAGCGAATGAGGAGCTGCGCTTGAATCTGCAACACATGCAACAAGCTGGAGATCGTGGGGAAGATGATCGGGCTCCACCAGTGCCCCCAAGGGCCTTTCCCATGCCTTTCTCCCAGGCGATTATGAACACGGTGGTCCCAGCCACCTTTGTAGGGCCTAAGACCGTGTTCACCGGGAAAGAAGACCCTGAAACACATCTCACTGCCTTTCATATGCAGATGATGTTGTCAGGAGGGTCTGACGCAGTGCACTGTAAGCTTTTTATGGCCACACTGACAGGAACCGCGCTAGAATGGTTCGTGAGTTTGCCCGAGGGACATATCACGTCTTTCGCGCAATTCTCCGCGCTGTTCAGGGAGCAATATCTTGTCAACAGGGCCCCTCCACCAGTGTCTTACGACCTCTTCGATGTAAGGCAGCACCAGAGGGAGTCCCTTAAAGATTACCTCAACAGGTTTGGGGCGATGGTGGTAAGGTTGCACACCAAGGATGAAGATATGGTGGTGCACACCTTCAGGAAAGGCGTATTGCCAGGGCCCTTCAGCGAGTCTTTGATCCGCAGCCGCCCTAAGACTTTCGGCGAAATAAAATGACGTGTCGTGGCTCACATTGTTGCTGAGGGAGAGCTCAACGAGAAGCGAGAAAGCGCAGTCTCATTAAGGCCCCGAGTGCCTAGTCGACCTCAACCCCTGCGGGTGCACAAGGCGACCACAGAGAAGAAGGCTCAGGGAAAACAGAAGCCCTATGAGCCCCGAAAACCCCAAGCTAGGGCACGAGGCAAGGATGACATGCCCCCTAGGCATGAATTTGTGGTGGAGCTGAAGGAGCTGATTGCCATTCCTAATGTGGCAGAAAGGTTGAAGATGCCCCCAAAGAGTGACAAGAGGTTGGGGCCAAACAAGAACGCCTGGTGCGAGTTCCATCAGGCCTTTGGTCACCCCATTCGAAATTGTCTGGCCTTGGGCCACCAATTGGACGAGTTAGTGAAGAGTGGGTTCTTGAGTGACTACCTGAAGGAGGCACAAGAGGGCGAGGCGGTTGTTGTACCAAGGACAGACCAGGGGCACGAAGTGCCCATACATGGTGAGATCCACACTATATCAGGTGGGTTCTCAGGAGGAGGGTGCACTTCTTCGGAACGCAAAAAGTATGCACGTTCTGTGATGGCAGTGGAGACCTGTGAGGAAGATCACTTCCTAGACATCGACCTCGTCTTCACAAAAGCTGATCGCCGAGATGTTATCCCCCACGATAATGATCCAGTGGTCATTTCAGTTGTCACTGCCGCACGCAAGGTGCACCGAGTGCTAGTAGATCAAGGAAGCTCGGCCAATGTGATGTTCTGGTCGACATTCAATAAGTTACAGTTGTCTCCTGATCAGCTGCGACCCTACGTTGGCTGCTTGTATGGGTTCGCAGGAGACCAAGTGGAAGTGTGGGGGTACATCGAGCTGAGGACCACTTTCACTGATGGAGTGGCTTCCCGCACAGAGAACATCAGGTACCTCGTAGTAAATGTAAGGACCTAGAAACTTTAATTGGAATAAAAATGTTATATTTAAATAATTTCAGAAGATGTTATTATTTAAAATACAAAGAGCTGGTAATAGAAGTTTCATAGTAGCCGGACCTCGGACGTCACCCAAGGTCTGGGGTCAGCTGGTAGAGGTCGGTCGGCTGACCATTGTATTAACCAAGTAGTCAGGTGCGATGACTTTATCGTGAGGTAATCACGTGGGTGTGCTCGAGGAAGACATGTGGATCAAGAAGAGTAAAGGAAGAAAAGTGTAGCTTAGAAGTCGATGAGATCGCCGTTGTTGAAGACGGAGGCGATCTCCGACTTCTCTAGCACATAATCGCCTGTCGCCTAGAGTACACATGATCGCCAATCGCCTATGGTGTACATGATCGCCGAAAGTGCACTTTGTAAGAACCTGAAAAATTAAATTGGAATAAAAGAGTTATATTTTAAATGAATTCTAAGTATGTTTTTATTCAGAATAGAAAGGGAGGAAAAAGTTAAGTTTAGAAGGCTACGAGGTCGCCGGTCGCCTGCTACACATGAGCGCCAGGTGGACATCGCGCGGGCATGAGAGGCATGCAGGCATCGTGCGGGCGCGAGAGGCATGCAGGCATCGCGCGGGCGTGAGAGGCATGCAGGCATCGCGCGGGCGCGAGAGGCATGCAGGCATCGCGCGGGCGCGAGAGGCATGCAGGCATCGCACGGGCGCGAGAGGCATGCGGACATCGCGCGGGCGCGAGGCACGCGGGCATTGCCAGGGCGCGAGGCATGTGGACGTGGCCAAGGCGCGAGAGTTATGAGGGCGTCGCCAGGGAAGACATCGGTTGTCTCCCAGAGGAAGACATCGGTCGTCTTCCAGGGCGAAGGGGACATCGGTCGTTCGCCAGGATGAGTCAGCAGTGGAAAGTTATCGCGCGACGTCGAGTTTCACACCGAGAAGGTAAGACCCAGACTCCCAGCATGAAGCGTAGTGCACGCACGCCACGTAGACAAAAAGGGTGGTTCAGAATAGTGACATCAGAATGTTGGCATGCGCGGGAGACACTCGCGGTCGTACTGTTCAGAGCAGTGGCTGGCATGCACAAGCGACAACAGTGGCAGTACTGTTCAGAGCAGTGGTTGGCATGCACCAGAGGCAACAGTGGTCGTACTGTTCAGGGCAGTGGTTCTCAGACTTCTCTGCAGAGTGGGTGGTGGCAGCTGCTTTTGGTGGATAAGTTGGTTTAAGATGCAGAAAACCCACTGCTGAGAGGAAGAAACGTTGCAGCCTTCAAAGAGAGAAAGAGTGAGTTACCTCCTCCAGTTGCCTCCTTCGCGCTGCGATTCTAGCACCTTCACACGAGAGTACGACGAGCGACAGCCACCATTAGAGCACCTGGGCAGTCCTCTGCAAGTCCTTCAACCAGACGCAAAAACAGAGCCAAGGCGTTCTTCAAGCTTTGTTGAGTTTCGGAACTCTAGGTGTTTGCGCAAGTCCAGGTAAGGGAAGCTAGACTTCATTTTTAATACAAGCCATAGATTAGCTGTTTCTGAAGTGAGGGCGACGTGGTCGCCAGTTTCCTGTTTCTTTTCGCAATGCTCTGTTCTATGTGGTTGGGCGACGTGGTCGCCGGTTTTAAATACGGATTTCGAACTTCCCTGTTTTTGATATTGCTTGAAGCTGTTTGAGATTTAAATGTTAAATACATGTGATATTCGAGAATATGAACCTTTGAAATGACTGTTGCTGTGGTTGAAATCATTCTTTGAGTGATGTGTGGAATGTCGTGATTGTGGATCAAGACATAGTATTTTCAGGAAAGGAAATACCGTGTTGAGATTTGGTTGTGAAGTGTATTGATCTGTGAGTATCCTGTGAATGAGGCGATCCTGACTCTGCTGAGGTAATGAAATCATATAGAGGAAGTTACTCAGTTGGTGAGAGTCGAAGGAGGTTCATATGAATGGGTGAGTCGTGTGAAAAAGAACGAGCTCGGCCTGTCATATGGGTTAACCCTGTCATACTGTGAGAGTGATGAATTGAGATCGAGATTGTGTTGATGCGCATGGCTGTGGAAACATTCCAGCCAATGAAGTATGACAGGTGCATGTCTCTGGATGCTAGGTTCAACGCACGAGTCTTCCGGAAGTGGAGTCAAGTGTCTTGTGTGATGAGTCAGTGAAGTCTGACGTGAGAAATGAGAATCTTTGAATTGATAGACACTTGATGGAATTATGTGAACTGAACGACTCTTGAGGAAATTGGGAAATATGTGACTTCTTGATGGCTGTGTGATATGAATGGGGAATTGATAGTTTTACATGGGTATCTGAAATTTGTTTTATCTTGATTTTAAAGTTTCATATCTAAATTCTCTTTAAAAATATCTAGCTTACCCTTTATTTTGTATTGCTCTGTGGCTGTTTCCTCTTAAAAACTGTGATGATCGTGTATTTTACACGGGAGCAGATGATCTTCCAGGGAGTAGAGCTCCTCAGTGAGTGGTCGCCGGAAGGAGATCGCCTATTTCCGTCCCTATCGGGTGATCGCCGGTTTATGCCTCCATCGGGTGATCGCCTGTTTTTCTGTCCTGATAGCAGATCGGCTGTTTTGGGCCTTCTGTTACAGATCGCCGGTTCATGAATGGAGATCGCCGGTCTTGTTGTATTTGGTTGAATTTCGTTTTAAATTTTGAAAACATTTGACCTGGTCATGTATTTAACTCCCTAAGAGGAGCAACTTCATTTCTTATATATATAATATCATGTACTCTTCAATATTATTTGTTTACCTTTATTTTCATTATACATGTATGTATGGTTTTATTTTGCGGGATGTTACATTAATGGTATCAGAGCAGTTCGTCCTTAGGATGACCTGAGGGCTGTGGATCCATTGTGTTTCTTCTGCTCATGAAAATTATTTGAGTTTAAAATAACAACTATAGTGAAAAGTTTTCAAACGTTTTTGTATTGAGATTTTGTGTGTGCTTTGGTGAATATATGTCATAACTGAAAATCTTAGTATTAAGAATGAGAAGGTCTTGATAAAGTAGTGAGGGTGCACACTCATAACTGGATCGGGATGAGTCTCAACCTTAATTCCAAAGGTTTGATGTTTAGCATATATTGAATTCTGGTGTGAGCTATTTCATTTTCTTGAGTGTCTTTGTAATGGATTGAAAATGGTTGATTGGATTGATGACTGCATACCAGTAGTTGTTCTGGTGTTATGTTTGATGTTATAAGCGTTATGATTCTGTGGTTGAGCTCAAATTCTTAAGGATTTTGAGATGCTGACCTTTGTAAGGTCTATATGTTACCTCCTGAATGAATTGATTTCTTATCGATCTCATTCTTGTAGTTGTAGGGAATATAGAAACCTGTAGTTTCAACTCTAAAACGAAGAGAGATGGCACGTAGACCTTCTACCCCTCCCCAATCTTCTTCAGAGATGGGCCAGATCGCCAAGGCCATTGAGATGATGGCAACTGCCATCCAACAACAGAATGCAGCAATGGCTCAGAATCACCAAGCTGCGATGCACCACTGGGAGACTGCTCGGTCGGCTGAGACAGCCTCTCACGTTAGTCAACCTCAGGAACAGATGGGACTGACCGAGTTCCTCAGGCATAACCCACCTAAGTTCAGTGGGAACGCTACCCCTGATCAAGCAGATCAGTGGGTCAGGGGGTTAGAGAAAATCTTCAGGGCGACCTCCTGCCCTGAAGATAAGAAGCTGGTATTCGCCACATATCTTCTGTCCGGAGAAGCTGAGTTCTGGTGGATGGGAACTCAGCAGATGATGGAAGCCCGAGAGGAAGTGGTGGATTGGGAGAGCTTCAGGGTGAAGTTTCTGGAAAAGTACTTCCCAGATAGTGCAAGGTTTGCCAAGGAAGCTGAATTCCTCAGATTGGAGCAGGGAGAGATGTCAGTGAATGCTTATGCTGCTCGGTTTGAGTACCTCGCCCGGTTTTATACCCAAGCTACCTCCGAGGCTTGGAGGTGTAGGAAATTCGAAGAAGGACTGAGGCATGGGCTGAAGAGGACCATAGCCCCGATGTGCATCAGGGAATTTCACGCCTTAGTGGAGAAGACGAAGATGGTAGAGACTCTAGAAAAGGGTGATTCGCGGGTGATCAGGTCTCACCCAGGGGGTTCCTCCAGTGGGAAGGTAAAGGTTCAGCAGCAGCAGAATGAGCCTTATGCGAGACCTCCCCAGCATAGGGCAGGAGCAGCGCCGCCCCAGTTTCAGCAACAACAAACATGGAGACCCAGGTGTTTCACATGCCAAGAGATGGGACACATTTCTAGAGATTGTCCTAACAGAAAAAGGATGACTCAACCCGTGGGTTCCCAGCAGTTGAGGAACGAAGGCAGTCGACCTCCGGCAGCAGGGAGAGTGTTTGCCATGACTGGAGCGGAGGCATCTCAGTCAGGTAACTTAGTACAGAATGTTTCTCTATAGCTGGTAGATGCGTTAGAATTTTGTTTGATTTTGGAGCGACACACTCCTTTGTGTCAAGCCTGTGTGTAGCCGAGTTGGGCCTTCTAGTGAAGGAGTTACCGTTTGAAACTGTTGGTCTATACACCTGCATCAGGACAGGTGTTGACCTCTACAGTTTGCCCCGAATGTCCAGTGATGGTAGAGGGACGCAGATTCAAGGTGAACTTGATCTGCCTACCTCTTCAAGATCTGGATGTTATCCTGGGAATGGATTGGCTAGCTGCCAATCACGTTCTCGTAGTCTGTGGTAGTCAGAAGATAGCGTTTCCAGACCTCCAAGGGGCAGACGTGATATCTACTCAGCGAGGGTGGTCGGTGTTGGAGGAAGGGGCGAGGTGCTTCGTGAATCCTAGCTCAGTTGGGAGTGAAGAATGAAGAGGACGTAAGTTGGATACCTGTGGTGAAAGATTTCATGGATGTAATTTCAGAAGAAATATCCGGATTACCTCCTAAGAGAGAAGTGGAGTTCTCTATTGATTTTGGTACCTGGGGCTGGACCAGTGTCAATGGCACCTTACAGGAGGGCCCCAGCCGAGTTGGAAGAGTTTACCTATAATAACGGTGATCATGCTGGCATTGGGATGGCAACGTATGAAGCTTTGTATGGAAGGAAATGCAGAACTCCTTTGTACTGGTACCAGGAAGCAGTATTGGTTGAACCAGAGTTGATTCAGCAGACGACCGAGAAGGTGCAAATCAGGGATGACTTGTCCTTTGAAGTGAAACCAGTCAGGATTGACGATAGGCAAAGTAAGCAGCTCAGAGGCAAGACCATCAACATGGTGAAAGTGGTGTGGGATGAGCGATCGGGTGATTCAACTTGGGAATTAGAAGAACCCATGAGAGAAGCCTATCCATACCTCTTTTCCTTGTAATTCAATTTTCGAGGACGAAAATTTTTCTTGTTGGGGAGAATGTAAGAACCTGAAAAATTAAATTGGAATAAAAGAGTTATATTTTAAATGAATTCTAAGTATGTTTTTATTTAGAATAGAAAGGGAGGAAAAAGTTAAGTTTAGAAGGCTACGAGGTCGCCGGTCGCCTGCTACACATGAGCGCCAGGTGGACATCGCGCGGGCATGAGAGGCATGCAGGCATCGCGCGGGCGCGAGAGGCATGCAGGCATCGCGCGGGCGTGAGAGGCATGCAGGCATCGCGCGGGCGCGAGAGGCATGCAGGCATCGCGCGGGCGCGAGAGGCATGCAGGCATCGCGCGGGCGCGAGAGGCATGCGGACATCGCGCGGGCGCGAGGCACGCGGGCATTGCCAGGGCGCGAGGCATGTGGACGTGGCCAAGGCGCGAGAGTTATGAGGGCGTCGCCAGGGAAGACATCGGTTGTCTCCCAGAGGAAGACATCGGTCGTCTTCCAGGGCGAAGGGGACATCGGTCGTTCGCCAGGATGAGTCAGCAGTGGAAAGTTATCGCGCGACGTCGAGTTTCACACCGAGAAGGTAAGACCCAGACTCCCAGCATGAAGCGTAGTGCACGCACGCCACGTAGACAAAAAGGGTGGTTCAGAATAGTGACATCAGAATGTTGGCATGCGCGGGAGACACTCGCGGTCGTACTGTTCAGAGCAGTGGCTGGCATGCACAAGCGACAACAGTGGCAGTACTGTTCAGAGCAGTGGTTGGCATGCACCAGAGGCAACAGTGGTCGTATCGCGGTCGTACTGTTCAGAGCAGTGGCTGGCATGCACAAGCGACAACAGTGGCAGTACTGTTCAGAGCAGTGGTTGGCATGCACCAGAGGCAACAGTGGTCGTACTGTTCAGGGCAGTGGTTCTCAGACTTCTCTGCAGAGTGGGTGGTGGCAGCTGCTTTTGGTGGATAAGTTGGTTTAAGATGCAGAAAACCCACTGCTGAGAGGAAGAAACGTTGCAGCCTTCAAAGAGAGAAAGAGTGAGTTACCTCCTCCAGTTGCCTCCTTCGCGCTGCGATTCTAGCACCTTCACACGAGAGTACGACGAGCGACAGCCACCATTAGAGCACCTGGGCAGTCCTCTGCAAGTCCTTCAACCAGACGCAAAAACAGAGCCAAGGCGTTCTTCAAGCTTTGTTGAGTTTCGGAACTCTAGGTGTTTGCGCAAGTCCAGGTAAGGGAAGCTAGACTTCATTTTTAATACAAGCCATAGATTAGCTGTTTCTGAAGTGAGGGCGACGTGGTCGCCAGTTTCCTGTTTCTTTTCGCAATGCTCTGTTCTATGTGGTTGGGCGACGTGGTCGCCGGTTTTAAATACGGATTTCGAACTTCCCTGTTTTTGATATTGCTTGAAGCTGTTTGAGATTTAAATGTTAAATACATGTGATATTCGAGAATATGAACCTTTGAAATGACTGTTGCTGTGGTTGAAATCATTCTTTGAGTGATGTGTGGAATGTCGTGATTGTGGATCAAGACATAGTATTTTCAGGAAAGGAAATACCGTGTTGAGATTTGGTTGTGAAGTGTATTGATCTGTGAGTATCCTGTGAATGAGGCGATCCTGACTCTGCTGAGGTAATGAAATCATATAGAGGAAGTTACTCAGTTGGTGAGAGTCGAAGGAGGTTCATATGAATGGGTGAGTCGTGTGAAAAAGAACGAGCTCGGCCTGTCATATGGGTTAACCCTGTCATACTGTGAGAGTGATGAATTGAGATCGAGATTGTGTTGATGCGCATGGCTGTGGAAACATTCCAGCCAATGAAGTATGACAGGTGCATGTCTCTGGATGCTAGGTTCAACGCACGAGTCTTCCGGAAGTGGAGTCAAGTGTCTTGTGTGATGAGTCAGTGAAGTCTGACGTGAGAAATGAGAATCTTTGAATTGATAGACACTTGATGGAATTATGTGAACTGAACGACTCTTGAGGAAATTGGGAAATATGTGACTTCTTGATGGCTGTGTGATATGAATGGGGAATTGATAGTTTTACGTGGGTATCTGAAATTTGTTTTATCTTGATTTTAAAGTTTCATATCTAAATTCTCTTTAAAAATATCTAGCTTACCCTTTATTTTGTATTGCTCTGTGGCTGTTTCCTCTTAAAAACTGTGATGATCGTGTATTTTACACGGGAGCAGATGATCTTCCAGGGAGTAGAGCTCCTCAGTGAGTGGTCGCCGGAAGGAGATCGCCTATTTCCGTCCCTATCGGGTGATCGCCGGTTTATGCCTCCATCGGGTGATCGCCTGTTTTTCTGTCCTGATAGCAGATCGGCTGTTTTGGGCCTTCTGTTACAGATCGCCGGTTCATGAATGGAGATCGCCGGTCTTGTTGTATTTGGTTGAATTTCGTTTTAAATTTTGAAAACATTTGACCTGGTCATGTATTTAACTCCCTAAGAGGAGCAACTTCATTTCTTATATATATAATATCATGTACTCTTCAATATTATTTGTTTACCTTTATTTTCATTATACATGTATGTATGGTTTTATTTTGCGGGATGTTACACACTTAGTATGTGGTCAAGATACTGGATCAACCATAGTGGGTTCCAAAACCAACGCGTATCGAGGTGTGGGTTAAGCCTTAGATACGCTGTGTGTAAGGACCTGAAAAAATTAAATTGGAATAAAAGAGTTATATTTTAAATGAATTCTAAGTATGTTTTTATTTAGAATAGAAAGGGAGGAAAAAGTTAAGTTTAGAAGGCTATGAGATCGCCGGTCGCCTGCTACACATGAGCGCCAGGTGGACGTCGCCAGGGCGCGAGGCATGCTGTAACATCCCGCCAAAATACTATACAAATGTATATAATGAAAATAAAGGTAACAAATAGATTGAAGTGAACAAAATATTATATATATGAAATGTAGTTTCTCCTCACAGGGAGTTTTAATACAACTTCAGTCAAATTTTCCAGAAACATAAACAAAATACAGTAAAAGAACAAAGCAGGCGATCTCCTATCGGAAAGGACCGATCTCCTATCGGATGAGGCCGATCTCCTATCAGAGGACCCAAAACAGCCGATCGGCTACCAGAACAGAAATCAGGCGATCTCCTTCCGGCGACCACTCACTAAGGAGCTCTACTTCCTGGAAGATCATCTGCTCCCGTGTAAATTATACACGATCATCACAGTTTTAAGAGAAAAACAGCCAACGAGCAAAACACGCAGGGTAAGCTAGATATTTTAAAGAGAGTTTAAATAAGAATACTTAAAATAAAATCAAGGTAAACAATTTCAAGACATTCACGTAAAGTTATCAAGTTTCTCATACTCTGCACCTGATCACCCAGAAATCACACATTTCACAATATTCACAAGAGTTATTCATTTTCACAATACTGCATCAAGTGTCTATCACTTCAAGTTCCTCATTTCACATGTCAGACCACCACTGACTCAACACACAAGACACTTGACACTACTTCCGGAAGACTCATGCATTGAACTTAGCATCCAGAGACCTGCACCTGTCATACTTCATTGCTGTAAAGTTCCCACAGCTGTGCACATAACCATAATCTCAATATCATCACTTTCACAGTATGACAGGGTTAATCCATATAACAGGCTGAGCTCGTTCCCTCTTGAACAACTCACCCATACGTATGAACCTCCTTCGACTCTCACCAACTGAATAACTTCCTCTATATGATTCCATTATCTCAGCAGAGTCAGGATCGCCTCATTCACAGGATACTCACAGATCAATACACTTCATAACCAAATCTCAACACGGTATTTCCTTTCCTGAAAATACTATGTCTTGATCCCACATTCACGACATTCAAAACATCACCCAACACTTAAAGGAATGATTTCAATCACAGCAAAACTCGATCCAAGGTTCTTATTTTCAAATATCACCTTTAAATCTCAACAGTTTCAAAGCAACACCAAAAACAGAGAGTTTCGCAAACAGCGCCAAAACCGGCGACCTGGTTCAAAAACAGGGTATTTCAAAGTCTGTATATAAAACCGGCGACCACGTCGCCCAAAACACATGAAACAGAGTATTCACGAAGATGAAAACGAAAACCGGCGACCACGTCGCTCTCACTTCAGAAACAGCTAAACTATGGCTTGTATTGAAAATGAAGTCTAGCTTCCCTTACCTAGACTTGCGCAAACACCTAGAGTTCCGAAACTCAACAAAGCTTGAAGAACGCCTTGGCTCTGTTTTCGCGTCTGGTTGAAGGACTTGCAGAGAACTGCCCAGGTGCTCTAATGGTGGCTGTCGCTCGTCGTACTCTCGTGTGAAGGTGTTAGAATCGCAGCGCAAAGGAGATATCTGGAGGAGAAGGGAGGTAACTCGCTCTATCTCTCTTTGAAAGCTGCAACGTTTTTCCTTTCTCTCCGCAGTGAGTCTCTGCATCTTAACCCAACTTATCCATCAAAAGCAGCTGCTACACCCACTCTGCAGAGAAGTCTGAGAACCACTGCCCTGAACAGTACGACCACTGTTGTCTCTGGTGCATGCCAACCACTGCTCTGAACAGTACTGCCACTGTTGTCGCTTGTGCATGCCAGCCACTGCTCTGAACAGTACGACCGCGAGTGTCTCCCGCGCATGCCAACATTCTGATGTCACTACTCTGAACCACCCTTTTTGTCTACGTGGCGCGCATGCCCTACGCTTCATGCTGGGAGTCTGGGTCTTACCTTCTCTGTGTGAAACTCGACGTCGCGCGATAACTTTCCACTGCTGACTCATCCTGGCGAACGACCGATGTCTCCTTCGCCCTGGAAGACGACCGATGTCTTCCTCTGGGGGACGACCGATGTCTTCCCTGGCGACGCCCTCATAACTCTCGCGCCTTGACCACGTCCAGATGCCTCGCGCCCTGGCAATGCCCGCATGCCTCGCGCCCACGCGATGCCTGCATGCCTCTCGCGCCCGCGCGCTGCCTGCATGCCTCTCGCGCCCGCGCGATGCCTGCATGCCTCTCGCGCCCGCGCGATGCCTGCATGCCTCTCGCGCCCGCGCGATGCCTGCATGCCTCTCGTGCCCGCGCGATGCCTGCATGCCTCTCGCGCCCTGGCGACGTCCACCTGGCGCTCATGTGTAGCAGGCGACCGGCGA
Source organism: Phaseolus lunatus (assembly GCA_013389735.1). NCBI lineage: Eukaryota > Viridiplantae > Streptophyta > Magnoliopsida > Fabales > Fabaceae > Phaseolus > Phaseolus lunatus. The sequence continues at coordinate 26,527,787 of CM023858.1, forward strand.
CCTCGTAGCCTTCTAACTTAACTTTTCCTCCCTTTTTATTTTAAATAAAAACATACTTAGAATTCATTTAAAATATTACTCTTTTATTCCAATTTAATTTTTCAGGTCCTTACATTCTCCCCAACAAGAAAAATTTTCGTCCTCGAAAATTGAATTACAAGGAAAAGAGGTATGGATAGGCTTCTCTCATGGGTTCTTCTAACTCCCAAGTTGAATCACCCGATCGCTCATCCCACACCACTTTCACCATGTTGATGGTCTTGCCTCTGAGCTGCTTACTTTGCCTATCGTCAATCCTGACTGGTTTCACTTCAAAGGACAAGTCATCCCTGATCTGCACCTTCTCGGTCGTCTACTGAATCAACTCTGGTTCAACCAATACTGCTTCCTGGTACCAGTACAAAGGAGTTCTGCATTTCCTTCCATACAAAGCTTCATACGTTGCCATCCCAATGCCAGCATGATCACCGTTATTATAGGTAAACTCTTCCAACTCGGCTGGAGCCCTCCTGTAAGGTGCCATTGACACTGGTCCAGCCCCAGGTACCAAAATCAATAGAGAATTCCACTTCTCTCTCAGGAGGTAATCCAGATATTTCTTCTGAAATTACATCCATGAAATCTTTCACCAAGGTATCCGACTTACGTCCTCTTCATTCTTCACTCCCAACTGAGCTAGGATTCACGAAGCACCTCGCCATCTGACTCTTGGAGATCTGGAAACGCTAATTTCTAACTACCGCAGACTACGAGAACGTGATTGGCAGCTAGCCAATCCATTCCCAGGATAACATCCAGGTCCTGAAGAGGTAGACAGATCAAGTTCACTTTGAATCTGCGTCCCTCTACTATCACTGGACATTCAGGGGAAACTGTAGAGGTCAACACCTGTCCTGACGCAGGTGTAGAGACCAACAGTTCGAAAGGTGACCCCTTCACTAGAAGGCCCAACTCGGCTACACACAAGCTTGACACAAAGGAGTGTGTCGCTCTAGAATCAAACAAAATTCTAACGCATCTACCAGCTATAGAGTAACACTCGGTACTAAGTTACCTGACTGAGATGCCTCAACTCCAGACATGGCAAACACTCTCCCTGCTGCCTGAGGTCGACTGCCTCCATTCCACAACTGTTGGGATCCACTGGGTTGAGTCATTCTATTCTGGGCAGGACAATCTCTAGCAACGTGTCCCGTCTTTCGGCAGATGTAGCATCTTCTCCCTGAATTCCCCTTGGGGCACACTTTGACGTTCTGTGATCCACCACAACGGAAACATCTTGGTTTCCATGGTTGTTGTTGCTGAAACTGGGGCGGAACTGCTCCTACCCGATGTGGGGGAGGTCTCGCATAAGGCTTGCTTCGTGGGTGCTGTACCTTGGCTTTCCCACTGGAGGGACCCCCTGGGTGTGATCTGATTACCCTGGAACCACCCCTCTCCAGGGTCTCCACCCTCTTTGCCTTCTCCACTAAGGCATGGAACTCTCTGATCCCCTGATCTGGTTGGTTCGGAGAAACGTTCCCACGGAACTGGGTTGGGTTGTGCCTCATGAACTCGGTCATTCCCATCTGCTCCCGAGGCTGATTGACATGGGAAGCTGTTGCAGCCGATCCAGTAGTTTCCAAATGATTCATTACAGTCTAATGAATCTGGGCCATTACCGTATTCTGCTGTTGGATGGCAGTTGCCATCACCTCCATGGCCCTGGCGATCTGACCCATCTCTAAAGAAGGTTGGGGAGGGGTAGAAGGTCTACGTGCCATCACCTTCGTTTTCAGATTTTGAAACTATAAGATTCCTATATTTCCCTACAACTAAAAGAATGAGATCGATAAGAAATCAATTCATTCAAGGGGGTAACAGCTAGACCTTACAAAGGTCAGCATCTCAAAATCATTAAGAATTTGAGCTCATCAACAGAATCATAATGCTTATAACATCAAGCATAACACCAGCACAACTACTGGTATGCAGTCATCAATCCAATCAACCATTTTCAATCAATTACAAAGACACTCAAGGGAATGAAATAGCTCACACCAGAATTCAATATATGCTAAACATCAAACCTTTGGAATTAAGATTGAGACTCATCTCGATTCAGTTATGAGTGTGCACCCTCACTACTTTATCAAGACCTTCTCATTCTTAACACTAAGATTTTCAGTTATAACATATATTCACCAAAGCACACACAAAATCTCAATACAAAAACGTTTGAAAACTTTTCACTATAGTTGTTATTTTAAACTCAAATAAATTTCATGAGCAGAAGAAACATAATGGATCCACAGCCCTCAGGTCATCCTAAGGACGAACTGCTCTGATACCATTAATGTAACATCCCGCCAAAATACTATACAAATGTATATAATGAAAATAAAGGTAACAAATAGATTGAAGTGAACAAAATATTATATATATGAAATGTAGTTTCTCCTCACAGGGAGTTTTAATACAACTTCAGTCAAATTTTCCAGAAACATAAACAAAATACAGTAAAAGAACAAAGCAGGCGATCTCCTATCGGAAAGGACCGATCTCCTATCGGATGAGGCCGATCTCCTATCAGAGGACCCAAAACAGCCGATCGGCTACCAGAACAGAAATCAGGCGATCTCCTTCCGGCGACCACTCACTAAGGAGCTCTACTTCCTGGAAGATCATCTGCTCCCGTGTAAATTATACACGATCATCACAGTTTTAAGAGAAAAACAGCCAACGAGCAAAACACGCAGGGTAAGCTAGATATTTTAAAGAGAGTTTAAATAAGAATACTTAAAATAAAATCAAGGTAAACAATTTCAAGACATTCACGTAAAGTTATCAAGTTTCTCATACTCTGCACCTGGTCACCCAGAAATCACACATTTCACAATATTCACAAGAGTTATTCATTTTCACAATACTGCATCAAGTGTCTATCACTTCAAGTTCCTCATTTCACATGTCAGACCACCACTGACTCAACACACAAGACACTTGACACTACTTCCGGAAGACTCATGCATTGAACTTAGCATCCAGAGACCTGCACCTGTCATACTTCATTGCTGTAAAGTTCCCACAGCTGTGCACATAACCATAATCTCAATATCATCACTTTCACAGTATGACAGGGTTAATCCATATAACAAGCTGAGCTCGTTCCCTCTTGAACAACTCACCCATACGTATGAACCTCCTTCGACTCTCACCAACTGAATAACTTCCTCTATATGATTCCATTATCTCAGCAGAGTCAGGATCGCCTCATTCACAGGATACTCACAGATCAATACACTTCATAACCAAATCTCAACACGGTATTTCCTTTCCTGAAAATACTATGTCTTGATCCCACATTCACGACATTCAAAACATCACCCAACACTTAAAGGAATGATTTCAATCACAGCAAAACTCGATCCAAGGTTCTTATTTTCAAATATCTCCTTTAAATCTCAACAGTTTCAAAGCAACACCAAAAACAGAGAGTTTCGCAAACAGCGCCAAAACCGGCGACCTGGTTCAAAAACAGGGTATTTCAAAGTCTGTATATAAAACCGGCGACCACGTCGCCCAAAACACATGAAACAGAGTATTCACGAAGATGAAAATGAAAACCGGCGACCACGTCGCTCTCACTTCAGAAACAGCTAAACTATGGCTTGTATTGAAAATGAAGTCTAGCTTCCCTTACCTGGACTTGCGCAAACACCTAGAGTTCCGAAACTCAACAAAGCTTGAAGAACGCCTTGGCTCTGTTTTCGCGTCTGGTTGAAGGACTTGCAGAGAACTGCCCAGGTGCTCTAATGGTGGCTGTCGCTCGTCGTACTCTCGTGTGAAGGTGTTAGAATCGCAGCGCAAAGGAGATATCTGGAGGAGAAGGGAGGTAACTCGCTCTATCTCTCTTTGAAAGCTGCAACGTTTTTCCTTTCTCTCCGCAGTGAGTCTCTGCATCTTAACCCAACTTATCCATCAAAAGCAGCTGCTACACCCACTCTGCAGAGAAGTCTGAGAACCACTGCCCTGAACAGTACGACCACTGTTGTCTCTGGTGCATGCCAACCACTGCTCTGAACAGTACTGCCACTGTTGTCGCTTGTGCATGCCAGCCACTGCTCTGAACAGTACGACCGCGAGTGTCTCCCGCGCATGCCAACATTCTGATGTCACTACTCTGAACCACCCTTTTTGTCTACGTGGCGCGCATGCCCTACGCTTCATGCTGGGAGTCTGGGTCTTACCTTCTCTGTGTGAAACTCGACGTCGCGCGATAACTTTCCACTGCTGACTCATCCTGGCGAACGACCGATGTCTCCTTCGCCCTGGAAGACGACCGATGTCTTCCTCTGGGGGACGACCGATGTCTTCCCTGGCGACGCCCTCATAACTCTCGCGCCTTGACCACGTCCACATGCCTCGCGCCCTGGCAATGCCCGCATGCCTCGCGCCCACGCGATGCCTGCATGCCTCTCGCGCCCGCGCGCTGCCTGCATGCCTCTCGCGCCCGCGCGATGCCTGCATGCCTCTCGCGCCCGCGCGATGCCTGCATGCCTCTCGCGCCCGCGCGATGCCTGCATGCCTCTCGCGCCCGCACGATGCCTGCATGCCTCTCGCGCCCTGGCGACGTCCACCTGGCGCTCATGTGTAGCAGGCGACCGGCGACCTCGTAGCCTTCTAACTTAACTTTTCCTCCCTTTTTATTTTAAATAAAAACATACTTAGAATTCATTTAAAATATAACTCTTTTATTCCAATTTAATTTTTCAGGTCCTTACACATGCAGGCATCGCGCGGGCGCGAGGGGCATGCAGGCATCGCGCGGGGGGCGAGAGGCATGCAGGCATCGCGCGGGGGGCGAGAGGCATGCAGGCATCGCGCGGGCGCGAGGGGCATGCAGGCATCGCGCGGGCGCGAGGGGCATGCAGGCATCGCGCGGGCGCGAGGGGCATGCAGGCATCGCACGGGGGGCGAGAGGCATGCAGGCATCGCGCGGGCGCGAGGCATGCAGGCATCGCGCGGGCGCGAAGCATGCGGGCATTGCCAGAGCGCGAGGCATGTGGATGTGGCCAAGGCGCTAGAGGCATGCGGGCTTTGCCAGGGCGCGAGGCATGTGGACGTGGCCAGGGCGCGAGAGTTATGAGGGCGTCGCCAGGGAAGACATCGGTCGTCTCCCAGAGGAAGACATCGGTCGTCTTCCAGGGAGAAGGAGACATCGGTCGTTCGCCAGGATGAGTCAGCAGTGGAAAGTTATCGCGCGACGTCGAGTTTCACACAGAGTAAAGTGGGACCCAGACTCCCAGCATGAAACGTCCTGTACACACGCCACGTAGACAAAAAGGGTGGTTTAGAGTGGTGACATCAGAATGTTGGCATGCGCAGGAGACACTCGCGGTCGTACTGTTCAGAGCAGTGGTTGGCATGCACAAGCGACAACAGAGGTCGTACTGTTCAGTGTAACATCCCGCCAAAATACTACACAAATGTATATAATGAAAATAAAGGTAACAAATAGATTCTATGAACAAAATAATATATATATGAAATGAAGTTGCTCCTCTTAGGGAGTTAAATACATGACCAGGTCAAATGTTTTCAAAATTTAAAACGAAATTCAACCAAATACAACAAGACCGGCGATCTCCATTCATGAACCGGCGATCTGTAACAGAAGGCCCAAAACAGCCGATCTGCTATCAGGACAGAAAAACAGGCGATCACCCGATGGAGGCATAAACCGGCGATCACCCGATAGAGACGGAAATAGGCGATCTCCTTCCGGCGACCACTCACTGAGGAGCTCTACTCCCTGGAAGATCATCTGCTCCCGTGTAAAATACACGATCATCACAGTTTTTAAGAGAAAACAGCCATAGAGCAATACAAAATAAAGGGTAAGCTAGATATTTTTAAAGAGAATTTAGATATGAAATTTTAAAATCAAGATAAAACAAATTTCAGATACCCACGTAAGACTATCAATTTCTCATTCATATCACACAGCCATCAAGAAATCACATATTTCCCAATTTCCTCAAGAGTCGTTCAGTTCACATAATTCCATCAAGTGTCTATCAATTTTCAATGTTTCTCATTTCACATGTCAGACTTTCCACTGACTCACCACACAAGACACTTGACACTACTTCCGGAAGACTCATGCATTGAACTTAGCATCCAGAGACCTGCACCTGTCATACCACACCACTGTGAAATCCACACAGGGTCGCTGTGAATCCACACAGCATGCGCATATATCATCTCAATGTTACCATAGTTCTCCTGGTATGATAGGGTTAATCCATATGACAGGCCGAGCTCGTTCTTTTTCACACGACTCACCCATTCATATGAACCTCCTTCGACTCTCACCAACTGAGTAACTTCCTCTATATGATTTCATTACCTCAGCAGAGTCAGGATCGCCTCATTCACAGGATACTCACAGATCAATACACTTCACAACCAAATCTCAACACGGTATTTCCTTTCCTGAAAATACTATGTCTTGATCCACAATCACGACATTCCACACATCACTCAAAGAATGATTTCAACCACAGCAACAGCCATTTCAGCGTTTCAAACTTTCGAATATCACATATATATTGTATTTAAATCCCAAACAGTTTCAAACAATGACAAACACAGGGGAGTTCGAAACTCGTATTTAAAACCGGCGACCACGTCGCCAAACACGTAAAACAGAGCATTTCGAAAAGAAACAGAGAACCGGCGACCACGTCGCCCTCACTTCAGAAACAGCAAACTATGGCTTGTATGGAAAAAGAGGTCTAGCTTCCCTTACCTGGACTTGCGCAACCACCAGGAGCTTCGAAATCCAACGAAGCTTGCAGAATACCTTGGCTCTGTTCTTGAGTCTGGTTTTGAAGGAGTTGCAGGGAACTTTCCCAGGTGCTCCAATGGTGTTGCTTCTCGTCGTACTCTTGTGTGGAGAGGCTGAAATCGCAACGCGGAGGAGGGAACTCACTCTTTCTCTCTTCGACTACAACAATGTCTTCCTTTACTCTCAGCAGTGGATTTCTGTGACTTAAACCAATTTATCCCTCCAAAAGCAGCTGCCACCACCCACTCTGCAGGGAAGTTTGCGTGTACGCTTCCCTGCACAGTACTACTGAGCGTGCCTCTGCGCAGGCTATGCTCTGAGGTCACTATTCTGAACCACTTTTTCGTCTACGTGGCGCGCGTGCAGAACGTCTCTTGCTGGGAGTCTGGGGCCCACGTTCTCTGGGTGTAACTCAACGTCGCGCGATGACCTTTCGCCGATGACTACCAGCTCGAAGAGAAACCACTGATGACCTCTCGCGCGAAGACGATCCACCGATGACCTCGCGCGAAGACTACCACCGATGACCTCGCGCGAAGACTACCACCGATGACCTCGCGCGAAGACTACCACCGATGACCTCGCGCGAAGACTACCACCGATTTGACCTCGCGCGAAGACTACCACCGATGACCTCGCGCGAAGACTATGACCCCGCGCGAAGACCACCACCGATGACCTCTTCCTGGCGAACGACCGATGTCTTCCTCTGGGAGACAACCGATGTCTTCCCTGGCGACGCCCTCATAACTCTCGCGCCTTGGCCACGTCCACATGCATCGCGCCCTGGCAATGCCCGCGTGCCTCGCGCCCGCGCGGTGCCCGCATGCCCCTCGCGCCCGCGCGATGCCTGCATGCCTCTCGCGCCCGCGCGATGCCTGCATGCCTCTCACGCCCGCGCGATGCCAGCATGCCTCTCGCGCCCTGCATGCAACACTAAGGGTGATCTCTTTTGCTCAAGCGTAGAGCTTCGCATGCACAGCGTATCTAAGGCTTAACCCACACCTTGATACGCGTGGTTGTTGGAACCCACTCTGGTTGATTCAGTATCTTGACCACATACTACGTGCATTCCCGCCGATCACGTACACTCTAGGCGATTGGCGCTCATGTCTCCTCTAGGCGACAGGCGATTATGTGCCAGAGGAGTCGGAGATCGCCTCCATCTTCAATAACGGCGATCTCGTAGGAGACTTCTTAGCTACACATTTCCTCCTTTACTCTTCTTGATCTACATGTCAGCCGACCGACCTCTACCAGCTGACCCCAGATCTTGGGCGATGTCCGAGGCCCGACTACTACGAAACTTCATTTACCAGCTCTTTGTATTTTAAATAATAACATCTTCTGAAATTATTTAAATATACCACTTTTATTCCAATTCAATTTTACAGGTCCTTACATTCAGGGCAGTGGTTCTCAGACTTTCCTGCAGAAGGGGTGGCAGCAGCAGCATGAGTGGACAGGTAAGTTGGGATTCAAAAGCCACTGCGGGAAGGCAAAGAACGTTACAGACTCAAGAGTGTTAGAGTGAGTGCAAACTTCCTCCCTCCCTTCTTCCCTTCCTTGCGTTGAGACTCAGGCAACCTCCAGCATCAGTACGACAAGCGACGTTGTCCTTAGAGCACCTAAGAGGTTCTCTGCAAGTTCTACAGACCAGGTGCTGAAAACAGAGCTAAGGCATCCTTCAGGCTCGGTGGGTTTTGAGCTCGCGGTATTTTACGCAAGTCCAGGTAAGGGAAGCTAGACCTCTTTTTCCATACAAGCCATAGTGTAGCTATCTCTGAAGTGAGGGCGACGTGGTCGCCATTTTTGTTTTCATCTGCGTAAAATGCTCTGTTTGTGTGCTTGGGCGACGTGGTCGCCGGTTTTATATACAGTCTTCGAAACACCCTGTTTTTGAACTAGATCGCCGGTTTTGGCGTTGTTTGTGAACTCTCTGTTTTTGGGTGTTGTTTTGAAACTACTTGAGATTTAAATGAAATATTCGAAGATCTGAACCTTGAAATGATTCGTTGCTGTGACTTGAATCAATTACTCGAGTGGTATGATGTTTTTGAATGCTGTGAATGTGGGATCGAGGCATAGTATTTTCAGGAAAGAAAATACCGTGTAAGATCTTGTAGTAGGTGCATTGATCGGTGATTCCTAAGGGGATATCCTGACTCTGCTGAGGTAATGGAATCACGTAGAGGAAGTTACTCAGTTGTTGAGAGTCGAAGGAGGTCTATATGATGGGCGTCTCGTGTGAAAAAGAACGAGCTCCGCCTGTCCTATGGATTAACCCTGTCATACCAAGAGAACTATTGACATTGAGATGATATATGCGCATGCTGTGTGGATTCACAGCGACCCTGTGTGGATTTCACAGTGGTGTGGTATGACAGGTGTAGATCTCTGAGTCTAATCAACGCACGAGTCAATCCGGAAGTAGTGTCAAGTGTCTTGTGTGCTGGGTCAGTGGTGGTCTGACATGTGAAATGAAGAACTTGAAATTGATAGACACTTGATACAGTTGTGAAATAGAATGACTCTGGAAAGTATTGTGAAGAGTGTGATTTCTGGATGATCAGGTGAAGAGTATGAGAAACTTGATAACTTTACGTGAATATCTTGAAATTGTTTACCTTGATTTTATTTTAATTATCCTTATTTAAACTCTCTTTAAAATGTTTAGCTTACCCTGCGTGTTTTGGCTCTGTGGCTGTTCTCTTAAAACGGTGATGATCGTGTATAACTTACACGGGAGCAGATGATCTTCCAGGAAGTAGAGCTCCTTAGTGAGTGGTCGCCGGAATCAGATCGGCTGTTTTTGGGTCCCCCGATGGGCGATCGGCCTCGTCCGATAGGAGATCGGTCTCTTCCGATAGGAGATCGCCTGCTTCGTTTTTTTTACTGTATTTTGTTTATGTTTATGGAAAAATTTGACCGAATTTGTATTAAACTCCCTGTGAGGAGAAACTACATTTCATATATATAATATTTTGTTCACTTCAATCTATTTGTTACCTTTATTTTCATTATATACAATTGTATGGTATTTTGGCGGGATGTTACACTGTGCATGCTAAACTCTATGCTTGAGCATAAGAGATCGTCCTTAGTGTTGCATGCATGGGCGCACGAGGAGTAGTGCTGATCTATTCTTGGAAATGTGAAGCTACTGACGTTACCAAGCCATGTGGAGGTGATACCTTGGACGTAACATAGTGGGATGAAGAACCTTCAGCAAGGCGTGGCGATATGTCCAGTCATCGCCAGGGCGAGAGACATGCGGGCATCGCCAGGGCGAGAGACACGCGGGGATCGCCAGGGCGAGAGACAGACGGTCATCGCCAGGATGAGGGACGCATCGGTCGTCTTCCAGGGAGAGACATCGGTCGTCTTCCAGGGAGAGACATCGGTCTCTGCCAAGATGAGACATCGGTGGATAGTCATCGCGCGAGCAGTCATCGGTGGAAGGTTATCGCGCGATGTCGTGTTTCACACAGATAAGGTGGGACCCAGGCTCCCAGCATGAGACGTCTTGCATGCGCGACACGTAGACAAAAAAGGTGTTTCAGAATAGTTAGCATCAGAGAGTTGGTATGCGCAGAAACCCACGTGGTCATACTGTTCAAGGAAGTGTGCACGCAAGCTTTCCTGGAGAGTGGGTGGTGGCAGCGGCATTTCTGGGCAAGTTGGTTTAGATTCAAAACTCACTCCTGAGAGGCAGTGGACGTTGCTGTGGTTCAAGAGTGATTGAGAGAGTTAGCGTTGGTTCCCTGTTCCTTTCCTCTCCTTCTCCCTCTGTTCATACGTCCTAGCGAACCAGTTGAAGATCGGCGACTACCCTGGATTCCTGACGTTGTGCTCTACAAGTTTTCTGCTCAAAGCGCTAAAACAGAGTTAAGGCATCCTTGAATCTCGTCGGGTTGGAGCTCTTAGTGAAGTTTACGCTAGTCCAGGTAAGGGAAGCTAGAATTTTTGTTTATAAAAACTTTAGGCGAGTAGGTTCTGAAGTGAGGGCGACGTGGTCGCCGGTTTCATATTCTTTTTCACGATGCTCTGTTTTTATGTGTGGGGCGACGTGATCGCCAGTTTTAATGTTGTTTTCGAAATCCCCTGTTTTAGTGTCGCTTTGAACTTGTTTGAGATTGATATGTGAAATGCATGTGATATTGGAAGATCTGAACCTTGGTACGATTGTTGCTGTGTTTGGAATCGTTCATTTAAGTGTTGTATGGTGCATTTGGTGAATTGATGATATCGAGCTGTCCTGTGTGGACTTCAGTAGCGGTCCTGTGTGGACTTCACGAGCTGTCCTGTGTGGACTTCATTAGCTGTCCTGTGTGGACTTCACGAGCTGTCCTGTGTGGACTTCATTAGCTGTCCTGTGTGGACTTCACGAGCTGTCCTGTGTGGACTTCATTAGCTGTCCTGTGTGGACTTCACGAGCTGTCCTGTGTGGACTTCATTAGCTGTCCTGTGTGGACTTCACGAGCTGTCCTGTGTGGACTTCAGTAGCTGTCCTGTGTGGACTTCACTAGCTGTCTTGTGTGGACTTCACTAGCTGTCCTGTGTGGACTTTACAGTGGTGTGGTATGTGTCTATGTGTGGTGAGTCAGTGGAAGTCTGACGTGAGAAAGAGAATTATTGAAATTTGATAGACACTTGATGGTTTTTGTGAAACAAATAACACTTGATGAAATTGTGAAGTGTGTGAAATGAATGGGAAAATTGATGGATTTTACGTGGGTGTTTTAAATCTGTTTTATATTGATTTTAAAGTTTCGTATTTCAAGTTTTAGAATAGCTAGCTTACCCTGTGTTTTGTTCTGTGGCTGTTTTTCTTAAAACTGTGATGATCGTGTATTTTACACGGGAGCAGATGATGTTGCAGGTAGTCGAGCTCTTCAGTGAGCAGTTGGAGGAAGAGATCACCTGTTTTCTTTTTATGCTGTATTTTGGTTTTATTTTGAAAGAGTTGATGGAATGTATTAAAACCCCCATAAGAGGGACGTTTCTTTTTGAGATACAATGTATGGGATGATGTATTTTCAATATATATACATATGTTGATTTTTTTTTATAAATTAATGTCTACGCTTATTTTATTATATAAATATGAAAAGACTTTGAGGGGCGTTACAGTAAACGCCCCATCTGCCTACAACATACTGCTGGGCAGACCAGCCCTAAACAGGTTAAGGGCTGTGGTGTCCACCAGGCACATGAAAATGAAGTTGCCTTCGATGGAGGGGATGGTGGTAACCATCAAATCAGATCAAAAAGAGGCTAAAAGGTGCTACGAGAATAGCCTCAAGACGAAAAGGGGAGTCTGCATGGTGACCACCTCACCACTAGGAGGGGGTGTCGATGAAGCTGATATGCCCCGAGGTGACGTCGGGGTTACACGAGCAGAGGTCGCCCGGGCGAGGCGACCTGAACCGGAAGAGGAGGTAGTAGAGAAGGAAATCGGGGGCAGGATTTTCAAGCTGGGTAAGTCCCTGCCTCGGGAGACCCAAGACCAGATAGCGGGGGTCATAGGAAAGCATCTGGACGCTTTCGCTTGGTCCCCCTCAGACATGCCAGGCATTGACCCTGACTTCCTATGCCATCGCCTGGAACTGAACCCCCAAGTCAGACCAGTCCGCCAGAGGAGAAGGAAGTTCAATGATGAACGAAGACAGGTCGTCAGGGAGGAGACACAGAAGTTGCTCAAAGCAGGCCACATACGGGAAATTCAGTATCCTGAGTGGCTTGCGAATGTCGTTCTGGTAAAAAAGGCCAATGGGAAGTGGAGGATGTGTGTAGACTTCACAGATCTCAACAAGGCCTGTCCGAAGGACTCCTACCCTCTGCCCAACATAGATGCGCTGGTAGACAGTGCCTCGGGTTGCAAGTTACTCAGCTTCTTGGACGCCTTTTCTGGGTATAATCAGATCAAGATGCACCCGATGGACGAAAACAAGACTGCGTTCATGACAGAGCTATCTTGCTACTGCTACACAGTTATGCCATTTGGGCTGAAGAACGCGGGTGCCACCTATCAAAGGCTGATGGACAAAGTCCTTGCGCCCATGTTGGGACGCAATGTGCAGGCCTATGTAGATGACATGGTGGTGACGTCCCAGGCACGAGATCAGCATGTTGACGACTTGGAAGAGCTATTTAATACGATAGCGAAGTACAGGCTGAAGTTGAATCCAGAAAAGTGTGTCTTTGGGGTGGAAGCAGGCAAGTTCCTTGGTTTTCTACTTACGGAAAGAGGGATTGAGGCCAACCCAGACAAGTGTGCAACGATCATAGCCATGAGGAGCCCGACATCGATCAAAGAAGTGCAACAGTTAACAGGGCGGATGGCTGCCCTCTCCAGGTTTGTTTCAGCCGGAGGAGACAAAGGCCACCCTTATTTCCAATGTCTAAGAAGGAATAGCAGATTCGCCTGGACTGCAGAATGTGAGCAGGCCTTCCTCAACCTCAAAGAGTATCTAGCCAGCCCGCCAGTCTTGTGCAAGCCTCAGCTCGGCACACCCCTGCGGCTTTACTTTACAATTACAGAGAGGGCGGTGAGTTCTGTCTTGGTTCAGGAGGAGGAACAGAGCCAGAGGCCCATTTATTTTGTCAGCAAAGTTTTGCAGGGGCCTGAGACGAGATACCAAGCCATAGAAAAGGCAGCCTTAGCAGTGGTGTTCTCAGCCAGGAGACTTCACCACTATTTTCAGAGCTTCACAGTGGTGGTGATGACAGATCTACCGATATGCAAGGTCCTGCAGAAGCCAGATGTGGCGGGAAGAATGGTGCGTTGGGCAGTCGAGTTGTCAGAATTCGACATCCAGTATGAACCCAGGGGCCCGATCAAAGGATAGGTCTACGCTGACTTTGTGGCCGAGATGTCCTCGACCGAAGCCCAATAGGAGGGACCCAGCTTCAAGTGGGTATTGTCAGTAGACGGGTCCTCGAATCAACAAGGTAGCGGAGCGGGGGTGATCCTGGAAGGACCCAAAGGGTTGTTGATAGAGCAGGCCCTGTGGTTCGCCTTCAAAGCCAGCAATAACCAAGTAGAGTATGAAGCTTTGATTGCTGGGATATTGTTGGCTAAGGAGATGGGAGCGCAGAGCCTTATAGCGAAGAGTGACTCACTGTTGGTCACTGGTCAAGTGGCAGGAGAGTACCAGGCCAAAGACCCCCAGATGGCCTCTTACTTGGAGTATGTTCAACGATTGAAGAGTTCGTTTAAAACATTCGAATTAGTGCATGTGCCCAGGGAGCAGAATGCCAGAGCTGACTTGTTGGCCAAACTCGCCAGCTCAGGCAAGGGGGGCAGGCAAAGGACAGTCATCCAGGAGACTCTGAGGGCGCCTCGTACTTATACAGCTGACAACTTGGTGGGAGTCCATCAGATCAGCCAGTCAGATGGTGAGAAGAGGAGTCATCGCTCATTGACCCAGGAAACTCTGAAGAAACAACTGGTCAACGGATGCACGCTCATGGAGGTAGGGTCATCGTAGGTCTGCCTACTACAAAGTGGAGAGACATGGATGACGCCCTATAAACGTTACATAGCGGATGGAATGCTCCCAGTAGAGCCGACGGAAGCAAGGAGGATAAAGAAGAACTCGGCCAAGTACACGCTCATTGAGGGTGAGTTGTACAGACATGGGTTTACCCACCCCATCCTAGTCTGCGTGCATGGCGAGCAGTGTGTGAGAATAATGGCAGAGCTCCATGAAGGCATTTATGGTAGTCATATCGGAGGTCGAGCTTTGGCCTCTAAGGCCATTCGAGCAGGATACTACTGGCCAACAATGAGGGAAGATTGCACTAGGTATGCTCAGCAGTGCAAGCAATGCCAGTTACATGCTGATTGGCCTAAGGCGCCACCAGAGGAGCTCAGGTCGATATATAGCCCTTGGCCATTTCACACATGGGGAATCGACATCTTGGGGCCTTTCCCTTTGGCAATACAACAGATGAAATACCTCGTGGTCGCCATAGAATATTTCACGAAGTGGATTGAGGCTGAGCCAGTAGCACAGATCACAGCACAGAAGATCCAACACTTCGTGTGGAAGAATATTGTATGCCGTTTCGGGGTGCCCAAACGTTTGGTGTCTGACAATGGCACGCAGTTCGCAAGCCAACAATTGGGGAAGCTATGTACAAAGTTGGGAATCAAGCAGGTGTTTGCGTCAGTCGAGCACCCACAGACCAATGGATAGGTGGAATTGGCCAACCGAGTCCTCCTTAGAGGACTGAAGAGAAGGCTGGAGAAAGCAAAGGGAAGGTGGGCTGAGGAGATTCCCAGAATAGTATGGGCTTACCATACTACTCCCCAGTCCACTACCAAGGAGACTCCCTTTAGTTTGGTGTATGGTTCAGATGCCATGATCCCTGTGGAAATCCAGGAGAACTCGCCACGTTTCCAGAACTTTGTGGCTGAAGAATCCAATGAAGAGAGGAAGGTGAATCTTGATCTTTTGGATGAGGCTAAGGAAGAAGCAGGAATCAAAGCTGAGGCGCTGAAGAGGAGAGTCGAGCTCAAACACAGTTCTAAGTTGAGAGCTCGGCAGTTCCAGGTGGCTGACCTTGTCATGCGCAAGGCGTCTCCATACCAAATAGAGAACAAGCTATCCCCTAAGTGGACTGGTCCTTTCAGAGTGACAGAGGCCCTAGGGAATGGAGCATATAGGCTTGAGACTTTAGAAGGAGGTCCGATTCCTCGAACATGGAATGCGACCCACCTGAAGTTTTATTTCAGTTAAAGCCATGTAATGTTGTACACTAAACAATGCAGGGGACACTATTTTTTCCCTTTCTAAGGGTTTTTAATGAGGTCACCCAATAAAATTCAGTTAAAGATATATATTTTTATGTGTTTGTACAATGTTGTTAGAACCTGTCACTTGGAGTTAGAGGTCTCGTAAGTGGAGAGGTAGTTTCGTAGAGAACACCTCCCCTTCGAGTGAGAACTTCCAATGTGAAAGAAGGATTCGCCCAGAGAAATCCTCCTCGCCTGTGAGCGATGTGAGGTCAGTTAGAACCTGTCACTTGGAGTTAGAGGTCTCGTAAGTGGAGAGGTAGGTTCGTAGAGAACACCTCCCCTTTGAGTGAGAACTTCCAATGTGAAAGAAGGGTTCACCTAGAGAAATCCTCCTCGCCTGTGAGCGATGTGAAGTCAGTTAGAACCTGTCACTTGGAGTTAGAGGTCTCGTAAGTGGAGAGGTAGGTTCGTAGAGAACACCTCCCCTTTGAGTGAGAACTTCCAATGTGAAAGAAGGGTTCGCCCTGAGAAATCCTCCTCGCCTGTGAGCGATGTGAGGTCAGTTAGAATCTGTCACTTGGAGTTAGAGGTCTCGTAAGTGGAGAGGTAGGTTCGTAGAGAACACCTCCCCTTCGAGTGAGAACTTCCAATGTGAAAGAAGGGTTCGCCCAGTTGAATCCTCCCTCGCCTATGGGCGATGTGAGGTCAGTCAAAACCTATTAGTTGGGGTTAGAGGTCTCGTGAGTGGTAAGGGAAGTTCGCAAGGAACACCTTCCCCTCCGAGTGAGAACTCCCAACTTAAAGTAAGGGTTCACTAGTGAAATCAGCAGAAATCGTGCTACCTAAGATTCATTTTGGCAGGTGCGTTATTTGTGATCTGAATGCTAAGTCGTGAGTTCCACAAAATATAAAGCATGTCAAACAGATGAACAAGCAGCAAAAATACAAAGGCAAGCAAAGTACTACGTAAAGCAAAGAAGATTGCAACAAGTAAGGTAATTGCCTTATTAAGAAGAGTAATTACAAGATGTTCAGCCATTAGATACAATTGCTCAGAAGACCTATCTAGGCACTATTTGCCCGTCGACTACCTGCATGGTTGCAGAGTATGGTGAGAGGTCCATCTCAGGATGCACGCAGGCAACCTGAGCAAGGGCATCATCACCAAAGCCTTCCCCATAGGCGTCGGCGGCGTCTTCAGTGAGCTCAGTCTCGGTCTTCTTCAGCAATTCGATTTGTTGGGCAAGTTCCTCCTCAACCTTGCCCAGCTGAACTTCTCGGTTGGTAGCTCTTTCCTCCAGCTTGGTCATTTTGGCTTGAGCCCCCTCTGCTTGCTCTTCCAGTTCGATGATCTTGTTGCGGAGGGGGAGAATCTTGGCTTCAAGCTGGAGGGCCTCCTGCCCCTTGGAGAAGAGGAGCTTCTTGGTCTCCTTCTCAGATTGGCGGAGACTACCCAGTTCTTGATTAAGGGCAGTCTCGCGCTTGGCCGCTTGGCAGAGTTGGAGATCCTTTTGCTCCAGCTCTTTCTCCAGTTGGGTAGTCTTCTCAAGCAGCTCAGCCTCAACGCTGCCTTTGACCAGCAAGCAGTTTGAAGCGGCCATGAACTCCCCAAGACCATGGCTGAGAAGATGCTCGAGGGAGTTTCTGTCCATGGACTCCAAAGCAGCTTGGCCAGACATCTGCGCAAGAGATCTTTGGAGCAGAGGGGGCAGCTCTGGGGCAGAAGGCATCTGGCTAGTGGGAGGAGCACTCTCCCCACCTCCCTCAAGTGTCAAGATTGGCTCGGGAGGGGATGAAGCGCTGGGAGGGTGCTCCCTGAAGGATGAAGGGTCCCCTTTTGTTGCTGAAGAGACTTCCGCAGCAGTCTCCACCCTTTTCCTTTTGAAGACGAGGCCAGAGCAAGTGTCCTCATCTTCGGAAACCTCTACAGGGGCTGCCCTCTTGGATTTTTCAGCAATCGGTTCCAAGGCAGCACCTGCGGGTGATGAAGGGCCAGCAGGGGCTGAGCCACTAGCATTGCGGCGATTCAACACCTCGGCCAACCTCTTCTTCTTATCAGCGCTGAGCACCATGCCTGCAGTGGACAATAAGAAAGGGGTGAGGAAGACAAAGCATGAAGTATATAAACAGTTAAGTGCAAGATGAAGATGATGTACCAATGTACACGCTGAGGGTCTCGACGTCGTATTCATGCCTAATCAGCTGGGCAGTGTCAAACACCACACCCCAGCTGGAGATGGTCTGGCATAGTTCTTGGTCAGGGACAGTCAACTCTTCGAGTTTGCGGGGTTTTTTGAACTTCAACTTCTCCACCCAATATAATGGGAACCCATCGAGCATGGTGGAGTCGTAGGAGCTACAGCAGACTCGGAAGAACCTTCCTTTGAAATTCTTGTACGACTATGAGAAGAGAGTGAGTAGGACTCTCCCTGCCACCCTGTTCAGGCTCACCCAAAGCCTCTTGCCAGGGCTCTTCGCCTCGAAGAAGTAAAGAAATACGTCTACGGAGGGAGTGAACCCTAAGTTATTGCAAAGGACGGAGAACGCCCTGATAAAGGCCCAGCTGTTGGGTTGCAGTTGGGCAGGCGCCACATTCAACTCTCTGAGCAAAGTCCTCTCGAACCCAGTGAAAGGAAGATGGACTTTGACTCGTTTGAAGATGGTGGCGTAGAAGAAGAAGAAAGGTTCCCCGTTGTTGCAGCGATCATCGTCGCAAACGGGTTCGTTTTCTGTACAGGGACGAATAGAGACGTACGCGTCAGTTTCCCTGCCAAAGATGCGCCCTTTGATTTCATTCTCATCATCCCTATGCTTGCGAAGATCTTCACAGGATGTGAGTTTTGAGGTCTCAGCAAGGAGATCCTCAGAAGCCCATGGGTAGAGGGCCCTGTAATCAACCGCTACGGTTGGAGGAGGGTTGGAAGTAGTTTTGGTTCTGGCCATCTCGAATCTAAACAAATGAGAGGCAGGAAAAGAAAAAGGCTTAGAAGAAAACAATGGTGGTTGAAGACTCAAAGGTAGAACGAACCCAGAAAAGAAGAACAAAAACCCTAGAATGCACAAATCAAAAACAGGCCCAGAACAGTTACAACATGCAACATGGATAATCGAGATTATGTAATGAAGGAGGAGAAGACATAAAAATCATACCTTTGATTGAGCGAGGGCGAAGGAGGTTGAAAAGCCTGGTGAGAGGAAGAAAGCGTGCGCTGGAAGATAGAGTTTACAGAAGGTGAGAATGCAAAGTGATGGAACAGTGAAGTGGCGCGGGGTTTTGAAGAGGCTTAACGTAGCCCTAGGGAGCGCAAACAATATGAATCCCAGACCGTTGATACAGCCACGTGTTAGCAGATGAAAGGGGGTTGGTGAAGTGTCCTTTCAGCGCACTGTTCATGTACTTATGTGCAGAGCCACGTAGGTCGCCCGAGTCCATGACTTAGTCTCTTCGCTGAAACAAGTTAACAGCTCGAGACTAGGGGGGCTTGTGTACCGATCAGTCGTCACCCATGACTTAGTCTCTGCACTGAAACAAGTTAACAGCTTGAGACTGGGGGGCTTGTGTACTGACCAGTCCTCGGACACTGAGGACAGTTTGTAAAGGGGTCGAACCACGTTAGCTGGGTCCCACAGCATGGGCCAAAGCCACATGGAATGGACCCCGCAGGTGGTATTGACAGAAAGGGTTGATTAGTCATCAGCCTACAAAGAGGGGTGATTAGTCATCAGCCTACAGAGAAGGGTGATTAGTCATCAGCCTACAGAGAGGGGTGATTAGTCATCAGCCTACAGAGAAGGGTGGTTAGTCATCAGCCTACAGAGAAGGGTGGTTAGTCATCAGCGTGATGATCACCAGAAAAGGGTTGATGTGTCTTCGTCACTCCGCAGGTTGAGGAGTCCTCGGCAACAGAGTGTGACGAGGTGACATCGGTCTTGGGTGATTTCAACAGCGTAACCAGAACAGCTAAGGTTGGTTCCCAGAGCAGGCCAATGACCAGTTAAATACCCAGAGGTAGGGAGAGGCCTGAATCACGAAGAGCCTATGCTGGTAGCAGGGAAACCACAGTTAGGTGCAGAATCCTGAGGGGTCGAGTACTCATCAGACCTGTTTCCCAGTAAAGCTACATGCATGGCACGTGAACGGTGAAGGCACTCCCAGAACAGGTGGCCCCAGAGACTAGGTGCACAAGGAGGCACCCAGGTGGTCACCTTGTGAGAGTTTGCACTCCAGAGAAGGAAACCTTATGTGCTAGATTACCCTAAGATTGGGTGATAGCGGTGCAAGGGTATTCCAGTAAACCCTAAATATGGCTAGTAGCGCAGTGAACCCTAATTAGGGCTAGCGGCGCAGTAAACCTTAGACTATATAAGGGACAGTAAAATACTTCACAAAGGTACACAGTTTCTAGACCTAAACACAGAGAGACTCAATACATTGGTGTTCCTTGCCCATTATTGACTTGAGCGTCGGAGTGCAAACGACCTCTAGGGCGCCCCTTTCTCTTTTGCAGGTGCAGATTGTTTCACAAGATTCAAGCACGTATCAACGTGAGGAAGGAGGCGCGTGAGTGTCGTGGAGTCAACTGACAGGCGAGTCAACCGGCAAGAACAATAAATAAGAGGGTTTGGCTCATGTAATTCAAGATTAATATACTTAGTGAATTGCTGCCAAGTTTGAGCCAATTTCACTTTTTGCCCAAAAACCTCTCAAGGTTAGGCTATTGATCTTCAATTCTCACCTTACCAAAGAGAGATGGCCTCACCACTCTCATTCCCTACCTAGCATGCACCTCCAAGGTCACCACATCTCTTAGGAGGACCTTGTTCGTCTTCAATCCACAAAGCTTCCATCAATCACCAACAATTTCACCAAACATAAAGGCACTCTTCCATCACTTCTGAAAACACAAATTTGGAAGCTCATGTTTCTATCTCCCCGATAACCTGAATTTCATCATTTCAAACAATAAAACAACAAAAATCCAACCTTTCATGGCTGAAACTACCTATTGGCTTTAATGAGTTTGACAAACCACCACAACCTCCACCCTCACTTATCAGAATAATATCTTCCAAGGTTCACCAACTACCACAAAACAATATTTTCATAGAGGAGACAAATTGAAATAAAAGTGGGATGAGTATAACTGAATAGTTGGGGGTGTAGGTAAAAATTGATGGGTGCAGAAAGCAATAGCCAAATTTTGAATATTAAGAACAACGTTTGGTTTGGTGAGATTTCTAATATTTAAATAAATGTAAAAAAATAATTAATATAAAAAATCGTTTAATGCATACAAAAATATAACAGGTCAAAGCAATACTGACACTGTGAGATGGGGTCTCCAGTAGCAAACGCATGATCCACGATCACTAATAATTTTGATTTTCCTTTGCATTTTTTATATGATATGATGCGATTCGTATCTTAAAAAGTAAAAGGGGTTATCATCGCTGGCAAATTCTAGCCGTACCACCACCGACACTCGTCAATAAAAACCCTGACCACTGTTGTTGGGTTAGGCCGGTAAGGAAAAATATCTTTAAAATCCTCACACTGTCGTAAATGAATTAGCTAATGGATATCACACGTGAAATTGTTAAGAAAACTACTTATTAAATACCAGATATTAACAATTATTAATATTTGTATAAAACAGTTATAAAAATTCATTTTCAAATTTCAAAATTTACATCAGTGGAATTAAAAAATATAGACATAGAAAAAGAAATCCTGAGACTGAAATCAGGACAGAAATAAAGCTGACTTTATTACCTGAACCCGCCCAATTCAATTTTCTCCCTCCTTTGCCTGCACTTACTAATGGACCACAGAGAGTTAAATTATATTAGTTCGTAGTATAATTTAAAATAATAAATTCAAAAAACTCCTTTCATATTCCTCACCCCTTTTTCTTTCTGGGGAGAAAAGCAGGCACCAGTATAAAATACCAACCTAAATTACACTTTCTTCCTTTTAAAATATATATATTTATAAAAACAGCAGGAAAAGAAATAAAAAGAAAAAGAGCATTTTACAGATTCTCTAAAATACCAAGATAATATTAGTCCTCTTCATCGCCGACATCCTTCGACTACGGCAATGACGACAACGAGGAACTCGAGTTCCTGCAAAACACGGTGCTTTCCGCCTCGTGAACCTCACTCGCGACAAGAAAGTGCCCTAACGAATCCACCAACTGAACCAAATTCTCTTGGCAGAGAAATTCGTCGCTGAAAACCCTCTCCACCTCTCTCCCAAAATCATGGACGAAGACGTGGGTCTTGCCGGCCTTGGTGCTCCGGGCGAGAACCGCCGCCGTGAAGATGGTCGACATCCTCCCGGGCGCCCCCGGAAAGTACCCCCTGGGCCCGTCGACGAGAATGACGTCCCACGCGACTTGATAAATGTGGTTAGGCAGATCGTTGATGGCGAGCTTGCATTCGGAGAACAAGAGGTTCTGGACAGGCCGGCAGTCGGTCTGGGTCTGGGCACGGGCCTGGGAGAGAAGCTTGGGGAAGTCGGAGACTTTTGTGGTGAACTGGACGTCGTAGGCTTCGATGCCGGGGTTGGATTGCTCGAACTTGGAGATGGCGTATTCGTTCTCGTCGAGGAAGACAGTGCGCCCCTGGTGGTTGAGTGCGGCCCAGAGAAGGGACTCGTGGGTGAGGCCGAAGACGAGGAAGTTGGGGCGCGGCGTGAGGAGGAGGGCTTTGGAGAGGGCGGTGATCTCCGCGGAGGACATGGGCTTGGCGGAGATGTTGGAGGCGGCGGCGTAATGGAGGAGGGCTTTAGAGACGGAGGGTGGGAGAGTGAAGAGGGCGGCGGCGGAGGTTGAGGTGGCGGTGGAGGAGATAGTTGTGGTGATGAGGGTGCAGGTGAAGAGTAGGGTGAAGAAGAGGAGGAAGAAGAATAAGAGGGAGAGGCGGTGGGAAGAGAAGAGTGTTGCGGCGTTGGTGGGTAGAGGGCTTTGTTTGTGAAGGGAAGGGTGGAGGAGAATGAGTTTGGTGTTGTTGGAATTAGTCTTCATTTTGGAGAAGAAGAAAAGAATGTGTGTAAGTTTCTTCACTTGTGGTGGGAGTGACAACAGATATGAGATGAGGAAGGTGCATTGAACTTAGGAAGGGACAGAGGAATCGCAGAATGGATTAAGAGGGTCACACGTATCCCCAGACTCCTGCCATTAGAACTGTAAATACCTTGGTCCACTCTTTGTTTAATTTAAACACTACCAACGATATTTTCAAAATACTACTACAACCTAATTAGTGAATTACTAATATGGAATAAGACAATGCAACTTTGAAATGTGTAACTGAGTTAATGCGATGCATATCGTGCTTAATTGTGACAAAATTGAGTATTTTCAACCTGATGGCCGGCAAAGTAAGGAATAATTATCGTTAATGGTTAATGATACAGATCTTGGCAACATTTGTCGTAATCCGTATCAGTTGAAAATCATATGCGCTACCTAACTGCTATAATTTTTGATAACCACCTAGTGCCGCATGTAAAGCGATATTGATGGCATTGACTAATAACTTCACATTCGCATCCCAAATCACGGGATCCTATAGTTTGAGGATCAGGGTTATCCTGTGAGTAGGAAACACATTAATAAAGTCCAAATCTCCTGAGTACTATTTGAATTTTGAATTTCATTATTGTTATGGCGGCAATCAAGGGGGAACTTTAACAAATTCTCGTTAGACCTTTTAATACATTTTTCTTTGTTTTGTTCACGTTCATCCTAGCAACCTTTCTCCAAGCACTATGTCCTTTTACTCATGTTTGGTTCAACTTTAATGGATGGGTAGTCTTTATTCTAAGTCACATATTTGCACCTTTTTCCACCGCTTGACCCTTTGTTTTGTTCTTCTAACTTTCCTTTTTTTTTTTTCTCAAAGGATCTTACTTTCATTATTCATGTACTGGACAGAGCTCAGTCTCCGATTTAGGAGGGAAATAGCTTGGTTCTCGGGTAGGACTGAGGTCAGCTCAGCTATTGGATCTTTGGTAGGAGTTACGAGTTTGGCCCAGTTTAACTAGTAAACCCGTTAATGAGCCTGTAGGCTATGATGGGACTGCCATGTGTGAGGGGTTCGTGGTATAAGCTTGAAGATAAATGTGCAAAAGTAGTTATGATATGTGCTTGTTTGTTACTTGTTACATACGTATGTTTGTTATTTGATGCATGTTATTTACTATTCTAGCCGGTTGACTCTCCTGTCCGTTGACCCTACGACAATCACACGCCTCCTTTCCTCACCTTGAATTATGTTTTTCTCTCTCGAAACAAATTGCACCTGCAAGATAGAAAGGGGGTGCCCTAGAGGTCGTTTGCACTCCGAGGCTGAAGTCAAAAACTAGGGCAAGCACACCAAGTGTATTCAGTATCTGTGTTTAGGTCTAGAAACTGCATACCTTTGTGAAGTGTTTTACTATCCTTTATATAGTCTAGGGTTTCTTCTGCGCCGCTACCCGTATCTAGGGTTTAGAGGAATACCTTAGCGCCGCCATCACCCAGACTTAGGGTAATCTAGCACGTAAGGTTTCCTTAACTGGAGTGCAAATTCTAATAGATGGCCACCTGGATGCCCCCTTGTGCACCTAGTCTCTGGGGCCACCTGTCCTGGGAGCGCCTTCACTGTTCATGTGCCATGCATGTAGCTTTATTGGGAAACCCTAATCCTGATGAGTACTCGACCCTTCAGGACTCTGCACCTAACTGTGCTTTCCCTGCCACTCGCATGGGCACTTCGTGACTTAGGCTTCTTTCTACCTCTGGGCATTTTACTGATAACTGGTCTTTTTTTCACCACCCACATTAGATGCTCCAGTCTTGTTGTTCAAAACATTCAAGGCCGATGTCACCTCGTCACACCCAGCTACCGAGGACTCATCACCCTGCTGAGTGACGAGGACACCTCAGTTCACTCTGGTGGTCGACATGCTGATGACTAATTATCCCATTAGTCCCTACTACCTGTGGGACCCAGCCCACGTGGCTCTGGCCCATGTTGTGGGACCCAGCTGACGCGACTCACCTTTACTAGCTATTCTCGGTGTCCGAGGACTGGTCAGTACATTTATGCATTAATACTTGTTGTTAACCCTAAAAGATAGGGGTGTGCACTTAAAACAGAATGTTGGCCTGTGGTTAGCACCTGAAGATATATGGTGCCTATGACAGGTGGTTTTTTTGTTAGAGATAAAAGATCAATGTGCCTTATTATATTTTCAGTTGAGATTTTATTCTCTTAAGCGAGAACTGTTGCATGTGTGGTTATAAAAGGGGCTTAAGACTCCAGATGAAGGAATGTTGTTTTTGCACACTAGACTGAAAACAGTTTAGTGTTCTTGCCGGTTGACTTGGTCGTCGGTAGACTTCAGCAGGCGAGCTCTGACTCTGTGTTTTCTTTGCTGAAATATGTACTTTTCTTCGTGGTTGGGTTATTGTACCTGTTAAGAAAGAGGGCGCCCTAATGACCGATCGCACTCCGACGATCAAGTTAGTACAGGGCTTACAATAAACAAGAAGTATCTAGTTTAGGGCTTAGAAAAAGCGTACCTTCACTTGGGACCTCTGGTCCCTTTTATAGACTAGCACTAGGATACCTCTTGTAACAAACTTCTCCTGAGAATCTTATCTCAAACAAATGCATATTCAATAACATATTCAATGGGAGAAAATCCCGCTACAGTGTGTGTAATTTTAACAGCACAGTTGCGCAAAATCTTATCTCCTTAGAGTACATTAAATCTTAACAGAATAAGCGCCTAGGTACCGACGTACTGACTTCCCGGGTCCAATCTGTTTTCTGTAGGCATACTAGCCTTCACGTTACATGCATGCAACTTATCCCCCAAAACCCTAGCGCCTTTGGGCCTAGGTGTCTTTGGGGAATATTTACTTGCTAGACCCAAATGTACTACACACACCACCTGCACTTTTCTCACTTACCAAGCCTTATATACATATACGCGAGATGAACGTCACCTCACGCATTCCTGGGGCCCACTTATGTGGCCCATCAACTCTACCGAGCTGACCCCTGACGTTTGATCACCTAAGCACTAAGCTCAGCACCCTGGTCTAGTACACAAGCCCCCCAAGCTCGAACTGGAACTTGTTCCAATGGAGAGGCTAACTGCTCGCCTATGGCGACCTACGTGTCTTGTGAATGACGCGACACACACAGTGTTTTGAGGTGACGTCTCACCATACTTCCTCACAAACGCACACATGTCCATCATCAACGATTGGAAAATGTTGTCGCTTGCGCTTCTCTTTCAACACTCTGCTTTGAATGTCTCAAGGTGTGTTTTTTATCTTATGACTGCCTTTGGTCTGCCATTTCAATTCTTTTAATCTGCTCATAACTGTGTTGGCACTGTTTGTATTTCTCGTATCAATACTCATAAATACCTCTGTTCATCTACTCCATTTGCTCCTTTCTTCAAAACGCATGTGCTTCTTTCTCTGAGTTCGACTAGCTTAGTAGCAATGTATGTCCATGACTGAACGGTTGAACGTCAATGATCGTCCGCGCGATCATCATAACAAACTAATCAACGGTAAACCATGATTCAAGGTACCTGAGCTCAAAGCAACAGGTCCTCCCATACAAACCACTTTCCACCGTACATACTCCCTAAAAGGAGGTTTCCTTGTGGTTCACTATAAACCTTACTACTCCCAAAGGGAGATTTTGCTATGGTTCACTATGAACCTTTACTGCTCCCCAAAGGGAGATTTCGCTGTGGTTCACTATGAACCTTTACTGCTTCCAAAGGGAGATTTCACTATGGTTCACTATGAACCTTTACTGGCCCCAAAGGGAGATTTCACTGTGGTTCACTATGAACCTTTACTTCTCCCCAGAGGGAGATTTCACTGTTGTTCACTATGAACCTTTACTGCTTCCCAAAGGGAGATTTTGCCGGCAAGCTATGATTCAGGGCTCTCGATGTAACATCCCGCCAAATGCTTTTCATATTTATATAATAAAAATAAAGGTAAACAACTATATTGAAGTGAACATAATTATATATATGTAATGAAGTTTCTCCTCACAGGGAGTTTAATACATAATCGGTCAAATTTTCCAAAAAAACGTAAACAAAATACAGTAAAATAGAAAAACTGGCGATCTCCTAACAGCAAAACGGCGATCTCCTACCAGAAAACAGAAAAAAAGGGGTGATCGCCTAACAGAAGTAGGAACAGGCGATCTCCTTCCGGCGACCACTCACTGAGGAGCTCTACTTCCTGCAACATCATCTGCTCTCGTGTAAATTATACACGATCATCACAGGTTTAAGAAAGAGCCAAACACAACACCAAAAATCACAGGGTAAGCTAGACATTTGGAAAAAAGTTTAGATATGATATTTTAAAATCAAGATGAAACAAATTAAAGACACCCACGTAAAAACTATCAATTTTCTCGTTCCCGTCACATGACCACCAAGTAATCACACATTTCACAATATTCACAAGAGTCGTTCTATTTCACATAATGCATCAAGTGTCTATCAATTTCAATGTTCCTTATTTCTCACGTCAGACTTCCACTGACTCATCACACAAGACACTTGACACCACTTCCGGAAGACTCATGCATTGAACTTAGCATCCAGAGACCTGCACCTGTCATACTTCATTGCTGTAATGTTCCCACAGCCATGCGCATCAACACAATCTCGATCTCAATCTCATCACTCTCACAGTATGACAGGGTTAATCCATATAACAGGTCAAGTCAGTTATCTTTCAACCGACTTACCCATACATATGGACCTCCTTCGACTCTCACCAACTGAATGACTTCATCTATGTGACTCCATCATATCAGCAGAGTCAGGATCGTCTCATTCACAGGATACTCACTGATCAATACACCTCATAACCAATCTCAACACGGTATTTCCTTTCCTAAAAATACTATGTCTTGATCCCACATTCACAACATTCAACACATCATATAACACTTAAATGAACGATTCCAATGACAGCAACAATCATTCCATGGTTCAGATTTTCGAATATCACATTTCAATCTCAAACAGTTTCAAACGACACTAAAACAGGGGATTTCGAAAACAGCATTAAAACCGGCGATCACGTCGCCCCACACATAAAAACAGAGTATCGTGAAAAGCATATGAAAACCGGCGACCACGTCGCCCTCACTTCAGAACGTACTCGCCTAACGTTTTTATAAACGAAAAAAATTGCTAGCTTCCCTTACCTGGACTTGCGCAAAACACTAAGAGCTCCAAAACCCACCGAAGCTTAAAGGTGCCTTAGCTCTGTTTTTGCGTCTGGTTTGTAGAACTTGCAGAGAACCTCCCAGGTGCTCTAAGGGTAGTCGTCGCTCGTCGCACTGGTGCTTGAGGATGCCTGAATCGCAGCGCGAAGGAGAGAAAAGAGAAGGATGAAGGTGAGCTCACTCTTTCACTCTTGAACCACCGAAACGTTCTTTTTCCTCTCAGAAGTGGGTTTTTGTATCTTAAACCAACTTGTCCACAAAAGCCGCTGCCACCACCCACTCTGCAGGGAAGTTTGCGTGTACGCTTCCCTGAACAGTACGACTACGCGTGCCTCTACGCAGGCTAACACTCTGAGGTCACTATTCTGAAACACCCTTTTTGTCTATGTGGCGCGCGTGCAGGACGTGTCATGCTGGGAGTCTGGGACCCACTTTATTCATGTGAAACTCGACATCGCGCGATAATCTTCCACTGATGACTGCTCGCGCGATGACTATCCACCGATGCCTCATCCTGGCGGACGACCGATGTCTCTCTCTGGGAGACGACCGATGTCTATCCCTGGCGACGCCAACATGCCTCTCGCGCCCTGGTGATGCCTGCATGCCTCTTGCGCCCTGGCGATGCCTGCATGCCTCTCGCGCCCTGGCGATGCCTGCATGCCTCTCGCGCCCTGGCGATGCCTGCATGCCTCTCGCGCCCTGGCGACGTCCACATGCCTCGCGCCTTGGCGATCATGTGTGGTAGGCGACTGGCGATTATGTACTAACCAGGAAATCTTATAGTCTTCTAAGCTACACTTTCCTTCCTTTTTATTTTAAATAAAAACATACTTAGAATTCATTTAAAATATACCCTTTTATTCCAATTTAATTTTACAGGTCCTTACATTCTCCCCAACAAGCAAAATTTTCGTCCTCGAAAATTGAATTACAAGGAAAAGAGGTATGGATAGGCTTCTCTCATGGGTTCTTCTAACTCCCAAGTTGAATCACCCGATCTCTCATCCCATACCACTTTCACCATGTTGATAGTCTTGCCTCTGAGCTGTTTACTTTGCCGATCGTCAATCCTGACTGGTTTCGCTTCAAAGGACAAGTCATCCCTGATCTGCACATCGTCCACTTCCAGTACATGACTAGGGTCTGCCATGTACTTTCTCAGCTGTGATACGTGAAAGACGTTGTGCAGATTCGCTAAATGGGGAGGTAGGGCGATCTCATAAGCCACTGGACCAATCCTCCTTAAGATCTGATATGGTCCCACGAACTTAGGGGACAACTTCTTTGATCTGATCGCCCGTCCTACACCCTTGGTTGGTGTTACTCTCATGAACACATGGTCTCCAGCAGCAAACTCCAAAGGCTTTCTCCTCTGATCTGCATAGGACTTCTGCCTACTTTGAGAAGCTCTCATTCTGCTTTGTATCTGTTTCACCTTCTCGGTCGTCTGCTGAATCAACTCTGGTCCAACCAATACTGTTTCGCCCTCCTGGTACTAGCACAATGGAGTTCTGCATTTCCTTCCATACAAGGCTTCGTATGGCGCTATCCCTATGCTGGCGTGATAACTGTTATTATAGGTAAACTCCACTAGCGGCAACACCTCATCCCAACTTCCCAATTGATCCAAGACACACGTCCTCAGCAGATCTTCCAAGGACTGGATCGTTCTCTCTGACTGACCATCTGTTTGAGGATGATATGCCGAGCTCATTCTCAACTTAGTCCCCAAGCAATCTTGTAAAGTCTGCCAAAACCGTGAAGTGAACCTGGGATCTCTATCTGAAACAATGCTGGAAGGCACTCCATGCAACCTCACTATTTCTTTGATGTACAACTGTGCCAACTTGGCCATGGGCATTTTCAAATTCACTGGAAGAAAGTGGGCACTCTTCGTCAGTCTATCAATGATGACCCAGATTGCATCGTGACCCTTTACCGATCTGGGTAAATGGGTAACAAAATCCATGGCGATGCTGTCCCACTTCCACTCAGGGATATCCAGTTGCTGTAACAACCCGCCAGGTCTTTGATGCTCTACCTTTGCCTTCTGACACGTCAAGCAGGTAGTAACATACTGGGCGATGTCTCTCTTCATGCCCGACCACCAAAATGACTCCTTCAAGTCATGGTACATCTTGTTCATGCCTGGATGTAGGCTAAGACGACTCCTGTGACCTTCCTCTAGGATCATCTTCTTCAACTCTGCATTTGCAGGTATGCAAATTCTGCCATTAAATCTCAAGATCCCATCATCGCCCATCCCAAAGTCTCTAGCCTGGTCGGTCCCTAGTGACTCCACAGTACGCTTCAAACTAGGGTCCTCCAACTGCTTGTCCTTTATCATTCCAAGGAAGTCATTAGTTATAGCCAGCTTACTACAACTAATTTGATTTACGTGAAATTCTACCCCAAGGTTTAAGTCTCTGAACTGCTCGATCAGTTTCTGCTCTTCAATCATCATGGTGGCTACTTGTATTGATTTTCTACTCAAAGCATCTGCCACTACATTGGCCTTCCCTGGATGATACATGAGTTGAAAATCGTAGTCTTTCAGAAACTCCATCCACCTTCTTTGTCTCATGTTTAGTTCCTTCTGATCGAACAGGTATTTCAGACTCTTATGGTCACTGAACACCTGGAACCGAGCTCCATATAAATAGTGTCTCCAGATCTTCAAGGCAAACACCACGGCCGCCAACTCCAAATCATGCGTAGGGTAGTTTCTCTCATGAACCTTGAGTTGCCTTGAAGCATATGCAACCACTCTTTTCTCTTGCATCAAAACACATCCCAAACCTTGATGTGAAGCGTCACAGTAGACATCAAAAGGTCTTCCTACCTCTGGGATCACCAGCACTGGAGCACTAGTCAACCTCTCCTTTAGTTCCATGAAGCTCTGCTCACATCGGTCGGTCCAAGCAAAATGTTGATCCTTGCGGGTCAGCTGTGTTAAAGGAGCCACTACCTTGGAAAAGTCCTCAATAAACCTCCGATAGTAGCCAGCCAAACCCACAAAGCTCCTTATCTCAGTGACTGTCTTAGGACGTTCCCACTGCAGCACTGCCTCTACCTTGGCTGGATCCACTGAGATTCCCCGAGCAGATATCACGTGTCCTAAGAAATTGACTTCCTTCAGCCAGAACTCGCACTTGGAGAACTTGGCATAGAGTTGCTTCTCCCTCAGAATCTCCAACACTGTCCTCAGATGTTCTTCATGTTCTTCCTCGGTCCTTGAATAAATGAGTATGTCGTCTATGAAGACTACCAAAAACTTATCCAAAAAAGGGCGAAAAATCCTATTCATGTAGTCCATGAACAGAGCTGGAGCATTGGTTACTCCAAACGGCATCACCACATACTCATAGTGCCCATACCGAGACCTAAAAGCTGTCTTTTGAACATCTTCAGCTTTTACCAAAATTTGGTGGTACCCCGATCTCAGATCAATCTTGGAGAACACCGAGGCCCCATGTATTTGATCCATCAAATCGTCAATTCTAGGTAGGGGGTACTTGTTCTTGATGGTCAACTTGTTCAACTGTCTGTAATCTATACACAGCCGAGACCCTCCATCCTTCTTCTTAACTAGGAGCACTGGAGCCCCCCATGGAGATACACTGGGTCTGATGAATTGTTTCTCCAACAACTCTTCCACTTGCTTCTTTAATTCTACCAACTCGGCTGGTGCCATCCTGTAAGGTGCCATTGACACTGGTCCAGCTCCAGGTACCAAATCAATAGAGAATTCCACTTCTCTCTTAGGGGGTAACCCAGGTACCTCTTCTGGAAATACATCCGTGAAGTCTTTCACTACATGTATCCTGCTTACGTCCTCTTCATTCTTCACTTCCAACCGAGCTAGCATCACGAAGCACCTCGCCCCTTTTTCCAACTCCGACCACCCGTGCTGAGCTGATATCAGATCTGACTCTTGGAGGCATGGAAACACTATCTTCTGACTTCCGCAGTCTATGAGAACGTGATTGGCAGCTAGCCAATCCATTCCCAGGATAACATCCAGGTCCTGAAGAGGTAGGCAGATCAAGTTCACTTTGAATCTGCGTCCCTCTACTATCACTGGACATTCGGGGCAAACTGTAGAGGTCAACACCTGTCCTGACGCAGGTGTAGAGACCAACAGTTCGAAAGGTAACTCCTTCACTAGAAGGCCCAACTCGTCTACACACAGGCTTGACACAAAGGAGTGTGTCGCTCCAGAGTCAACCAAGGCTTTTACACCTCTACCAGCTATAAAACAAACACCTTGCACGAGGTTACCTGACTGAGACGCTTCTGCTCCTGACATGGCAAACACTCTCCCTGTTGCCTGAGGTCTGCTGCCTTCATTCCTCAACTGCCGAGAACCACTGGGTTGAGTCGCCCCATTCCTGTTAGGTCACTCTCTAGCAACGTGCCCTGTTTTTTGGCAGGCAAAACACCTTCTCTCTGAATCTCTCTTGGGGCACACATTGGCTGTGTGGGGTCCACCGCAATGGAAACATTTAAGTTTCCAGGATTGTTGTTGCTGAAATTGGGAAGACGCTGCTTCTGCCCGATGTGGTGGAGGTCTCGCATAGGGCTTGCTCTGTGGGTGCTGCACCTTGGCCTTCCCACTGGAAGAACCCACTGGGTGTGACCTGATCACCCGAGAATCACCCTTTTCCAGGGTCTCCACCATCTTCGCCTTCTCTACTAAGGCGTGAAATTCCCTGATGCACATCGGGGCTATGGTCCTCTTCAGCCCATGCTTCAGCCCCTCTTCGAACTTCCTACACCTCCAGGCCTCGGAGGTCGCCTGGGTATAGAATCGGGCGAGGTACTCAAACCGAGCAGCATAGGCGTTCACAGACATATCCCCCTGCTCCAACTTTAGGAACTCAGCTTCCCTCGCAAACCTTGCGCTGTCTGGGTTGTGCCTCATGAACTCGGTCAGTCCCATCTGTTCCTGAGGCTGACCGACGTGGGAATTTGTCTCAGCCGACCGAGCGGTTTCCCAGTGGTGCATGGCAGCTTGGTGATTCTGAGCCATCGCTGCATTCTGTTGTTGGATGGCAGTTGCCATCATCTCGATAGCCTTGGCAATCTGGCTCATCTCCGAAGAAGGTTGGGGAGGGGTAGAAGGTCTACGTGCCATCTCCTTCGTTTTCAGATTTTGAAACTATGGGTTTCTATATTCCCTACAACTACAAGAATGAGATCGATTAAAAATCAATTCATTCAGGAGGTAACATCTAGACCTTACAAAGGTCAGCATCTCAAAGTCATTAAGAATTTGAGTTCATCAACAGAATCATGATACTTATAACCTCAAGCAAAACACCAGAACAGCTACTGGTATACAACCATCAATCCAAACAACACTTTCAATCAATTTGAAAACACTCAATAAAATGAAATAAATCACACCAGAATTCAATGTATGCTAAACATCAAACCTTTGGAATTAAGATTGAGAATCATCTCGATCCA
Organism: Phaseolus lunatus; assembly: GCA_013389735.1. NCBI lineage: Eukaryota > Viridiplantae > Streptophyta > Magnoliopsida > Fabales > Fabaceae > Phaseolus > Phaseolus lunatus. The sequence goes on from CM023858.1 coordinate 26,561,116, forward strand.
GTTATGAGTGTGCACCCTCACCACTTTATCAAGACCTTCTCATTCTTAATACTAAGATTTTCAGTTAGAGCATATATTCACCAAAGCACACACAAAATTTCAATACAAAAAAAACGTTTGAAAACCTTTCACTATAGTTGTTACTTTAAACTCAAATAAATTTCCTGAGCAGAAGAAACACAATGGATCCACAGCCCTCAGGTCATCCTAAGGACGAACTGCTCTGATACCATTAATGTAACATCCCGCCAAATTCTATTCATATTTATATAATGAAAATAAAGGTAAACAAATAATATTGAAGTGAACATAATTATATATAAGTAATGAAGTTGCTCCTCACAGGGAGTTTAATACATAACTGGTCAAATTTTCTCAAAACTTAACAAAATACAGTCAAATGCATCGAAACCGGCGATCTCCATTCATAAACCGGCGATCTCCTAACAGAAGCCCCAAAACAGGCGATCTGCTATCAGGGCAGAAAACAGGCGATCACCACAAAGAGATAGAACAGGCGATCTCTTCCCCCGGCGACCACTCACTAAGGAGCTCTACTTCCTGGAAGATCATCTGCTCCGGTGTAAATTATACACGATCATCACAGTTTTAAGAAAACAGCCACAGAACCAAAACACGCAGGGTAAGCTAGATATTTTATAGAGAGTTTAAATATGAACCTTTAAAATCAAGATAAAACAAATTTCAAGATACACACGTAAAACTATAGAGTTTCTCATTCCCTTCACCTGATCGTCAAGGGATCACACATTTCGCAATATTTTCAAGAGTCGTTCTATTTCACATAATGCACCAAGTGTCCATCTATTCAATGTTTCTCATTTCCCACATCAGACTTCCACTGACTCGCCATACAAGACACTTGACACTACTTCCGGAAGACTCATGCATTGACTAGACTCATAGATTTGCACCTGTCATACTGCCCACTGTGAAATCACACACATTCACAGGGTCGCCGTGAAATCACACACATTCACAAGCGTATAATGAATCTCAATATCATCACCATCCAAGCATGACAGGGTTAATCCACACAACAGGTCGAGCTCGTTCCCTTTTGAACAACTCACCCATACGTATGAACCTCCTTCGACTCTCAACGCCCGAATAACTTCATCTATATGATTCCATTATATCAGGAGAGTCAGGATATCATAACGAATCACCGGTCAATGCACATCCTACACGATCTTACACGGTATTTTCTTTCCTGAAAATACTATGCCTTGATCTCACATTCACAACATTCAACACATCATGCCACACTTAAATGAATGATTTCAATCACAGCAAAACTCACTCCAAGGTTCATGTTTTTAAATATCACATTTACATCTCAAACAGTTTCAAAACAACACCAAAAACAGGGGAGTTCGTAAAACAGCGCCAAAACCGGCGATCTGGTTCAAAAACAAGGTATTTCGAAGTCTATATATAAAACCGGCGACCACGTCGCCCAAACACATAGAACAGAGTATTCACGAAGATGAAAAAGAAACCGGCGACCACGTCGCCCTCACTTCAGAAACAGCTAATCTATGGCTTGTATTGAAAATGAAGGCTAGCTTCCCTTACCTGGACTTGTGCAAAACACCAAGAGCTCCGAAACCCAACGAAGCTTGAAGAATGCCTTGGCTCTGTTTTAGTGTCCCGGTCTGGAGATCTTGCAGAGAACCTCTCCAAGTGTTCCAAGTGCAGTCGTCGTTAGCTAAGCAGGAACGTGATAAGGCCTGAATGGCAGAGTGAAGGAGAGAAAAGAGAAGGATGAAGATGCAGACACTCTTTCACTCTTGAGTCACTATAACCTTCTTTGCCTTCCCGCAGTGGGCTTTTGAATCCAAGCCTACCTGTCCACGTATGCTGCTGCTGCCACCCCTTCTGCAGGAAAGCCTGAGTGTACTATTTCACTAAACAGTACGGCCACGGTTGTCTCTTGCGCCTGCCAACCACTGCCCTGAACAGTACGACCACTGTTGTCGCTTCTGCATGCCAACCACTGCCCTGAACAGTACGACCGCGAGTGTCTCTTGCGCATGCCAACATTCTGATGTCACTATTCTGAACCACCCTTTTTGTCTACGTGGCGCGCGTGCAGGACGTTTCATGCTGGGAGTCTGGGTCCCACTCTATCTGTGTGAAGCTCGACATCGCGCGATAACCTTCCACCGATGACCGCTCGCGCGATGACTATCCACTAAGGTCTCATACTGGCAAACGACCAATGTCTCTCCCTGGGAGACGATCGATGTCTATCCTGGCAACGCCCGCATGCCTCTCGCGCCCCAGCGTTGCCCGCATGCCTCGCGCGCCCTGGTGACGTCCACATGCCTCGCGCCCTGGCGATGCCCACATGCCTCTCGCGCGCCCTGGTGACGTCAACATGCCTCGCGCCCTGGCGAAGCCCGCATGCCTCTCGCGCCCTGGCGACGTCCACATGCCTCGCGCCCTGGCGATGCCCGCATGCCTCTCGCGCCCTGGCGACGTCCACATGCCTCGCGCCCTGGCGATCATGTGTAGTAGACGACCGGCGATCTCATAGTCTTCTAAACTACACTTTCCTTCCTTTTTATTTTAAATAAAAGCATACTTAGAATTCATTTAAAATATATCCCTTTTTATTCCAATTCAATTTTACAGGTCCTTACAGAAGGCACTCCCAGAACAGGTGGCCCCAGAGACTAGGTGCACAAGGAGGCATCCAGGTGGTCACCCTGTTAAAGTTTGCACTCCAGAGAAGGAAACCTTATGTGCTAGATTACCCTAAGATTGGGTGATAGCGGCGCAAGGGTATTCCAGTAAACCCTAAATATGGCTAGCAGCGCAGTAAACCCTAATTAGGGCTAGCGGCGCAGTAAACCCTAGACTATATAAGGGACAGTAAAATACTTCACAAAGGTACGCAGTTTCTAGACCTAAACACACAGAGAGAAACTCAATACACTTGGTGTTCCTTGCCTTACACTGACTTGAGCGTCGGAGTGCAAACGGCCTCTAGGGCGCCCCCTCTCTCTTTTGCAGGTGCAGATTGCTTCGAAAGAACCAAGCACATATCAACGTGAGGAAGGAGGCGTGTGAGTGTCGTGAGTCAATCGACAGGCAAGTCAACCGGCAAGAACATTTGGCGCCCACCGTGGGGCCGGAGTAAAACAAGGTCCCATACACGAGAGTGAGAGAAAAACCATGGAAGATGAGGAATACAAGACACGGGTCCATTCCACCAAACAGAGGCGACAGCGTTACCATGCAACAGCTGATGGAAACGATGCGCGCCCTCCAAGAAACGGTGGCGGAATCTCAAGCGCATCAAGCGCGTATGCAGGAAGACCTGGCCGCCTCACAGGCCAGGAACGAAGAGTTACACCGAGCGAATGAGGAGTTGCGCTTGAATTTGCAGCACATACAACAAGCTGGAGATCGTGGGGAAGATGATCGAGCCCCACCAGTGCCTCCAAGGGCCTTTCCCATGCCTTTCTCCCAAGCAATCATGAACACGGTGGTTCCAGCTACCTTTGTAGGACCCAAAACCGTGTTCACCGGGAAGGAAGATCCTGAAACGCATCTCACTGCTTTTCACACGCAGATGATGTTGTCAGGAGGGTCCGACGCAGTGCACTGTAAACTCTTTATGGCCACACTGACAGGAACTGCGCTAGAATGGTTCGTGAGTTTGCCAGAAGGACATATCACGTCTTTCGCTCAATTCTCCGCGCTGTTCAGGGAACAATATCTTGTCAACAGGGCCCCCCCACCAGTGTCTTACGATCTTTTTGATGTAAGGCAGCATCAGAGGGAGTCCCTCAAAGATTACCTCAATAGGTTTGGGGCGATGGTGGTAAGGTTGCACACCAAGGATGAAGACATGGTGGTGCACGCCTTCAGGAAGGGCGTATTGCCAGGGCCTTTCAGCGAGTCCCTAATAAGCAGCCGCCCCAAAACCTTCAGCGACATAAAACGGCGTGCTGTGGCCCACATTGTCGCTAAGGGGGAGCTCAGCGAGAAGAGAGAAAGTGCAGTTTCGTTAAGGCCCCGAGCGCCTAGCCGGCCTCAACCGCTGCGGGTACATGAGGCGACCACGAAGAAAAAAGCTCAAGGGAAACAGAAGCCCTACGAGCCCCGAAAACCACAGCCTAGGGCGCGAAGCAAAGATGACATGCCCCCTAGGCATGAATTCGTGGTGGAGTTGAAGGAATTAATTGCCATTCCTAACGTGGCAGAAAGATTGAAGGTGCCCCCAAAGAGTGACAAGAGGTTGGGGCCCAATAAAAATGCATGGTGCGAATTCCATCAGGCTTTTGGGCACCCCGTTCGAAATTGCCTGGCTCTGGCTCACCAATTGGACGAGTTGGTGAAGAGTGGGTTTTTGAACGACTATCTGAAGGAGGCGTCGGAAGGTGAGACAGTTGCTGCACCAAGGGCAGACCAGGGGCATGAAGTGCCCATTCATGGGGAGATCCACACTATATCAGGTGGGTTCTCAGGAGGAGGATGCACCTCTTCACAACAAAAGAAGTATGCGCGTTCAGTGATGGCAGTGGAAGCCTGCGAGGAAGATCACTTTCCGGACATTGACCTCATCTTTACAAAAGCTGATCGCCGAGATGTTGTTCCCCATGACAACGATCCGGTGGTTATTTCAGTAGTCACTGCCGCGCGTAAGGTGCACCGGGTGCTGGTCGATCAGGAGAGCTCGGCCGATGTGATGTTCTGGTCGACCTTCAACAAACTACAGCTGTCCCCTGATCAGCTGCGACCCTACGTCGGCTGTTTATATGGGTTCGCAGGAGATCAAGTAGAAGTGCGGGGATACATAGAGTTGAGGACCACGTTCACCGACGGAATAACGTCCCGCACAGAGAACATCAGGTACCTTGTAGTGAACGCTCCCTCTGCCTACAACATACTTCTAGGCAGACCGGCCCTGAACCAGTTGGGAGAGCCGTGGTGTCTACAAGGCACATGAAGATGAAGTTGCCATCGATGGAGGGGAAGGTGGTAACCATCAAGTCAGACCAAAAGGAGGCTAAAAGGTGCTATGAAAATAGCCTCAAGACGAAGAGGGGAGTCTGCATGGTGACCACCTCACCACCGGGAGGAGGAACCAATGAGACAGATATGCCTCGAGGTGATGTCGGGGTCACCCGAGCAGAGGTCGCCCGGGCGAGGCGACCAGAACCCGCGGAGGAGGTCGTGGAGAAGGAGATCGGAGGGAAGATCTTCAGGCTGGGTAAATCCCTATCTCAGGAGACCCAGGATCAAGTAGCGGGAGTTATCGGAAAGCATCTGGACGCTTTCGCTTGGTCCCCCTCAGACATGCCTGGCATAGACCCTGATTTCCTATGCCACCGCCTGGCGCTGAATCCCCAAGCCAGACCGGTCCGCCAGAGGAGGCGGAAGTTCAATGATGAGCGAAGGCAGGTAGTCAGGGAGGAAACACACAAATTGCTGAAAGCCGGTCACATACGGGAAATACAATACCCTGAGTGGCTTGCGAACGTCGTCCTGGTAAGGAAGGCTAACGGGAAATGGAGGATGTGTGTGGACTTTACAGATCTTAACAAGGCTTGTCCAAAAGATTCCTATCCTCTGCCCAACATAGATGCGCTGGTGGATAGTGCTTCAGGCTGCAAATTGCTCAGTTTCTTAGACGCTTTCTCTGGGTACAATCAGATCAAGATGCACCCGATGGATGAGAACAAGACGGCGTTTATGACGGAGCTGTCTTGTTACTGCTACACAGTCATGCCGTTTGGCTTGAAGAATGCGGGTGCCACATACCAGAGGCTAATGGACAAGGTCCTCGCCCCCATGCTGGGACACAATGTGCAGGCATATGTAGATGACATGGTAGTGACGTCCCAGGCACGAGATCAGCATATTGACGACTTGGAGGAGCTGTTCAACACTATAGCAAAGTACAGGTTAAAGTTGAATCCCGAAAAGTCCGTCTTTGGGGTGGAGGCAGGCAAGTTCCTTGGGTTTTTGCTCACGGAAAGAGAGATTGAGGCCAACCCAGACAAGTGTGCAGCGATCATAGCCATGAGGAGCCCGACGTCGGTCAAAGAAGTGCAACAGTTGACAGGTCGGATGGCTGCACTCTCCCGGTTCGTGTCAGCCGGGGGAGATAAAGGTCACCCTTATTTCCAGTGCTTAAGGAGGAATAGCAGATTCACCTGGACGGCAGAATGTGATCAGGCTTTCCTCAAGCTCAAAGAATACCTGGCCAGCCCACCAGTTTTGTGCAAGCCTCAACTCGGCACACCCCTGCGTTTGTACTTTGCAGTTACAGACAGGGCGGTGAGTTCTGTCTTGGTACAAGAACAACAACAGAGCCAGAAGCCCATTTATTTTGTTAGCAAGGTGCTACAGGGACCCGAGACGAGATACCAAGCCTTAGAGAAGGTAGCATTAGTAGTGGTGTTCTCAGCCAGGAGATTACGCCACTAGTTCCAAAGCTTCACAGTGGTGGTGATGACAGATCTGCCGATATGTAAGGTCTTGCAGAAGCCCGATGTGGCAGGAAGGATGGTGCGTTGGACAGTTGAGTTGTCAGAATTTGACATCCAGTATGAACCCAGGGGCCCGATCAAAGGACAAGTCTACGTTGACTTTGTGGCAGAGATGTCTTCAACCGAAGCCCAGCAAGAGGGACCCAATTTCAAATGGGTATTGTCAGTAGATGGGTCCTCGAATCAGCAAGGCAGTGGAGCGGGGGTGATCTTGGAAGGACCCAAGGGGTTGTTAATAGAGCAGGCCCTGCGGTTCGCGTTCAAAGCCAGCAATAACCAGGCGGAGTATGAGGCTTTGATCGCTGGGATGTTATTGGCAAAGGAGATGGGAGCGCAGAGCCTTATAGCCAAGAGTGACTCGTTGTTGGTCATCGGTCAGGTGGCCGGAGAATACCAGGCCAAAGACCCCCAGATGGCCTCTTACTTGGAGTATGTCCAGAGATTGAAGAGTTCATTTGAGATATTTGAACTAGTACACGTGCCCAGGGAGCAAAATGCCAGAGCTGACTTGTTGGCCAAACTCGCCAGCTCAGGCAAGGGGGGCAGACAGAGGACAGTCATCCAGGAGACCCTGAGGGCGCCTCGTACCTATACAGCTGATAACTTGGTGGGAGTCCATCAGAACAGCCAGTCAGATGGCAAGAAGAGGAGTCATCGATCGTTGACTCAAGAAACTTTAAAAAAGCCACGAGTCAACGCATGCATGCTATTGGGGGTAGAAGCGCCACAGATCTGTCTATTACAAAATGGTGAGACATGGATGACGCCCTACAAGCGTTACATAGCGGATGAAATGCTCCCAGCAGAGCCGGAGGAGGCAAAAAAGATAAAGAAAAACTCGTCCAAGTACACGCTCATTGAAGGCGAGTTGTACAGACATGGGTTTACTCACCCCATCTTAGTCTGCGTGCATGGCGAGCAGTGTGTGAGGATAATGGTGGAGCTCCATGAAGGTATCTGCGGTAGTCATATCGGAGGCCGAGCGCTGGCCTCTAAGGCCGTACGAGCAGGGTACTACTGGCCGACAATGAAGGAAGATTGCACTAGGTATGCACAGCAATGCAAGCAGTGCCAATTGCATGCTGACTAGCCTAAGGCACCACCAGAAGAGCTCAGGTCGATTTACAGCCCTTGGCCGTTTCATACCTGGGGAATTGACATCTTGGGGCCTTTCCCTTTGGCGATAAGGCAGATGAAGTACCTCGTGGTCGCCATAGAATATTTCACGAAGTGGATTGAAGCTGAGCCGGTAGCACAGATTACAGCACAAAAGATCCAACACTTCGTGTGGAAGAACATAGTTTGCCGTTTCGGCGTACCAAAACGCTTGGTGTCTGATAATGGCACTCAGTTTGCGAGCCAATAGTTGGGAAAGCTGTGTACAGAATTGGGAATCAAGCAGGTGTTTGCATCAGTCGAGCACCCATAGACCAATGGGCAGGTCGAGTCAGCCAACCGAGTCCTCCTCAGAGGATTGAAGAGAAGGCTGGAGAAAGCAAAGGGAAGGTGGGCTGAGGAGGTTCCCAGAATAGTATGGGCTTACCATACTACTCCCCAGTCCACTACTAAGGAGACTCCCTTCAGTTTGGTGTATGGTTCAGATGCCATGATCCCTGTGGAGATCCAGGAGAGCTCGCCACGTTTCCAGAACTTTGTGGCTGAGGAATCCAATGAAGAGAGGAAGGTGAATCTTGATCTTTTGGATGAAGCCAGGGAAGAAGCTGGAATCAAGGCTGAGGCGATAAAGAGGAGAGTCGAGCTCAAACACAGTTCCAAGCTGAGAGCTTGGCAGTTCCAGGCGGCAGACCTTGTCATGCGGAAGGCATCTCCATACCAGATAGAGAACAAGCTATCCCCTAAGTGGACTGGTCCTTTTAGAGTGACAGAGGCCCTAGGGAATGGAGCGTATAGGCTTGAAACTTTAGAAGGAAGTCCGATTCCTCGAACATGGAATGCGACTCACTTGAAGTATTATTTCAGTTAAAGCCATGTAATCTTGTACGCAACACAATACAGGGGACACTCTTTTGTCCCTTCTAAGGGTTTTTAATGAGGTCACCCAATAAAATTCAGTTAAAGATATATGTTTTTAATGTGTTTGTACAATGATGTTAGAACCTGTCACGTGAAGTTAGAGGTCTCGTAAGTGGAGAGGTAGGTTCGTAGAGAACACCTCCACTTCGAGTGAGAACTTCCAATGTGAAAGAAGGGTTCGCCCAGAGAAATCCTCCTCGCCTGTGAGCGATGTGAGGTCAGTTAGAACCTGTCACGTGGAGTTAGAGGTCTCGTAAGTGGAGAGGTAGGTTCGTAGAGAACACCTCCACTTCGAGTGAGAACTTCCAATGTGAAAGAAAGGTTCGCTTGGTTAAATCCTCCATCGACCATGAACGATGACAGGTCAGTCAGAACCTATAAGTGGGGTTAGAGGTCTCGTAAGGGGAATGGGGAGTTCATAAGGAACACTTTCCCCTCCAAGTGAGAACGCCCAAGTTAAGGTAAAGGTTCATTAATGAAGTTAGCGGAAAGACATGTTACTTGAGGTTCATTTTGCAGGTGCATTATTTGTGATCGTGAGCCCATCAAATACAAAGCACGACGAAAAGATGAACAATGCATAAACAAAGTTTTATATTGCAAAGAGGATAATTACAAGATGTTCAGCTAAAATACAACTGTTTCGAGGACCTATCTGGGCACTATTTGCCCGTCGACCACCTGCAGAGTTGCGGAGTATGGTGAGAGGTCCATCTCAGGATGCACGCAGGCAACCTGAGCAAGGGCATCACCAAAGCCTTCCCCATAGGCATCGGCGGCGTCATCAATAAGCTCAGCCTCGGTCTTCTTCAACAATTCGATCTGTTGGGCAAGTTCCTCCTCAACCTTGCCCAGCTGAACTTCTCGATCGGTCGCCCTCTCCTCCAGCTTGGCCATTTTAGCTTGAGCCCCCTCCGCTTGCTCTTCCAGTTCAATAATCTTGTTGCGGAGGGGAAGTATCTTAGCTTCAAGCTGGAGGGCCTCCTGCCCCTTAGAGAAAAGAAGCTTCTTGGTCTCCTTCTCGGATTGACGGAGACTACCCAGTTCTTGATTGAGGGCAGTCTCTCGCGTGGTCGCTTGACGAAGTTGGAGATCCTTTTGTTCCAGCTCCCTCTTCAGTTGGGCGGTCTCCTCTAGCAGCTCCGCCTCAACACTACCCTTGACCAGCAAGGAGTTGGAAGCGGCCAAGAACTCCCCGAGACCATGGCTGAGGAGGTTCTCAAGAGAGTTTCTGTCCATGGCCTCCAAGACAGCTCTGCCAGGCATTTGAGCGAGCGACCTTTGGAGCAGAGAAGGCAGCTCTGGGGCAGAAGGCATCGGACCAGAGGAAGGAGCACTCTCCCCACCCCCCTCAAGTGTTAGGATTGGCTCAGGAGGGGAGGAGGCGCTGGGAGGGTGCTCCCTAAAGGAAGAAGGGTGCCCTTCTGTGGCTGAAGAAACCTCTGCGGCTGTCTCCACTCTTTTCCTTTTGAAGACGAGGCCGGAGCAGGTGTCCTCGTCGTCAGAAACCTCCACAGGGGCTGCCCTCTTGGATTTTTCAGCGATGGGTTCCAGGGCAACACCCGCGGGTGATGACGGACCTGCAGGGGCTGAACCGCTAGCGTTGCGGCGACTCAGCACATCTGCCAGCCTCTTCTTCTTATCAGCGCTGAGTACCATGCCTGCAGTGAACGATTCGAAAGTATTAGAAAGGCAAAGTATTGAGCATGCGAACAGATAAATGCAAGATGAAGTTAGTGTACCAAGGTACACGCTGAGAGTCTCAGCGTCATACTCATGCCTAATCAGCTGGGTGGAGTCAAACACCACCCCCCAGCTGGAAATGATTTGGCAGAGTTCTTGATCGGGGACTGTCAACTCCTCGAGCTTGCGTGGCTTTTTGAACTTCAACTCCCCCACCCAGTATAAGGGAAATCCATCGAGCATGGTGGGGTCGTAAGAGCTGCAGCAGACTCGGAAGAACTTTCCCTTGAAGTTTTTGTACGACTGCGAGAAGAGCGTTAGGAGGACTCTCCCGGCCACCCTATTCAGGCTCACCCAAAGCCTCTTGCCGGGGCTCTTCGCCTCGAAGAAGTAAAGGAAGACATCGACAGAGGGGGTGAACCCTAGATTATTGCAGAGGATGGAGAACGCCCTGATAAAGGCCCAACTGTTGGGGTGCAGTTGAGCGGGCGCCACGTTTAACTCTGTGAGCAAAGCCCTTTCAAATCCTGTGAAAGGGAGACGGACTTTGACTCTTTTGAAGATGGTGGCGTAGAAGAAGAAGGGTTCCCCATTGTTGCAACGTCATCGGTGCATACAGGCTCGTTTACTGGGCAGGGGCGCACAGAGACGTACGCGTCCGTTTCCCTGCCGAAGACGCGTCCTTTAATCTCATTCTCATCATCCCGGTGCTTGAGCAAAGATCTTCGCAGGATGTGAGTTTGGAGGTCTCTGCAAGAAGATCCTCAGAAGCCCAGGGGTAGAGGGCCTTGTAATTGACCGCTACCGTTGGAGGAGGGTTGGAAGTGATTTTGGTTCTGGCCATCTCGAATCTAAACAAATGAGAGGCAGGAAAAGAAGAAAGGCTCAGAAGAAAACAATGGTGGACGAAGACTCAAAGGTAGAATGAACCCAGGAAAGAAGAACAAAACCCTAGAATGTATAAGCCGCACGCAGGCCCGAAACAGTTACAGCATACCATATGGATGATCAAGTTCACATTAAGGAGGAGAAGAAGACAGAAAAATCATACCTTTGGTTGATGAAGAGCGGAGAAGCGTGAAGGGTCTGTTGGGAAGAAGAGAGCGTGCGCTGGAAGATAGAGTATGCAGAAGTGAGAATGCAAAGTGATGAAACAGTGAAGTGGCGCGAGGTTTTGAAGAGGTTTAACGTAGCCCTAGGGAGCGTAAACGTTATGAATCTCAAACCGTTGATACGGCCACGTGTTAGCAGATGAAAGGGGGTTGGTGAAGTGTCTTCTCAGCGTACTGTTCATGTACTTACGCGCAGAGCCACGTAGGCCGCCCAAGACAATGACTTAGTCCCTACGCTGGAACAAGTTAACAGCTCGAGACTAGGGGGGCTTGTGTACCGATCAGTCCTCGCCTATCACTTAGTCTCTTCGCTGAAACAAGTTAACAGCTTGAGACTGGGGGGCTTGTGTACTGACCAGTCCTCGGACCTCAGCTGGGTCCCATAGCATGGGTCAAAGCCACGTGGAGTGGACCCCGCAGGGGGTATTGAACAGAGAAGGGCGATGAATCATCAGCCTACAGAAAGGGGTGACGAGTCATCAGCCTACAGAGAGGGGTGATGAGTCATCAGCCAATAGAGAGGGGTGACGAGTCATCAGCCTACAGAGAGGGGTGACGAGTCATCGGCCTGTAGAGAGGGGTGACGGGTCATCAGCCTATAGAGACGGGTGAGTAGTCGTCAGATCACCAGGATGGGCGGAGGTGTCATCGAACTCAGCAGGTCGAGGAGTCCTCGGCGACAGTGTGTGGCGAGGTGACATCGACCTTGGGTGATTTGAACAACGTAAACAGAACAGCTAAGATTGGTTCCCAGAGTGGGCCAATGACCAGTTAAATACCCAGAGTTAGGGAGAGGCCTGGATCACGAAGTGCCTATGCGGGTAGCAGGGAGAGCACAGTTGGGTGTAGAGTCCTGAGGGGACGGGTACTCACCAGAGCTAGGGTTTTCCCAGTAAAGCTACATGCATGGCACGTAAACAGTGAAGGCACTCCCAGAACAGGTGGCCCCAGAGACTAGGTGCACAAGGAGGCATCCAGGTGGTCACCCTGTTAAAGTTTGCACTCCAGAGAAGGAAACCTTATGTGCTAGATTACGTTAAGATTGGGTGATAGCGGCGCAAGGGTATTCCAGTAAACCCTAAATATGGCTAGCAGCGCAGTAAACCCTAATTAGGGCTAGCGGCGCAGTAAACCCTAGACTATATAAGGGACAGTAAAATACTTCACAAAGGTACGCAGTTTCTAGACCTAAACACACAGAGAGAAACTCAATACACTTGGTGTTCCTTGCCTTACACTGACTTGAGCGTCGGAGTGCAAACGGCCTCTAGGGCGCCCCCTCTCTCTTTTGCAGGTGCAGATTGCTTCGAAAGAACCAAGCACATATCAACGTGAGGAAGGAGGCGTGTGAGTGTCGTGAGTCAATCGACAGGCAAGTCAACCGGCAAGAACAGGTAGCAACATATTGCGCGATTTCTTTCTTCATGTCCGACCACCAAAATGACTTCTTTAAGTCCTGGTACATCTTGTTCATACCTGGATGTAAGCTAAGACAACTCTTGTGACCTTCTTCTAGGATCATCTTCTTCAACTCTTCATTCGCAGGTATGCAAATTCTGCCATTAAACCTTAAGACCCCGTCATCTCCCATAACAAAGCTTTTCGCCTGATCGGTGCCTAGTAATTCCACAGTACGCTTCAGACTAGGATCCTCTAATTGCTTACCCTTTATCATTCCAATGAAATTATTAGTTATAGTTAACTTACTACAACTAATATGATTAACATGGAATTCTACTCCCAAGTTTAAGTCTCTAAACTGCTCAATCAACTTCTGCTCTTCAATCATCATGGTTGATACTTGTATTGATTTTCTACTCAAAGCATCTGCTACTACATTGGCCTTCCCTGGATGATACATGAGTTGGAAATCATAGTCCTTTAGAAACTCCATCCATCTTCTTTGTCTCATATTCAACTCCTTTTGATCGAACAAATATTTCAGACTTTTATGGTCACTAAACACCTGAAACAGAGCTCCATACAAATAATGCCTCCAAATCTTCAAGGCAAACACTACCGCCGCCAACTCTAAGTCATGAGTAGGGTAGTTCCTCTCATGAACTTTGAGTTGCCGTGAAGCATATTGTACTGACCAGTCCTCGGACATCAGCTGGGTCCCACAGCATGAGTCAAAGACACGTGGAATAGACCCCACAGGGTGACGAGTCATCAGCCTGCAGAGAGGGGTGACGAGTCATCAGCCTACAGAGAGGGGTGACGAGTCATCTGCCTACAGAGAGGGGTGACGAGTCATCAGCCTACAGAGAGGGGTGACGAGTCATCAGCCTACAGAGACGGGTGACGAGTCGTCAGCCCATAGAGACGGGTGAGTAGTTGTCAACACCAGGATGGGCGGAGGTGTCATCGTCACTCGGCAGGTCAAGGAGTCCTCGGCAATAGAGTATGGCGAGGTGACATCGGCCTTAGGTGATTTGAACAGCATAAACAGAACAGTTAAGATTGGTTCCCAGAGGGGGCCAATGACCAGTTAAATACCCAGAGGTAGGGAGAGGCCTGAATCACGAAGTGCCTATGCGGGTAGCAGGGAGAGCACAGTTGGGTGTAGAGTCCTGAGGGGACGAGTACTCACCAGAACTAGGGTTTTCCCAGTGAAGCTACATGCATGGCACATAAACAGTGAAGGCACTCCCAGAACAGGTGGCCCCAGAGATTAGGTGCACAAGGAGGCATCTAGGTGGTCACCCTGTTAAAGTTTGCACTCCAGAGAAGGAAACCTTATGTGCTAGATTACCCTAAGATTGGGTGATAGCGGCGCAAGGGTATTCCAGTAAACCCTAAATATGGCTAGTAGCGCAGCGAACCCTAATTAGGGCTAGCGGCGCAGTAAACCCTAGACTATATAAGGGACAGTAAGATACTTCACAAAGGTACGCAGTTTCTAGACCTAAACACATACAGAGAAACTTATACACTTGGTGTGCTTGCCCTATACTGACTTGAGCGTCGGAGTGCAAACGGCCTCTAGGGCGCCCCCTTTCTCTTTTGCAGGTGCAGATTGCTTCGAAAGAACCAAGCACATAACAACGTGAGGAAGGAGGCGTGTGAGTGTCGTGAGTCAACCGACAGGCGGGTCAACCGGCAAGAACACATATGCAACTACTCTTTTCTCTTGCATCAAAACACATCCCAAACCCTGATGTGAAGCATCACAGTAAACATCAAAAGGTTTTCCTACATCTGGGATCACTAGCACCGGAGCACTAGTCAATCTTTTCTTTAGCTCCACGAAACTCTGCTCACATTTGTCAGTCCAAGCAAAAGGTTGATCTTTGCGAGTTAACTGAGTCAAAGGAGTTACTACCTTGGAAAAATCTTCAATAAACCTTCGATAGTAGCCAGCTAGTCCCACAAAACTTCTTATCTCAGTGACTGTCTTAGGACGTTCCCACTGAAGCACTGCCTCTACCTTGGCTGGATCCATTGAGATCCCCTGAGCAGATATTACATGTCCTAAGAAGTTGACTTCCTTCAACCAGAACTCACACTTAGAGAACTTGGCATATAAATGCTTCTCCCTCAGAATCTCCAACACTGTCTTCAGATGTTCTTCATATTCTTCCTCGGTCCTTGAATAAATAAGTATGTCGTCTATAAAGACTATGTAACATCCCGCCAAATACATTTCATATTTATATGATATAAATGAAGATAAACAAATATTTTGAAATACATACTCATATATATATAATAGAGTTTCTCCTCATCGGGAGTTTAATACATAAAAGATAAATCTTTCCCAAAACTTAAGCAAAATACAACAAAAGACGAATCAGGCGATTTGCTAACAAAAGGACGATCTCCTATCAAACAGGCGATCTACTATCAGCCAGGCGATCTCCTATTAGTCAGACGATCTCCTATCATACCGGCGATCTCAATTTCCTGCAACGTTATCTGCTCCCGTGTAAATCATACACGATCATCACAGGTTTTAAGAAGAACATCCACAAACGAAAACGCAGGGTAAGCTAGACAGTTTTAAAAGAGATTTAGATATGAACTTTAACATCAAAATAGAACTAATTTAAGGCATTCCAGTAAAACCATCAGCTTTCTCATTCTTCCCACATACCATCAAGTAAAACCCACATTTCACAATCCTCAAGAGTCGTTCATAACACACAGTGCATCAAGTGTCTAACCACATACAGTGTTCATCATTTCTCACGTCAGACTTTCCACTGACTTCACAATACGTAGACACAAGACACTAATTCCGGAATTACTCGTGCGTTGACTCAGGCCCAGAGATCTGCACCTGTCATACCATACCCCTGTGAAATCCACACAGGGTCGCTGTGAATCCACACAGCATGCGCATATACAATCTCAATGTTACCATTCTCTGGGTATGACAGGGTTAATCCGTAGGACAGGCCGAGCTTGTTCCCATTTGAACAACTCGCCCATACTTACGAACCTCCTTCGACTCTCACCAACTGAGTAACATCATCTACGTGATTCCATTATCTCAGTAGAGTCAGGATATCTCCTTCTCGACGAGCCCCTAGTCAATACACCTATACAGATCTTACACGGTATTTCCTTTCCTGAAAATACTATGCCTCGATCCCACATTCACAGCATTCAAACACATCATACCATTCAAGTAAATGATTCAATCAGAGCAACAAACATTTCAAGATTCAGATGTTCGAATATTTCATGTAAATCTCAAGTAATTTCAAAACAATATCAAAAACAGAAGAGTTCGTAAAACAGCGCCAAAACCGGCGACCTGGTTCGTAAACATGGGTTTTCGAAGATTGTTTATCAAAACCGGCGACCACGTCGCCCAAGCATACAAACAGGGCATTTCACACAGATAAAACGAAAATGGCGACCACGTCGCCCTCACTTCAGAAAGACTACGCTATGGCTCGTATGGAAAAGAGGTCTAGCTTCCCTTACCTGGACTTGCGCAACCTTACTAAGAGCTCCAACTCCACGAGCTTCGAGGATGCCTGGAAAACGCAGCGTGAAGGGGAGAAAGGAGGAGGATGAAGATAATCTCGCTCTTTCACTCTTGGGTCACTTGTAACGTTCTTTGCCTCCTCTCAGTGGTTTTGATCCCAACCATACTTGTCCTCGTATGCTGCTGCCCCCCTTTCTGCAAAAGCCTGGGCGTACGTTCCTCTGAACAGTACGACCTCGGTTGTCTTTTGTGCATGCAAACCACTGCTCTGAACAGTACTACCACTGTTGTCTCTTGTGCATGCCAACGACTGCTCTGAACAGTACGACCGCGAGTGTTTCCTGCGCATGCCAACATTCTGATGTCACTGTTCTGAACCAACGCTTTTTGTCTACGTGTCGCGCGTGCCGCGCGTCTCATGCTGGGAATCTGGGTCCCACGTTCTCTGTGTGTATTCAACGTCGCGCTATGACCTCTCGACCGATGACCACAGGCGCGAAGACTCTCGACCGATGACCTCTCGCGCGAAGACTCTCGACCGATGACCTCTCGCGCGAAGACTCTCGACCGATGACCTCTCGCGCGAATACTCTCGACCGATGACCTCTCGCGCGAATACTCTCGACCGATGACCTCTCGCGCGAAGACACACCCCGCATGCCTCGCGCCCGGCGATGTCCGCATGCCCCTCGCGCCCTGGCGATACCCGATGACACTCGCCACTCCCTCCTGGAGGTTCTTCATTTCACTATGTTACATCCAAGGTATTCTCTCCACAAGGCTTGGTGACGTTGGTAGCTTCACACTTCCAAGAGTTGATTAGCACAAGTCCTCGTGCGCCCAAACGTGTAACGTTAAGGATGATTCTCTTATGCTCAAGTATAGAGCTTCGCCTGTCCAGCGTATCCAAGGTTTAACCCACACCTTGATACGCGTGGCTTTTGGGACGTACCAGGGTTGATCCAACATTTTGGCTACACATTAAGTGTAGTTTCGGCGATTAGGTGTACTCTAGGCGACAGGCTACTAGGTACACACAGGCGATAGGCGTTCAAGCACAATCTAGGCGATAGGCGTTCAAGCACAATCTAGGCGATAGGCGTTCAAGTGCCAGAGAAGTTGGAGATCGCCTACCCGCTTAATAACGGCGATCTCGTAGGCTTCTCAGCTATACATTCCTTCCTTTATTTTAAATAAACACATGCTTCGAATTTATTTATAATATAATACTTTTATTCCAATATAAACTTCTAGGTTCTTACAATCTCCCCAACAAGAAAAATTTTCGTCCCCGAAAATGAATCACAAGGAAAAGAGGTATGGGTAGGCTTCCCTCATGGGTTCTTCTAACTCCCACGTTGAATCACCAGATTTCTCATCCCACACCACTTTCACCATGTTGATGATCTTGCCTCTGAGTTGTTTACTCTGCCGGTCATCAATTCTAACTGGTTTTGCTTCAAAGGACAAGTCATCTCTGATCTGCACGTCGTCTATATCCAGTACATGACTGGGGTCTGCCATGTACTTCCTCAGCTGTGATACGTGAAAGACATTGTGCAGATTCGCTAGATGGGGAGGTAGGGCGATCTCATAGGCTACAGGACCAATCCCCCTTAAGATTTGATATGGTCCCACGAACTTAGGGGACAACTTCTTTGGTCTGATCGCCCTTCCTACGCCCTTGGTTGGTGTTACCCTCATGAACACATGGTCTCCAGCAGCAAACTCCAAAGGCCTTCTCCTCTGATCTGCATAAGACTTTTGTCGGCTTTGAGAAGCTCTCATGTTGCCTTGTATCTGTTTCACCTTCTCGGTTGTCTGCTGAATCAATTCTGGTCCAACCAAGATTGCTTCGCCCTCCTGGTACCAACACAAGGGAGTCCTGCATCTTCTCCCATACAGGGCTTCATATGGTGCCATCCCAACACTGGCGTGGTAACTGTTGTTGTAGGTAAACTCCACCAGTGGCAACACTTCATCCCAGCTCCCTAATTGGTCCAAGACACACGTCCTCAGTAGATCTTCTAAGGACTGAATTGTTCTCTCAGACTGTCCATCTGTTTGAGGATGGTATGCAGAGCTCATCCTCAACTTAGTTCCCAAGCACTCTTGTAAGGTCTGCCAAAACCGTGAAGTGAACCTGGGATCTCTATCTGAAATGATGCTGGAAGGCACTCCATGCAACCTCACAATCTCCTTGATGTACAGCTGTGCCAACTTGGCTATGGGCATCTTCATGTTTACTGGGAGGAAGTGGGCACTCTTTGTCAGCCGATCTACTATGACCCAGATTGCATCATGCCCTTTTGCTGATCTGGGTAAATGGGTGACAAAATCCATGGCAATGCTGTCCCATTTCCACTCAGGAATACCCAATGGCTGTAACAACCCTCCAGGCCTCTGATGCTCTACTTTTGCCTTTTGACACGTTAAGCAGGTGGTGACATACTGGGCGATGTCTTTCTTCATGCCCGCCCACCAAAATGACTCCTTCAAGTCATGATACATCTTATTCATACCTGGGTGTAGGCTAAGGCGACTCTTGTGACCTTCACCTAGGATCATCTTCTTCAACTCATCATTTGCAGGTATGCAAATCCTGCCATTAAACCTCAAGATCCCATCCTCGCCCATCTCAAAGTCTCTCGCCTGGTCGGTCCCCAGTGACTCTACAGCGTGCTTCAGACTCGGGTCCTCCAATTGTTTATCCTTCAACATCCCCAGGAAGTCATTAGTTATAGTCAGCTTACTACAACTAATGTGATTCACGTGGAACTCCACCCCAAGGTTTAAGTCCCTGAACTGCTCGATCAGTTTCTGCTCTTCCATCATCATGGTGGCGACTTGGATTGATTTTCTACTCAACGCATCTGCCACTACATTGGCCTTCCCTGGGTGATACATGAGTTGAAAATCGTAGTCCTTTAGGAACTCCATCCATCTTCTCTGCCTCATGTTTAGTTCCTTCTGATCAAACAGGTATTTCAGGCTCTTATGGTCACTGAATACCTGGAACCGAGCTCCATAAAGATAATGCCTCCAGATCTTCAAGGCAAACACTACTGCTGCCAACTCCAAATCATGAGTAGGGTAGTTTCTCTCATGCACCTTGAGTTGCCTTGAAGCATATGCAACCACTCTCTTCTCTTGCATCAAGACGCATCCCAAGCCTTGATGTGAGGCATCACAGAAGACGTCAAAAGGTCTTCCTACTTCTGGAATCACCAGCACTGGAGCACTGGTCAGCCTCTCCTTTAGTTCCTTGAAGCTCTGCTCACATCGGTCGGTCCAAGCAAAGGGTTGGTCCTTGCGGGTCAGTTGTGTTAAAGGAGCCACAACTTTGGAAAAATCCTCAATGAACCTTCGATAGTAGCCCGCCAACCCCACAAAGCTCCTTATCTCTGTGACTGTCTTAGGGCGTTCCCACTGCAGCACAGCCTCTACCTTGGCTGGATCTACCGAGATCCCCTGGGCAGATATCACGTGCCCTAAGAAGTTGACTTCCCTTAGCCAGAACTCACACTTAGAGAATTTGGCATAGAGCTGCTTCTCCCTCAGTATCTCCAATACTGTCCTCAGGTGTTCCTCATGCTCCTCCTCGGTCCTTGAGTAAATGAGGATGTCATCTATGAAGACTACCACAAACTTGTCCAAGAAAGGGCGAAAGATCCTATTCATGTAGTCCATGAATAGAGCTGGAGCGTTGGTGACTCCAAATGGCATCACTACATACTCGTAGTGCCCATACCGAGACCTAAAAGCTGTCTTCTGAACATCTTCAGCTTTTACCAAGATTTGGTGATACCCCGATCTCAGGTCAATCTTGGAGAACACCGAGGCCCCATGAATCTGGTCCATCAAATCGTCAATCCGAGGTAGGGGGTACTTGTTCTTGATGGTCAATTTGTTCAATTGCCTGTAGTCTATACACAACCGAGATCCTCCATCCTTCTTCTTGACTAGGAGCACTGGAGCTCCCCACGGAGATACACTGGGTCTGATGAACTGTTTCTCCAGCAGCTCTTCCAACTGCTTCTTTAACTCTACTAACTCGGCTGGTGCCATCCTGTAAGGTGCCATTGATATTGGTCCAGCTCCAGGTACCAAGTCAATAGAGAATTCCAATTCTCTCTTAGGGGGTAACCCAGGCACCTCTTCTGGGAATACATCCGTGAATTCCTTCACCACGTGTAATCTGCTTACGTCCCCTTCATTCCTCACTTCCAACCGAGCTAGCATCACGAAGCACCTCGCCCCTTCTTCCAACTCTGATCGCCCTCTTTGAACTGGCAACACCTCCGATTCTTGGGGATCTGGAAACGCTACCTTCTGACTACCACAGTCTATGAGGACATGATTGGCAGCTAGCCAATCCATTCCCAGGATAACATCCAGGTCCTGAAGAGGTAGGCAGATCAAGTTCACTTTGAATCTACGTCCCTCTACTATCACTGGACATTCAGGGCAAACTGTGGAGGTCAACACCTGTCCTGACGCAGGTGTAGACACCAACAGTTCGAAGGGTAACTCTCTCACCATAAGGCCCAACTCGGCTACACATAGGCTTGACACAAAGGAGTGTGTCGCTCCAGAATCAAACAAAGTTTTTACACTTCTACCAGCTATAAAGCAAACACTCTGCACAAGGTTACCTGATTGGGACGCCTCAGCTCCTGACATGGCAAACACCCTCCCGGTTGCCTGAGGTCTGTTGCCTTCGCTCCTCATCTGCTGGGAACCACTGGGTTGAGTCATTTTGTGCTGAGTAGGACAGTCCTTAGCAACGTGTCCCATCTTCTGGCAGGTAAAGCATCTCTTCTCTGAGTCTTTCTTGGGGCACACATTGGCTGCGTGTGGCCCACCACAATGGAAACATTTAAATTTCCAGGTTTGTTGCTGATGAGACTGGGGTGGCGTTGTCCTCGCCCTATGCTGTGGAGGCCTCGCATAAGGCTTAAACCGCTGCTGCTGTACCCTTGCCTTCCCATTGGAGGAACCGCCTGGATGGGACCTACCCACCCGAGACTCACCCTTCTCTAGAGTCTCTACCATTTTCGCCTTCTCCACTAAGGCATGAAATTCTCTAATGCACATCGGGGCTATGGTCCTCTTCAGCCCATGCTTCAGTCCTTCTTCGAATTTCCTACACCTCCAAGCCTCAGAGGTGGCTTGGGTATAAAACCGGGCGAGGTACTCGAACCGAGCAGCATAGGCATTCACAGTCATATCCCCCTGCTCCAACCTCAGGAACTCAGCTTCCCTCGCAAATCTTGCGCTGTCTGGGAAGTACTTCTCCAGGAATCTCACTCTGAAGCTTTCCCAATCCATCACTTCCTCTCGGGCCTCCATCATCTGCTGAGTTCCCATCCACCAGAACTCAGCTTCCCCAGACAGGAGATATGTGGCAAACACCAGCTTCTTGTCTTCAGGGTAGGAAGTCGCCCTGAATATCTTCTCTAACCCCCTGACCCACTGATCTGCTTGATCAGGGGTAACGTTCCCACTGAACTTAGGTGGGTTGTGCCTGAGGAACTCGGTCAGTCCCATATGCTCCTGAGGCTGACCGACATTGGGGTTTGTTGCGGCCGATCTGGCGGTCTCCCACTGTTGCATTGAAGCTTGGTGATTTTGAGACATCGCCGCATTCTGCTGCTGGATGGCACTCGCCATCATCTCGATGGCCTTGGCGATCTGACCCATTTCAGAAGAAGGTTGGGGAGGGGTAGAGGGTCTACGTGCCATCTCTCTTGTTTCGGATCTTGAAGCTATGAGTTTTCTATATTCCCTACAACTACAGGAATGAGATTGATAAGGAATCAATTCATTCAGGAGGTAATAACTAGACCTTACAAAGGTCAGCATCTCAAAGTCATAAGGAATTTGAGTTTATCAACATACTCGTAATACTTAGAATCTCAAGCAAGGTATTAGAACAGCTACTGATATCATCACCATCAGATCAAACAATTATTTTCAGTCAATTGCAGAAACACTCAATAAGCTAAACTAGATCACACCAGCATTCCATGTATACTAAACATCAAATCTTGGGAATTAAGATTGAGAATCATCTCGATCCAGTTATGAGTGTGCACCCTCATTACTTCATCAAGACCTTCTCACCCTTAATACTAAGATTTTCAGCTAGAGTATACGTTCATTAAAGTACAGGAGCACACACAAACTTTTCAATACAAAACGTTTGAAAACCTTTCACTATAGTTGTTATTTAAAAACTCAAATAACTTTTATGAGCAGAAGAAACACAATGGATCCACAGCCCTCAGGTCATCCTAAGGACGAACTGCTCTGATACCATTAATGTAACATCCCGCCAAATACATTTCATATTTATATGATATAAATGAAGATAAACAAATATTTTGAAATACATACTCATATATATATAATAGAGTTTCTCCTCATCGGGAGTTTAATACATAAAAGATAAATCTTTCCCAAAACTTAAGCAAAATACAACAAAAGACGAATCAGGCGATTTGCTAACAAAAGGACGATCTCCTATCAAACAGGCGATCTACTATCAGCCAGGCGATCTCCTATTAGTCAGACGATCTCCTATCATACCGGCGATCTCAATTTCCTGCAACGTTATCTGCTCCCGTGTAAATCATACACGATCATCACAGGTTTTAAGAAGAACATCCACAAACGAAAACGCAGGGTAAGCTAGACAGTTTTAAAAGAGATTTAGATATGAACTTTAACATCAAAATAGAACTAATTTAAGGCATTCCAGTAAAACCATCAGCTTTCTCATTCTTCCCACATACCATCAAGTAAAACCCACATTTCACAATCCTCAAGAGTCGTTCATAACACACAGTGCATCAAGTGTCTAACCACATACAGTGTTCATCATTTCTCACGTCAGACTTTCCACTGACTTCACAATACGTAGACACAAGACACTAATTCCGGAATTACTCGTGCGTTGACTCAGGCCCAGAGATCTGCACCTGTCATACCATACCCCTGTGAAATCCACACAGGGTCGCTGTGAATCCACACAGCATGCGCATATACAATCTCAATGTTACCATTCTCTGGGTATGACAGGGTTAATCCGTAGGACAGGCCGAGCTTGTTCCCATTTGAACAACTCGCCCATACTTACGAACCTCCTTCGACTCTCACCAACTGAGTAACATCATCTACGTGATTCCATTATCTCAGTAGAGTCAGGATATCTCCTTCTCGACGAGCCCCTAGTCAATACACCTATACAGATCTTACACGGTATTTCCTTTCCTGAAAATACTATGCCTCGATCCCACATTCACAGCATTCAAACACATCATACCATTCAAGTAAATGATTCAATCAGAGCAACAAACATTTCAAGATTCAGATGTTCGAATATTTCATGTAAATCTCAAGTAATTTCAAAACAATATCAAAAACAGAAGAGTTCGTAAAACAGCGCCAAAACCGGCGACCTGGTTCGTAAACATGGGTTTTCGAAGATTGTTTATCAAAACCGGCGACCACGTCGCCCAAGCATACAAACAGGGCATTTCACACAGATAAAACGAAAATGGCGACCACGTCGCCCTCACTTCAGAAAGACTACGCTATGGCTCGTATGGAAAAGAGGTCTAGCTTCCCTTACCTGGACTTGCGCAACCTTACTAAGAGCTCCAACTCCACGAGCTTCGAGGATGCCTGGAAAACGCAGCGTGAAGGGGAGAAAGGAGGAGGATGAAGATAATCTCGCTCTTTCACTCTTGGGTCACTTGTAACGTTCTTTGCCTCCTCTCAGTGGTTTTGATCCCAACCATACTTGTCCTCGTATGCTGCTGCCCCCCTTTCTGCAAAAGCCTGGGCGTACGTTCCTCTGAACAGTACGACCTCGGTTGTCTTTTGTGCATGCAAACCACTGCTCTGAACAGTACTACCACTGTTGTCTCTTGTGCATGCCAACGACTGCTCTGAACAGTACGACCGCGAGTGTTTCCTGCGCATGCCAACATTCTGATGTCACTGTTCTGAACCAACGCTTTTTGTCTACGTGTCGCGCGTGCCGCGCGTCTCATGCTGGGAATCTGGGTCCCACGTTCTCTGTGTGTATTCAACGTCGCGCTATGACCTCTCGACCGATGACCACAGGCGCGAAGACTCTCGACCGATGACCTCTCGCGCGAAGACTCTCGACCGATGACCTCTCGCGCGAAGACTCTCGACCGATGACCTCTCGCGCGAATACTCTCGACCGATGACCTCTCGCGCGAATACTCTCGACCGATGACCTCTCGCGCGAAGACACACCCCGCATGCCTCGCGCCCGGCGATGTCCGCATGCCCCTCGCGCCCTGGCGATACCCGATGACACTCGCCACTCCCTCCTGGAGGTTCTTCATTTCACTATGTTACATCCAAGGTATTCTCTCCACAAGGCTTGGTGACGTCGGTAGCTTCACACTTCCAAGAGTTGATTAGCACAAGTCCTCGTGCGCCCAAACGTGTAACGTTAAGGATGATTCTCTTATGCTCAAGTATAGAGCTTCGCCTGTCCAGCGTATCCAAGGTTTAACCCACACCTTGATACGCGTGGCTTTTGGGACGTACCAGGGTTGATCCAACATTTTGGCTACACATTAAGTGTAGTTTCGGCGATTAGGTGTACTCTAGGCGACAGGCTACTAGGTACACACAGGCGATAGGCGTTCAAGCACAATCTAGGCGATAGGCGTTCAAGCACAATCTAGGCGATAGGCGTTCAAGTGCCAGAGAAGTTGGAGATCGCCTACCCGCTTAATAACGGCGATCTCGTAGGCTTCTCAGCTATACATTCCTTCCTTTATTTTAAATAAACACATGCTTCGAATTTATTTATAATATAATACTTTTATTCCAATATAAACTTCTAGGTTCTTACAGACTACAACAAACTTATCCAAGAAAGGACGAAAAATTCTATTCATGTAATCCATGAACAGAGCTGGAGCATTTGTTACTCCAAACGACATCACCACATACTCATAGTGTCCATAACGAGACCTAAATGCCGTGTTCTGAACATCTTCAGCCTTCACCAAAATTTGGTGGTATCCAGTTCTCATATCAATCTTTGAGAACACCGAGGCTGCATGCAATTGATCCATCAAATCATCAATTCTAGGCAGAGGATACTTGTTCTTGATGGTCAACTTATTCAACTGCCTGTAATTCACACACAACCGAGACCCTCCATCCTTTTTCTTAACTAGAAGCACTGGAGCCCCCCATGGAGATACACTAGGTCTGATGAGTCGCTTCTCTAACAAATCTTCGACTTGCTTCTTTAGTTCTATCAACTCGACTGGAGCCATTCTGTAAGGTCCCATTGACACTGGTCCAGCTCCAGGTACCAAATCAATAGAGAATTCCACTTCTCTCTTAGGAGGCAACCCAAGTATTTCTTCTGGAAATACATCCATGAAATCCTTCACCACATGTATACTGCTTATGTCTTCTTCATTCTTCACTTCCATTTGAGCTAGGATCACAAAGCACCTCGACCCTTCCTTCAACTCCGACCACGCATGCTGAGCATATATCACGTCTGACTCTTGGAAGTCCGAAAACGCTATTCTCTATTAACCGCAATCTATGAGAATGTGATTGGCAGATAGCCAATCCATTCCTAGGATAACATCCAGATCCTGAAGAGGTAGACAGATCAAATTTACTTTGTACCTGTGTCCCTCTACTATTACTGGACATTCAGAGCAAACTGTAGAGGTCAAAACCTGTCCTGATGCAGGTGTAGAGACCAACAGCTTAAACGGCAACTCCTTCACTAGAAGACCCAACTCGGCTACACACAGACTTAACACAAAAGAGTGTGTCGCTCCAGAATTAAACAAAGCTTTAACGCATCTACCAGCTATAGAGCAAACACCTTGTACTAAGTTACCTAACTGAGATGCCTTGGCTACTGACATAGCAAACACTCTACCTGCTGCCTTCGTTCCTTAACTGTTGAGAACCACCAGATTGAGTCATCCTATTCTGGTTAGGACAATCTCTAGCAACGTGTCCCGTCTTTTGGCATGCAAAACATCTTCTCTCTGAAGCCCTCTTGGAGCACACATTGGACGTGTGTGGTCCACCTCAATGGAAACATCTAGGTTTCCATGGTTGTTGCTGCTGAAGTTGGGGTGGAACTGCTACTGCTCTATGCTGTGGAGGTCTAGCATAAGGCTTGTTTTGTTGATGTTGTACCTTGGCCTTCCCACTGGAAGACCCCCCTAGGTGTGATCTGATCACCCTGGAATCACTCTTTTCCAGGGTCTCCACCATCTTCGCCTTCTCCACTAAGGCGTGAAACTCCCTGATACACATAGGTGCTATAGTCCTCTTCAGCTCATGCTTCAATCCTTCTTCAAATTTCCTACACCTCCAAGCCTAAGAGGTGGCTTGAGTATAGAATCGGGCTAGGTATTCAAACCGAGCAGCATAGGCGTTCACGGACATCTCTCCCTGCTCCAACCTTAGAAATTCAGCTTCCTTCGCAAACCTTGCACTATCTGGGAAGTATTTCTCCAGAAACCTCACCCTGAAGCTTTCCCAATCTGACACTTCCTCTCGGGCTTCCATCATCTGTTGAGTTCCCATCCACCAGAACTCGGCTTCTCCAAATAGCAGGTATGTAGCAAACACCAATTTCTTTTCTTCAGGGCAGGAGGTCGCCTTGAAGATTTTCTCCAACTCCCTGATCCATTGATCTGCTTGGTCAGGAGTAGCATTCCCACTGAACTTGGGTGGGTTGTGCCTCATGAACTCGGTCAGTCCCATCTGCTCCTGAGGCTGACCGACGTGGGAAGCTGTTGCAGCCGATCTAGCAGTTTCCCAAATGGTGCATTGCAGCTTGATGATTCTGAGCCATTGCCGCATTCTGTTGTTGGATAGCACTTGCCATCATCTCAATAGCCTCGGCAATCTGGCTCATCTCAGAAGAAGGTTGGGGAGGGGTAGGCGGTCTAGGAGCCATTCTCTGTTTAAGATATTGAAACTATCATTCTCTAATCATATTCCTATAAAATGAACTTGATAAAGAATCAATTCATTTAGAAGACAACATCTAGATCTTACAAAGATCAGCATCTCAACTCATCTAGAATTTGAGTTTATCAACAAGATCATAATGCTTATAATATAAAGCATAACACCAAAATAATTATTGTGTAAAACTATCAATCAAAAGACAACTTGCAATCAAATACAAAACACTTAACAAAATGAAATAAATCACACCAGAATTCAATATATGCTAAACATCAAACTTTTACAATTAAGATTGAGAATCATCTTGATCCAGTTATGAGTGTGCACCCTCACTACTTTATCAAGATCCTTTCATTCCTAATACTAAAATTTTCATTTATAGCACATATTTACTGAAGCACAAACAAGATTTCAATCAGAAAACATTTGAAAACTTTTCACTATAGCTTTAATTAAGACTCTAATAATTACTTATGAACAGAAGAAACATAATGAACCCACTATCCGTAGGTCATCCTAAGGACGAACTGCTCTGATACCATTAAATGTAACGCCCCTCAATATCTTATTCATTTTTATATAATAAAATAAAGGTAAAACAATAATATCAAAAATTTACATAGGTATATATAATATAATTCATCCATTCCATACATTGTATCTCAAAATAACATCCCTTTTCTAGGGAATTTTAATACATCTCTATCAGGAGTTTTCAAAATAAAACAAAATACGGCATTCAAGACAGACGATCCCTTCCTCCAAAATGCTCACTGAGGAGCTCTACTACCTGCAACATCATCTGCTCCCGTGTAAATTATACACGATCATCACAGTTTTAAAGGAAACAACCACAAAACAAAACACAGGGTAAGCTAACTATTTTAAAAACTTTAAATATGAAACTTGATATTGTAACGCCCCTCAAAATATAGTTCATTTTTATATAATAAAATAAAGGTGAAACAATAATATCAAAATTTAACATAGATATATACATAACATAATTCATCCATTAATACCAATGTGCCTTAAAATAATATCCCTTTTCGAGGAAGTTTTAATACATCTCCATATAGGAGTTTTCAAAATAAAACAAAACAACAACATTCAAAAAACCGGCGATCTCCTCCTCCAGAAATGCTCACTGAGGAGCTCTACTACCTGCAACCTCATCTGCTCCCGTGCAAATATACACGATCATCACAGGTTTAAGAAAACAACCACGATACAAAACAAAAGGGTAAGCTAGATATTTTTAAAAACTTTAAATATGAAACTTTATATCAATAGAAAGCATAAATCTTCACACCATTCGTAATCTATATCAATTTCAACCATCAATATCCCCATATTCCACAAACTCGTCAAGTGTCTATTCAATAAATTCAATACTCATGGTTCACATGTCAGACTTTCCACTGACTCATAACACATAGACACATGACTCTACTTCCGGAAGACTCATGCGTTGAACTTAGCATCCAAAGGCCTGCACCTGTCATACGAAATTGCTGTAAAATTCCCACAGCTATGCGCATAAACATAATCTCGATCTCAATCTCAATCTCAATATCCTCACTCTCTCAGTATGACAGGGTTAATCCATATAACAGGTCAAGTCAGTTATCTTTCAAACGACTTACCCATACATACGGACCTCCTTCGACTCTCACCAACTGAATGACTTCATCTATGTGATTCCATCATATCAGCAGAGTCAGGATCGCCTCATTCACAGGATACTCACAGATCAATACACCCTCATAAAATCTCCACACGGTATTTTCTTTCCTGAAAATACTATGCTTTGATCACTTTTTCACATTCATCCAGTACATCATACCACACGTAAAAGCACAATTCCATCATATAATATTTTGAATCTTTTCTTAAACAATCCCAATCACAGAAAAAATCATACCAAAGTTCAGATTTTCGAATATCATATGCATTTCAATCTCAAACAAGTTCAAAGCGACACTAAAACAGGGGAGTTCGAAATCAACATTAAAACCGGCGATCACATCGCCCCACACATAAAAACAGAGCATCGTGAAATAGAATATGAAACCGGCGACCACGTCGCCCTCACTTCAGAACCTACTCGCCTAAAGTTTTTATAAACGAAAATGCTAGCTTCCCTTACCTGGACTTGCGCAAAAACACTAAGAGCTCCAAAACCCACCGAAGCTTAAAGATGTCCTAACCTGCACCATGGAGCCTTTATCACAAAACTGACTATACTACTCATTTTCTACGCTAACAGAGACGATTTCTGGAGCTAAGGGAGTCGCCGGCAACGCCTATGCAGAGGCAACCCTCTCAAGCTCAGATTCGACTCGAAAAAATAGAGTAAAACGACTTACTCTGTTCTAGCGTCCTGACAAGAGAACTTGCAGATTAACCTTCCCAGGTGCTCTATGGCAGTCGCCGGTCTTCAACTGGTACGCTAGGACGTCTGAACGCAGGGAGAAGGGGAGGAAAGAAACAGGGAACCAAAGCTAACTCACTCAGTCACTCTCGAACCACAGCAACGTCCACTGCCTCTCAGGAGTGAGTTTTGAATCTAAACCAACTTGCCCAGAAATGCCGCTGCCACCACCCACTCTGCAGGAAAGCTTGCGTGCACACTTCCTTGAACAGTATGACCACGTGGGTCTCTGCGCATACCAACTCTCTGATGCTAACTATTCTGAAACACTCTTAATGTCTACGTGTCGCGCATGCAGAACGTTCATGCTGGGAGCCTGGGTCCCACCTTATCTGTGTGAGACACTACCTCGCGCGATGACCATCCACCGATGACTAACCGCGCAATGATTATCCACCGATGAACGATGTGTCTCTCATCCCGGTGATAACTGATGTGCCTCTCATCCCGGCGATGACTGATGTGCCTCTCATCCCGGCGATGACTGATGTGCCTCTCATCCCGGCGATGACTGATGTGCCTCTCATCCCGGCGATGACTGATGTGCCTCTCATCCCGGCGATGACTGATGTGCCTCTCATCCCCGCAATGACTGATTCCTCTTCCTGACGGACGACTAATTCCTCACCCTGGCAGACAACCGATGTCTCACCCTGGAGGACCACCGATGTCCCACCCTGGCAGACCACCGATGTCTCACCCTGGCAGACCACCGATGTGTCTCCCATACTGGTTGATGACCGTTTGTCTCTCGCCCTGGCGATGCCCGCGTGTCTCTCGCCTTGGCGATCCCCGTGTGCCTCTCGCCCTGGCGATCTCTCATCGTCCTTGGTGTGGCGAGGACACATCGCCTTGCTTTTGTCGACTGATGCCACATCGTCACACCCTGTTAAGGGCTCGTCCTACCACTACTCCATGCCTGTGTTATCACCCCCACATGGCTCGGTGACGTCGGTAGCTTCTCCTGCCTGAGGGCAGCTCAGCACTCAATCCTTACGTGCCTAAGCATGCAACACTAAGGTAAATCCCTTATGTCCAAGCGTAAAGTCCCGTAGTTATTCTGCATGCATGGCGCTCCTAAGGTTCAAATCACACCTCCCTACATGTGATTTCTGGAACCCACTATGGTCCACCGACCGACCTCTACCACGCCGCCCTCAGACCTTGGGCGACATCCGAGGTCTGACCACCATGAAATTTCCATTACAAGCTCTTTTCGTTTTAAGTAATAACATATTCGGAATTCATTAAAATTATACTTCTTCTATTCCAAATAATTATCTAGATCCTTACAGATATCATCATAAACCATCATTTTTCACACATTTCACAATTTCATCAAGTGTCTACCAATAATTTCAATATTCTTCTTTCTCACGTCAGAATTTCTACTGACTCACAACACGTAGACACTTGACTCTACTTCCGGAAGACTCGTGCATTGACTAGACTCAGAGATCTGCACCTGTCATACTACACCACTGTGAAATCCACACAGGGTCACTGTGAAATCCACACAGGGTCACTGTGAAATCCACACAGGGTCGCTATGAAATCCACACAGCTATGCGCATAAAATAATCTCAATCTCAATATCATCACTCTCCTAGTATGACAGGGTTAATCCATACAACAGGTCAAGTTAGTTATCTTTCAAACAACTTACCCATACATATGAACCTCCTTCGACTCTCAACGCCTGAATAACTTCATCTATATGATTCCATTATATCAGGAGAGTCAGGATATCTCCTTCTAGACAAATCACCGGTCAATGCACACTCTACACGATCTTACACGGTATTTTCTTTCCTGAAAATACTATGCCTTGATCCCACTTTTTACATTACTCCATATATCATACAACACACAATTTGAACCAGTCAATCATACATATTTTTACACCGTTTCTAAACAATCCAAATCATACTAAAGTTCAAGATTTAGGAGATCATATGCATTTCACAGCATCTACCATATTTAAAGTATCACATTTTCAAGCTCAAACAAATTCCGATCCACACATAAAACAGAGCATCGTGCAAGAAAGTTTGAAACCGGCGACCACGTCACCCCTGTTGGGTTTAATAGTGCCAAAGTTCAAGAGGGGGGGTGAATTGACCTTTTAAAACTTTCTCGCAGAAACAGTGTTTAACAGAGTTTTACAGAAAAATAAATCGATTTATGTGAAAATGAACAGATTTATTTCAGCACTGTTTTTATTTGAAAAGCTTTTAATTCAGCAAGGTTAATCACAAGATTATGCAGATAGAATTTCAAGATGTACACACACAGATATCAGATTGAAAAACAGTGTAACTCAAAAACAGCAAACCTTAATTCCAACTCTTGTGATTCAGGTTCAGTTAAGGGCTTGACAATTAGTGAGACAATCTATTACACACAACCTATTTTATTAGCCTTTAACAGATTATCAATGTTCTTATTGAAACCAGACAGTTTTCCAGAAATTAAGAACAATATGCACAGTGCCCAGAAAGAACATATTTATTTTCAATTGAACAGATTTATTTCTTCGCTGTTTTATCAATTATGCATAAACGAAATTGCAGAGAGTGAGAGAGAATGAGCACAAGCAGTTATACTGGTTCACTCAACTGAGCTACATCCAGTCTTCACCAAAACCAGGTGGAAATCACTAAAACACAGTACAACCAAGTACAATTCCCACTGTTCTTGAAACCTACAAGAACTTAGGTACTCTTGCTGAAAAAACCTATTTCAGCTCACACACACACACATTCTCCAAGAAAACCTATCAAGAAGAGTGTTCAACCAAACTATTACAAGAAATGAGAAGTGAAACGACTACACCTGATTGAGGATACAAAGATCTACCTTAAACCAGTAGGCAAGATTGCTAGAACAGTAGCAGCACCTCACACCAAGCTTTTGGAACCAAATCAAGAACAAGCACTTTGTGATTTTTGAAATCTTTGAAGAACAAATGCTAATCCTTTGTAAACACTTAACTCTCTGCTGTCAAAACTTGTTTTTGCAAAATGTATGAATCAGTAATAAACTCAGAAACAAGTTTGCATTTTATAGAAAACCAACTTATAACAGAATTTTGAAAAACAGTTAAAGCTGTTATAAAATGAACAGATTGAAAATAAAATGAACAGATTTATTTTCAAAAGCAGTTAGAGAATTTGTTAAGTGAGGAGACTTAGTCAACCATTCTGGTGCAGAGATAAAGCTGAAAAACGTTTAAGCTTGACATGGCACCAGAGACAAAAAGAATCTATTCATTTACAGATGAACAGATTTATTTTTCGAAACGAAAACAGAAAAGCTTAACTGTCTGAAACTCAGTCGTTTTGAAAAGAAGAAGACTTAGTCAAAATACCTGATGCACAACATCTAATTTTTACAAGGCTTAGCCAAGGCATCAGTGAAAAAAATGAATCTGTTTATTTAGAAAAGAACAGATTTATTTTTATGTAGTAAACGTGTTTTTTGTAAAACATGTGAAAAACAATTTAAGAAAACTTATGCTTGTTCTTATCACATGGCTAGTGGTTATGAGGTGAGATACTCAGCAAAAGCCCACTCTTAGACAACCTCTAAGCACTACCTAAGACACACTTAAAGCAAAGCAAAATGAAATGTACATAGAAGTCTTCATCAAACACAATCTTGAAGGGGCAGCAACCATCTTCAACAATCTCCCCCTGTTTGATGGAGACAAATCCCCATAGCTAACCTTATAGCTTTGTTGCTTTAAGCACCTGCACTGCACCAGATTTTAAACCAGAAAAAAATAGAAGTATTGCATAGCATAAGATATGGTTTTAAGGTGCAGAATGAACTCCCTGTTTCAGTTTTCAGCAGCTATTTTTCTCCCCCTTTGGATTCATCAAACAACATATAAACATAGGGAAAGCAAATATGAAACAGAAACCATAACCATAATAGTCCAGAAAAGTAAAACCATATTGTTCAGCATTACAGACATTTGAAAAATGATAAAAACAGCATTAAAAACAGAAGACTACTGATCCTTGTAGTAAAGCTCTGCAAGCTGTGCCTGAACCCCTTCAATCTGATCATCAAGGTGTTGAAACCTTGCATGAGTAGTCTCAAAGTATGCCCTTTGTTCTGCTGACATTACATCAAGACGATACAACACTTGCCTCTCAAACATAGACATTGGTTCTCCTCGGTATTCTGGACATTGATAGGCAACTATGGCATTTGCAGCAACTTCCTCATGTTCAGATTGGGTAGCAGGTGAGTCATCATCCATAGGAACAGCTTCATCCTCATCCTCATGTTCTGCTTGAGGGTCCTTCTCCTTGAGAACCACCCACTTGTCTTCAATTTTGTGAAAACCCATTTTGGTGAGAGTTGAAGTATCAATCTCACTTACAGCCTTGATAGGGTCATTTCTCTCATTTGTAACATCAACACCAAAGTAATCAATTAATTTGGAAACAAGAATAGCATAGGGAAATCGGTAATCAACCAACCTTTTTGACTTGAGCATGTGTTCATTGACAATGAACACCCAGTTTACCTTAATCTGGTTCATGATGCAATATAGGAGAATGAGATCCTCTTCATGTAAGACAGCATGGTTTGTCCCTCTTGGAATCAGTTGCCATGCTATGATGTATGCAACTAGGCGTGGAGTGAGGTTCAAATGTCCTGCATGGAACCTGTTTATACTCTCAGTAGGATTCCTCATGCAACTCTTATAATATTGCAGCTTGTTGAATTCTTGGATTCCACTGGTGTTTCCCTTTCCTACTTTCAATCCAGCATATTTTATTCCAGCCACAGAATTCCACACTTCACTTGTGATCTTCATCTTGATCCCTTTCACATAAGAGACAACATTCTTCCCATCCAATGTGAGGTTAGTATAAAACACCTTAACCAAGTCAGGATAAACATTACCCGTTAATTCCAACAGCTTTTTCAGTTTCTGGTGCTTCAACACAGCCCTTGTTTCTACCAGTTTTTCAGATTTCAGCCAGTTGAAATCCAGCACCTTGGGTATGTTGATCTGCTTCCTGCTTGTCTCATGAATGTAGGCATTGATGCCCTCTTCATTTCCAACGAACCATCCTTCTAACACACCTTGAAATGTGGTTTGCTTCCCCTTATTTTTCTGTTTCTTGAAAGAAGAAGCCATGGTTGAACCTGAATTCTTTTCTTGGTTTCAAATGGTGAGAACAGAAAGAGAATGACCAATGTGGGTAACAAATATTCACACAGATTTATAGCAGAATAAATGGATTGATATGGCAGTTATGAGTGGATATGCATGAAGATTTTATGCTCTGAATTTGTGTAGAGAATCTTTGAAAATATGCACCAAATATTTAGGGTCACGAGGCATACACTCAAACTCTTATTGAGCACCCAAACCATCAAATCGGTTACATAACCATGACCAAAATCGTCAAAGGTACAGAGGTTAATGCCCACTAAGTCAGTCAAGCATTCAAAGATCAGAAATTCTCTTTCCTAGTCATTAATGCATATCAGTGCAGAAAATAAACACATTCAATTACGAATAAACGGATTTAATTTTTTACTGCTAGGCACAATTGACATTTATAATACCCAATTCATTAAGCAGAAAATTAAACCTATCTTTGGCTAATGGTTTTGTGAACAAATCAGCAAGTTGTAAATCAGTACCAATGAACTTAATATCACATGTTCCATTAGATATGTGTTCTCTTAGAAAATGATGCCTAATTTCAATGTGTTTGGTTCTTGAATGCATGACAGGATTTTTGGTTAAGTTGATTGCACTTGTATTATCACACAGCAGAGGTATATGGTTAAGTAAGATACCAAAATCATTCAATTGTTGTCTTAGCCATATAGTTTGAGCACAGCAACTTCCTGCTGCAATGTATTCTGCTTCAGCAGTGGAAAGAGCTACACAAGCCTGCTTTTTGCATTGCCATGAGATCAAGCTTGATCCAAGCAAATGACAGGTTCCACTTGTGCTCTTCCTATCAATTTTGCAACCTGCAAAATCCGAATCAGAATATCCAGTTAAGCTTAATGAAATATTACCTGGATACCACAAGCCAACTTCTTTAGTTCCTTGCAAATACTTCAAAATCCTTTTGACAGCATTGTAGTGTGATTCTTTAGGAGCAGATTGAAACCTTGCACACATGCACACTGCAAACATTATATCTGGCCTGCTAGCAGTGAGATACAGTAGTGATCCTATGAGTCCTCTGTATTTGGTTTCATCAACAGAAATTCCAGCTTCATCATGATCCAAATGACAGCTTGTTGAGAAGGGTGTGCTAATTGGTTTACACTTCTCCATTTCAAATTTCTTCAGCAAATCCTTGCAATACTTAGCTTGACTTAAGAAAATGCCATCCTTGAGTTGTTTGATCTGCAAGCCTAGAAAATAGTTCAACTCACCCATCATTGACATTTCAAACTCACTCTTCATGACTTTCACGAAAGCTTCACACAATTCTCCATTGTTTGATCCAAAAATGATGTCATCCACATATACTTGGACTAGAATTGAGTCATCTCCTTTCTTCTTAATGAACAAGGTCTTATCTGATGTGCCTCTATCATAGCCTTGTGAGATGAGAAAATCACTTAGCCTCTCATACCATTGCCTAGGAGCTTGCTTGAGTCCATAGAGAGCCTTTTGGAGTTTGAACACATATTCTGGATGTTGATGGTCTTCAAAACCTGGTGGTTGTGAGACAAATACCTCTTCATTTATATAGCCATTTAGAAAGGCACTTTTCACATCCATTTGAAATAGCTTGAACCCTTTGATGCAGGAGAAGGCAAGCAACAGTCTAACAGCTTCTAACCGAGCCACTGGTGCATATGTCTCATCATAGTCTATTCCTTCTTCTTGATTGTACCCTTTAGCTACAAGCCTAGCCTTGTTTCTGGTGATCACTCCATGCTCATCCATCTTGTTTCTAAATACCCATTTTGTTCCAATTACATTCATCTCAGGTATTCTAGGAACAAGAGTCCAGACCTCATTAAGAGCAAATTGATTCAGTTCCTCTTGCATAGCTAAAATCCAGTTGCTGTCCTTGAGAGCTTCTTTCAAATTCTTGGGTTCAACTTGAGATACAAAGGCCATTGCTTCACAGAAATTGTTCAAGGATTTTCTAGTTGACACTCCTTTCTCAATGTTCCCAATGACATTATCAAGAGTTAAATCTCTTGGGGTTTTCCACTCTTTTGGCAAACCTGCAGCTGCAGTAGATTCTTGTACAGCATGTGTATCAGCAGTATCAAAATGAATCGATTCATTTTGATTTAAAACAGATTTAAATTCATTACTGTCAGGGTCATCAGTAGCAGTTTTAGATATGCTATGATCAGTTTCATCAAAAACAACATGCATTGATTCTTCTACTATAAGTAACCTTTTATTGAAGACTCTATATGCATGACCATTCAAAGCATAACCAATGTGCACACCTTCATCAGATTTAGCATCAAATTTACCAAGATTTTCTTTGCCATTATTCAATACAAAGCATTTACACCCAAATACTCTAAGGTGGCTTACACTAGGTTTTCTGCCCTTATACAATTCATATGGGGTTTTCTTAAGAATTGGTCTTATTAAGGTCCTATTTAAGACATAACCTGCAGTATAAACAACATCAGCCCAAAAATACTTAGGTAGCTTAGATTCATTTAACATAGTTCTAGCTAGTTCCTCTAGTGATCTATTTTTCCTTTCAACTACACCATTTTGTTGGGGTGTCCTAGGGGCTGAAAAGGTATGAGCTATCCCATGCTTCTCACAGAACCTCTCAAACTTAGCATTTTGAAACACTCCCCCATGATCACTTCGAATTGATTTAATGCAGCAACCATTTTCATTTTGCAGAATTTTTGCTAATTTCTTAAAGGCAGTGTAAGCATCATGTTTATGCGCAAGAAATAAAGTCCATGTAAATCTAGAGTAATCATCCACAACAACTAAGGCATACAAATTTCCAGCCAAGCTAGCAACTCTAGATGGACCAAATAAGTCCATATGTAACACATCCAATGGATTTTTTGTAGAGACAACATCCTTTAACTTAAAAGAGGATTTGATTTGTTTACCTTTCACACAAGCATCACAAAGCCTGTTATCCTGAAATTTAATGTTAGGTAAACCA
Organism: Phaseolus lunatus; assembly: GCA_013389735.1. Classification (NCBI taxonomy): domain Eukaryota; kingdom Viridiplantae; phylum Streptophyta; class Magnoliopsida; order Fabales; family Fabaceae; genus Phaseolus; species Phaseolus lunatus. The sequence continues at coordinate 26,599,023 of CM023858.1, forward strand.
GAAACTAAATCTTTAGATTTCAATTTATTCAAGTGATTTGTGTGTATGTGAGCCAACCTCCTGTGCCACAACCAAGACTCATCACTTCTGGACAGCAAACACTCATTTGAAGAGTTAGTTTCCATGATATTCAGCAGATATATGTTATTCACTCTCTTACCAGTAAACAGTACCTTACTAGATGAATTACTTGATATTGTGCAGCCTTTTGACTCAAAATTCACTTTGTATCCTTTGTCACAAAGCTGACTTATGCTGAGAAGACTATGCTTAAGTCCTTCTACATACAGCACATTCTCAATGGTTGTTGAGTTCCCTGTTCCAACAGTTCCTCTGCCCAAAATCCTCCCTCGGTTATTATCACCATAGGTTACATGTCCTTCTGCTTTGAGCTTTAAGCTGGTAAACTTTGTAAGATCTCCAGTCATATGCTTGGAACAGCCACTGTCCAAGTACCACTGATTTTTCTTGCTGCCAATCTGCAAAACAGAATAAAAATGATACAAATGGTACCCTTTTCAGTATAGGGTCCAGCACAGATTAAAACCTTCCCTTTGGTAGCCATTTTGCTAAGTTCTTAGGCACAAGATGCTTTCTAGCAATGCAAGACCTAGAGGTATGACCAGATTTCATGCAGTAAAAACATGTTACATGAGATGCCTTTTTGCCACTGTTAAAAGCTGAAAAAACTGATTTTGCTGGAACAAAAAAACTTGAAAGCTTTTTGACATTGGTTACATTTCCAGGGGTATAACCAAGTCCATTCTTATTGAAAACAGCATTCTGTGATCCAAGGAGAGACTCAAGGTTTTCTCTTCCCTTGGTGAAATTGGAAAGGGTTTTCAGCAAATACTCCACTTGTTTTTCCAATTTTTTGCAGTTTTCACAGGATTTAATAGAGGCATGCAAGCAAGTTAGTTCAAGGCTTACTAAATCTGTTTTGGCCTTATGCAATTCTTCCTCAAGTGTTTTTACTTTAGGTGCCAACACATTATTTACCTTTTGCAGCTTATTGCATATTACAGCTAGCCTATTTGCTTCATCATGTGTTTCCTTGAAGGCAGCAAGCAAATCATCATAGTTATCAGAATCAGCAGAAAAATTACTTACTGAATCAGAGCTTGACTCCTCATCCTTCATCATGAAACACAAATTGTTCTCCTCATCTTCTGTTGAAGAGCTGCTGGTTGAGGATGCTTCATTTTCCTCCCATGAGATGTAGGCTCTTCTTCCTTTGTTCCTTTCAAATTTCTTGCTGGCAGATTTGTCCTTAGTTTGATTGTCTGGACAATCTGTTTTGATATGCCCTGTTTTGCCACATCCAAAGCAAGTATATTTAGAGGAATTTGCATCATTGAGTTTAGGATACCTCCTTTTCTGCTGGTTTCTATTTTTGCTTTTCTTCCTCAGGAATTTACTGAATCTTTTTGTAAGAAGACTGATTGTATCATCATCTTCAGCATCTTCTTTTTCTTCCTTGATCTCATTTAGTTCAGTTGCTTTCAGTGCAAGACCTTTGGGTTTTCTCTCTGTTGTTTCCTGCTCTTTAAGTCTTTTAAGCTCTAGCTCATGCTCCATCAGCTTTCCAAACAGTGCAGCAGTTCCCAACTTTGACAGATCACGGCTTTCAGAGATAGCTGTCACCTTTGGTTGCCAGCTTCTGTCGAGGCACTTCAATATCTTTATGTTGAGCTCCTCTCTGTCAAATTCTTTTCCCAAGCCAGTGAGGTGATTCACAATATGGGTGAATCTTTTCTGCACATCAGCAATGCTCTCCTCGGGTTGCATTCTGAACAGCTCATATTCTTGGATGAGCGCATGTTTCCTTGACCTTTTCACATCTTCAGTCCCCTCATGAGTCACTTCTAAGACTTCCCACATCTCCTTAGCTGACTTACATTGAGATATCCTAAAGAACTCATCCATTGTCAATGCAGAGGTTATGATGTTCTTGGCCACAAGATCATGTTGAGCCTTCCTCCTTTCAGTTTCATTCCATTCTGATCTTGGCTTTACCTTTTCTTCATCCTTGACAACCTGCATTGGCACATAAGGTCCATTGACCACAGCTTCCCAAATTAATGCATCAATGGATTCCATGAAAATTCTCATTCTAACTTTCCAAAATGCATAATTCATTCCATTGAACATAGGTGGTCTATTAACAGCAGAACCCTCAGCAAAAAGCACATTAAACTCAGACATTATTACAAACAAACTTGATTAAAATACAAGTCCTAGCTCTTGATACCAATTGTTGGGTTTAATAGTGCCAAAGTTCAAGAGGGGGGGTGAATTGACCTTTTAAAACTTTCTCGCAGAAACAGTGTTTAACAGAGTTTTACAGAAAAATAAATCGATTTATGTGAAAATGAACAGATTTATTTCAGCACTGTTTTTATTTGAAAAGCTTTTAATTCAGCAAGGTTAATCACAAGATTATGCAGATAGAATTTCAAGATGTACACACACAGATATCAGATTGAAAAACAGTGTAACTCAAAAACAGCAAACCTTAATTCCAACTCTTGTGATTCAGGTTCAGTTAAGGGCTTGACAATTAGTGAGACAATCTATTACACACAACCTATTTTATTAGCCTTTAACAGATTATCAATGTTCTTATTGAAACCAGACAGTTTTCCAGAAATTAAGAACAATATGCACAGTGCCCAGAAAGAACAGATTTATTTTCAATTGAACAGATTTATTTCTTCGCTGTTTTATCAATTATGCATAAACGAAATTGCAGAGAGTGAGAGAGAATGAGCACAAGCAGTTATACTGGTTCACTCAACTGAGCTACATCCAGTCTTCACCAAAACCAGGTGGAAATCACTAAAACACAGTACAACCAAGTACAATTCCCACTGTTCTTGAAACCTACAAGAACTTAGGTACTCTTGCTGAAAAAACCTATTTCAGCTCACACACACACACATTCTCCAAGAAAACCTATCAAGAAGAGTGTTCAACCAAACTATTACAAGAAATGAGAAGTGAAACGACTACACCTGATTGAGGATACAAAGATCTGCCTTAAACCAGTAGGCAAGATTGCTAGAACAGTAGCAGCACCTCACACCAAGCTTTTGGAACCAAATCAAGAACAAGCACTTTGTGATTTTTGAAATCTTTGAAGAACAAATGCTAATCCTTTGTAAACACTTAACTCTCTGCTGTCAAAACTTGTTTTTGCAAAATGTATGAATCAGTAATAAACTCAGAAACAAGTTTGCATTTTATAGAAAACCAACTTATAACAGAATTTTGAAAAACAGTTAAAGCTGTTATAAAATGAACAGATTGAAAATAAAATGAACAGATTTATTTTCAAAAGCAGTTAGAGAATTTGTTAAGTGAGGAGACTTAGTCAACCATTCTGGTGCAGAGATAAAGCTGAAAAACGTTTAAGCTTGACATGGCACCAGAGACAAAAAGAATCTATTCATTTACAGATGAATAGATTTATTTTTCAAAACGAAAACAGAAAAGCTTAATGTCTGAAACTCAGTCGTTTTGAAAAGAAGAAGACTTAGTCAAAATACCTGATGCACAACATCTAATTTTTACAAGGCTTAGCCAAGGCATCAGTGAAAAAAATGAATCTGTTTATTTAGAAAAGAACAGATTTATTTTTATGTAGTAAACGTGTTTTTTGTAAAACATGTGAAAAACAATTTAAGAAAACTTATGCTTGTTCTTATCACATGGCTAGTGGTTATGAGGTGAGATACTCAGCAAAAGCCCACTCTTAGACAACCTCTAAGCACTACCTAAGACACACTTAAAGCAAAGCAAAATGAAATGTACATAGAAGTCTTCATCAAACACAATCTTGAAGGGGCAGCAACCATCTTCAACAACCCCAACATCAGAATCTTCTAGCTTAAGGTTTTTATTGAAATTAAAGCTAGCTTCCCTTACCTGGACTTGCGTAAAAACTCACTAAGAGCTCCAAACCCACCGAAACTTAAAGATGTCCTAACTCTGTTTTAGCGTCCTGATCGGAAAACTTGCAGAGAAAAATGCCACAGTCTAGTGGCAGTTGCCGTCGTCAAACTGGTGAGGGAGGCGTCCGTGACGTTGAGAGAAGGAGGAGAAAGGAGAAAGGGAAGGAAATGAGCTTATTCCCTCAGCTATTATGGTCGAACGGCTCTGTAGCCTTCACTGCCATCACCCACTCTGCGGGAAAGCTTGCGTGCACGTTTCCTCGAACAGGATGCCACGTGGGTTTCTACGCACACCAACTCTGGGTCATTTTCCATACCAACTCTCTGGTGCCAACTGTTCTGAAGCACTCTTACTTACTACGTGTTGCGCATGCAGAACGCTCATGCTGGGAGCCTGGGCCCCACCTTATCAGTGTGAAACACGACCTCACGCGATGACCATCCACCGATGAGCGATGTGTCTCTTACCCTGGCAGACGACCGATGCCTCATCCTGGCAGACGACCGATGCCTCATCTTGGCAGATGACCGATGCTTCATCCTGGCAGACGACCGATGCCTCATCCTGGCAGACGACCGATGCCTCATCCTGGAAGACGACCGATGTGTCTCTCCTCCTGGCGATCTCTCATCGCCCTTGTGTGTGACGAGGACACATCACCTCACTCTGGTCACCGATGTCACATCGTCACACCCAGCTGAGGGCTCGTCCTCCCATTACTCTAAGTCTGTGGTATCACTCCCACATGACTCGGTGACGTCGGTAGCTTCTCTTGCCCGAGGACAGGTCGGTACCAACTCCTTGCGCACCAATGCATGCAACACTAAGGACAATCTCTTATGCCCCAACATAGAGTTTCGCATGCATAGCGTATCTAAGGTTCAAATCACACCTTGGTGCATGTGATTTCCTGGAACCCACTATGACCCAACCGACCGATCTCTACCATGCCACCCTCAGACCTTGGACGACGTCCGAGGTCTGACCACTATGAATTTTCTATTACACCACTTCTATTCCAAATAAATTTCTAGATCCTTACAGGGTGCCCATACTCGAGTGGTTGTATTGACACCGAGCCAGGTTGACTTACTTGTGCATGCGCCAATTCAAGTGAACCAATAAAACTAAATGCATCATCTTCCAAGAACAAATTTATCACACATTGTTCAAAAAGAAAGCTTTAAGCAAGAATATCTTATCTGAAATGCAACTTGAGGTTTGTCACATTCCACGCTCGAGAAATGACTTCTCCCTCCAGGGTCTCTAGTCTATACGTTCCATTCCTAAGCACCATGACTATACGGTGGAGGCTACCGCTCCCAACCTGTTCAAAGAGGGTCTACCCAAAAGCAAATTGTACGCAAAAGGAACGTCAACAACAATATACCTGATGGTGATGGCCCTGGCCGCGTTTTCATCAATGAAGGTTGTCCTCGTTCTTTCTACATGATTTCATGTGAAGCCGACCAAACACCTATCGTATGGACTTGACTGGTTAGCCTTGGCTTCTTCATTTGTTGCTTGGAGGGTTCTCATGGTCTCCATGATTTTTTGCAAAATGGGGGCCTCGCTCCCTTCAGATCCTAGTGGACCTTGCCTTGTAAGGACCTGTAAAATTAAATTGGAATAAAAAGGGATATATTTTAAATGAATTCTAAGTATGTTTTTATTTAAAATAAAAAGGAAGGAAAGTGTAGTTTAGAAGACTATGAGATCGCCTGGTTAGTACATAATCGCCTGTCGCCTTGGTTGTACGTGATCGCCAGTCGCCTATGGTGCACATGATCGCCGAAAGTGCACTCAGTATGTGGTCAGGATACTGGATCAACCAGAGTGGGTTCCACAAAACCACACGTATCAAGGTGTGGGTTAAGCCTTAGATACGCTGTGCATGCAAAACTCTATGCTTGAGCATAAGAAATTGTCCTTAGTGTTGCATGCATGGGCGCACGAGGAGTAGTGCTGACCTACTCTTGGAAATGTGAAGCTACCGACGTCACCAAATCATGTGGAGATGATACCTTGGACGTAACATAGTGGGATGAAGAACCTACAGCAAGGCATGGCGATGTGTAGTCGGGCATCACCGGGCGCGAGGCATGCGGGCATTGCCAGGGCACGAGACTTGCGGGCATCGCCAGGCGCGAGGCATGCGGTCATCGCTAGGGCGAGACATCGGTCGTCTCCCAGGGAGAGACATCGGTCATCCTCCAGGATGAGGCATCGGTGGATAGTCATCGCGCAAGCGGTCATCGGTGGAAGGTTATCGCGCAATGTCGAGTTTCACACAGATAAGGTGGGACCCAGGCTCTCAGCATCAGATGTACTGCACGCGCGACACGTAGACAAAAAGGGTGGTTCAGAATAGTGACCTCAGAGTGTTGGCCTGCGCAGAGGCACGCATAGTCGTACTGTTCAGGGAAGCGTACACGCAAACTTCCCTGCAGAGTGGGTGGTGGCAGCGGCTTTTGTGGACAAGTTGGTTTAAGATTCAAAAACCCACTTCTGAGAGGAAAAGGACGTTGCAGTGGTTCAAGAGTGAAAGAGTGAGTTTACCTTCATTCTTCTCCTTTTCTCTCCTTCGCGCTGCGATTCAGGCATTCTCAAGCACCAATGCGACGAGCGACGACTGCCCTTGGAGCACCTGGGAGGTTCTCTGCAAGTTCTACAAACCAGACGCTAAAACAGAGCTAAGGCATCCTTTAAGCTCGGTGGGTTTTGGAGCTCTTGGTGTTTTGCGCAAGTCCAGGTAAGGGAAGCTAGCCTTATTTCCAACGAAAACCTTATGTTAGATGATTGAGATGATGGGGCGACGTGGTCGCCAGTTTTCAACTGTTATTGCATAAATCCCCTGTTTTTGGACGAGATCACCTGTTTTGGCGTTGTTTTTCGAACTCCCCTGTCTTTGTGTGGTTTGAAACTGTTTGAGATTTAAATGTGATATTCGAAAATCTGAACCAGGGGATGATTGTTGTTGTGATTGGAATCATTCATTTAAGTGTTATATGATGTGTTGAATGTTGTGAATGTGGGATCAAGACATAGTATTTTCAGGAAAGGAAATACCGTGTTGAGATTGGTTATGAGGTGTATTGATCAGTGAGTATCCTGTGAATGAGACGATCCTGACTCTGCTGATATGATGGAGTCACATAGATGAAGTCATTCAGTTGGTGAGAGTCGAAGGAGGTCCATATGTATGGGTAAGTCATTTGAAAGATAACTGACTTGACCTGTTATATGGATTAACCCTGTCATACTGTGAGAGTGATGAAATTGAGATCGAGATTGTGTTGATGCGCATGGCTGTGGAAACATTACAGCAATGAAGTATGACAGGTGCAGGTCTCTGGATGCTAAGTTCAACGCACGAGTCTTCCGGAAGTGGTGTCAAGTGTCTTGTGTGATGAGTCAGTGGAAGTCTGACGTGAGAAATGAGAAACATTGAAATTGATAGACACTTGATGAATTATGTGATTTTAACGACTTTTGAGGAATTGTGATATATGTGTTTACTTGATGGTCATGTGAAGAGAATGAGAAAGCTGATGGTTTTACGTGGGTATCTTGAATTTGTTTTATCTTGATTTTAAAGTTCATATCTAAACTGTCTTTCAAATATCTAGCTTACCCTTTGTTTTGTATCGTGGTTGTTTTTCTTAAACCTGTGATGATCGTGTATAATTTACACGGGAGCAGATGATGTTGCAGGAAGTAGAGCTCCTCAGTGAGTGGTCGCCAGAAGGAGATTGCCTGTTTCTGCTTCTGTTAGGCGATCACCCTCTTTCTGTTGTCTGATAGGAGATCGCCCTTTTTCTGATAGGAGATCACCTGATTGTCTTTTGCTATATTTTGTTTAAGTTTTGGAAATTGACCGATTATGTATTAAACTCCCTGTAAGGAGAAACTTCATTACATATATATAATTATGTTTACTTCAAAAATTTTGTTTTACCTTTATTTCATTTTATAATTATGGAAAGATAATTTGGCGGGATGTTACATGCCTCGTGTTCCTTATTATGTCAGAAAACTCAAACATAATTGTGGATGGGATCAGGTTTTATCGGGCCCCATGGTGGGGGCCAAATGTTTTTGCCGGTTGACCTGATCATCGGTAGACTTTTGCAAGCAAGCTCTGACTCTGTGTTTTCTTTGCTGAAATCCACAGTTTCCTTCGTGGTTGGGTTGTTGTACCTGTTAAGACAGAGGGCGCCCCAACGGCCGATCGCACTCCGACGATCAAGTCAGTACATGGCTTACAATAAACATGAAGTACCTAGTTTAGGGCTTAGAAAAATCGTACCTTCACCTGGGACCTCTGGTCCCTTTTATAGACTAGCACTAGGCTACCTCTTGTAACAAACTTCTCCTGAGAATCTTATCTTAAACAAATGCATATTCAATAACATATTCAATGGGATACAATCCTGCTATAGAGTGTGTAATCTTAACAACACAGCTGCACAAAATCTTATCTCCTTAGAGTGCCTTAAATCTTAACAGAATAAGCACCTGGGTACCGACATACCAACTTCCGGGGTCCAATATGTTTTCTGTAGGCACACTAGCCTTCACATAACATGCATGCAACTTATCCCCCAAAACCCTAGCGCCTTTGGGCCTAGGTGTCTGATGGAGATCTATTCCTGCCGGTTGCCTCTTTCGTCAGTTTACTTCTGCGATCGCTTGCACCTTCTCTTTCTCTCCCTTGATTAGGACAGCTGAAACTGCAAAGAAAGAAATATGGGCGCCCTAGCGGCCGTTTGCACTCCGACGCTCAAGTCAAGTTTAAGACAAGAAACACCAATGTATAACAAAGAGTTCTAGTCTCAAATGCTGTGTACCTTTAGGAACGCTTTGCTACCTGTTTTATAGCCGTTCTTGCGTCCCTGCGCTGCCTCTTAGCGAATCTAGGGTTACCTTTCTAGGACTCCATCATATAATCTCCATGCGTGTCCTGTGGCAGCCTTCCATTCTTGGAGTGCAACTCTCGTGGCAACCTTCCTTTTTTGGAGTGATTGACTCAAGCATGGGCGCTAGGACATACACTGTAACCCTAGCGCCGCACGGCCGAATCTTCTGTCTTAAATTAATACGCACGAGCCTTTTATGTTGTTTCTTTCTCATAAGGACAGATCCTTTATGCCAAAGTCTTACATCACATAGAAATCCTGCCTGCATGACACATCCTCGAACCTGATTTATATTCTTACACGTGTGATTCTGTGGGCCCCTCTATGGGTCCCATTATACCGACCTCTCCTTTGCCAACCTCTCCTTTTCCGACCTCTCGTTCAGTGGCCGACGTCCGAGGTCTGGCCACTACACAAGCGCCCCAGGCTTGAGCTGGGACTTGTTCCAGCGAAGAGCCTTACAACTCGCCTGGTCGACCTCTGCATCATGGGCCCACACGTCCTTGTTACTCTTGAGTGATTTGACGCGGGCCGTACCGAGAAGTGGCACCTTTGCGCATTTTCCCTGGAGCGTACACGTGGCAATCTTTAGCGGCTAGGATGGCTTGACGCTTTATGTTCTCTTTATACGTTACTTCCTTGCTTTCTACGCTCCCTACTGTTTCATTCCCTCTCATTTTCTCATTTCAAAGTCTCTCTTCTGCGAACTGTTCTTCGAGCGCCTACCACTCATCTCAAACTTCAACCTTTCACCCTTTCATTAGCCAAAGGTACGTTCTTTCGGCCTCCTTTATCTTCGTTTTGTTATTACGACACCCTTTGGTTGCCTGTAACTATCTGGGATTGCCTATTAGATTCTCGTTTTCGTTTCGCTTTTGCCCTTCCTTACTGTTCTTTCGCGTTTCTTGGAACGCCATACCCTTTCCCTCTTTTTGAGTTTCTCATTCTTTTTGTTGTCTTCCCTTGTGTTTTAGCCTTCGAAATGGACTAGCCTTCCTCCTCTCACTCGGGGTCTGAATCGGACCTCCCCCAATCTCCTGCCTGTCAAGTAGTTCTAGGGCTTCACTCAGACTACTATCAACTACTGTATCCCTGGGCCCTTGAAGGGCTTCTTAAGGAATCCTCTGACTTCACCTCCTTCGAGTCCATCGTCACCTATAGGAAGGCTGAGGTGCGAAGCAAGAGCAGCCACACTAATCGCGTCTTCGGGAAAGACCACGATAAACACGTTGGGGTAGTCCCTTGCACCGCGGGCGAACCTGTGTGTTGCGACGAGTCCTCAGGGCAAGAGGCCCCCTTCTGCTTTATTTACTCCACTGTCTTCAAGAGGGTATGCCTTCGCTTACCCCTCAGTGGGTTCGAGAGGGCGCTGCTGACAGAGATGAACGTGGCCCCAGCCCAGCTTCACCCAAATGGTTGGGCCTTCGTGCGCGCCTTCGCCATCCTCTGCAACTACTTTGGGCGGCTTCCCTCGGTAGATTCCTTCTTATACCTTTTTGAACCCAAGAGCCCTGGGAAGAACCTCTGGGTCAGCATAAATGGGGTTGCTGGGAGAGCCCTTATGACTCTCTTCCAGCAATCCTACAAGGGATTCAAGGGCAAGTTCGTGAAGATCCGCTGCCTCCCTTCTGACCCTACCCTCCTGGATGAGTTCCTGCTCTTCTGGGTGAAGAAGCCCAATCTGGGCAAACCCAGGGCCCTAATAAACTTACACCGGGCCCGCAAGATAGGGAGGTGTGTGAATTCCTGTCTAGCCTCGAGGCAGTGTTCAACACCGCCAAGCTCATCCAACACGAGTACCTGCCTAAGAGCTTGCGGGGGTGCATAGCTAGGGCCTTAGGCCATCTTCTCTGCCATTCCTTATTCTCTCTTAACTATTTTATTTGGTGTTGTTCCTTCTATTATAGTGCTTGCACTCATTGTCTTGGTTTTGTGTTTGTTGCAGAGATGACTATCGGGGCTGAGCGAAGAAGACAATTGGCCACGCGTGCCCTGAAAAAGAAGAGCGGCATTGGCCCGTCCCAATCTGTCCAGGAGGAAGCCCCTCTTTGAGCTGACGCCCTGGCCCTTGACGCCGCACCCCTAGCTGCCACGGCCGCCATAGAGACCACCGCCCCTCCTCAAACCGCGGTTGCTGAGGCTGCTCCTTCGGACGACGAGGGGACCTGCTCAAACGAAGGCGCACACACGATGTCGTGGCAGTTCCCTCGTCTGGCTCAGAGGGAGAGGGTCTGTAAGGACCTAGAAACTTTAATTGGAATAAAAGTGTTAGATTTAAATAATTTCAGAGGATGTTATTATTTAAATTACAAAGAGTTGGTAATAGAAGTTTCGTAGTAGTCGGACATCGGACGTCGCCCAAGGTCTGGGGTCAGCTGGTAGAGGTCGGTCGGCTGACATGTGGATCAAGAAGAGTAAAGGAAGAAAAGTGTAGCTAAGAAGTCTTCTACGAGATCGTCGTTATTGAAGACAGAGGCGATCTCCGACTTCTTTGGCACAAAATCGCCTGTCACCTAGAGGAGACATGACCGCCAATCGCCTATGGTGTACGTGATCGACGGGAGTGCACGTAGTATGTGGTCAAGATGCTGGATCAACCATAGTGGGTTCCAAAAACCACGCATATCAAGGTGTGGGTTAAGCTTTAGATACACTGTGCATGCGAAGCTCTATGCTGGAGCATAAGAAATCGTCCTTAGTGTTGCATGCATGGGCGCACGAGGAGTAGTGCTGATCTATTCTTGGAAATGTGAAGCTACCGACGTCACCAAGCCATGTGGAGGTGATACCTTGGACGTAACATAGTGGGATGAAGAACCTTCAGCAAGGTGTGACGATGTGACATCGGTGACCAGAGTAAGGCGATGTGTTCTCGTCACACACAAGGGCGATAAGAGATCGCCAATAGGATGAGAGGAACATCGGTCATCAACCAGGATGGGAGACACATCGGTGGTCTGCCAGGGTGAGACATCGGTGGTCCTTCAGAGTGAGACATCGGTTGTCTGCCAGGGTGAGACATCGGTGGTCCTCCAGGGTGAGACATCAGTCGTCCGTCAGGAAGAGGAATCAGTCATCACCGGGATGAGGCACATCAGTCATCGCCGGTATGAGAGACAGACGGTCATCGCTAGGATGAGGGACACATCGGTCGTTTTCCAGGGAGAAACATCGGTCGTCCGCCAGGATGAGACATCGGTGGATAGTCATCGCGCGAGCGGTCATCGGTGGAAGGTTATCGCGCGATGTCGAGTTTCACACAGATAAGGTGGGACCCAGGCTCCCAGCATGAAACGTCCTGCACGCGCGACACGTAGACAAAAAGGGTGGTTCAGAATAGTGACATCAGAGTGTTGGCCTGCGCAGAGGCACGCGTAGTCGTACTGTTCAGGGAAGCGTACACGCAAACTTCCCTGCAGAGTGGGTGGTGGCAGCGGCTTTTGTGGACAAGTTGGTTTAGATTCAAAAACCCACTTCTGAGAGGCAAAGAACGCTGCTGTGCTTCAAGAGTGACAGAGTGAGTTCACCTTCATCCTCCTCTTTTCTCTCCTTCGCGCTGTGATTCAGGCATCCTCAAGCACCAGTACGACGAGCGACGACTGCCTTTGGATACCTGGGGAGTTCTCTGCGAGTTTTCCGTCAGGACGCTAAAACAAAATTAAGGCATCTTTAAGCTGCGGTGGGTTTTGGAGCTCTTGGTGTTTTGTGCAAGTTCAGGTAAGGGAAGCTAGCCTTATTTCCAACGAAAACCTTATATTAGATGATTGAGATGATGGGGCGACGTGGTCGCCGGTTTTCAACTGTTATTGCATAAATCCTCTGTTTTTGGATGAGATCGCCGGTTTTGGCGTTGTTTTTCGAACTCCCCTATTTTTTGTGTGGTTTGAAACCGTTTGAGATTTAAATGTGATATTCGAAAATCTGAACCAGGGGATGATTGTTGTTGTGATTGGAATCGTTCATTAAGTGTTGTATGATGTGTTGAATGTTGTGAATGTGGGATCAAGGCATAGTATTTTCAGGAAAGAAAATACCGTGTAAGATCGTGTAAAGTGTGCATTGACAGGTGATTCGTTTATTATGAGATATCCTGACTCTCCTGATATAATGGAATCATATAGATGAAGTTATTCAGGCATTGAGAGTCGAAGGAGGTTCATACGTATGGGTGAGTTGTTTGAAAGAGAACGAGCTTGACCCATTGTATGGATTAACCCTGTCATGCTAGGATAATGATGATATTGAGATTCATTTATACGCTTGTGAATGTGTGTGATTTCACAGCAACCCTGTGAATGTGTGTGATTTCACAGTGGGGCAGTATGACAGGTGCAGATCTCTGAGTCTAGTCAATGCATGAGTCTTCCGGAAGTGGTGTCAAGTGTCTGTGTGTGATGAGTCAGTGAGAGTCTGACGTGAGAAATGAGAAACATTGAATTGATAGGAACTTGATGAATTATGTGATTTGAACGACTCTTGAGGAATTGTGAAATATGTGTTTACTTGATGGTCATGTGAAGAGAATGAGAAAGCTGATGGTTTTACGTGGGTATCTTAAATTTGTTTTATCTTGATTTTAAAGTTCATATCTAAACTCTCTTTCAAATATCTAGCTTACCCTGTGTTTGGTTCTGTGGCTGTTTTTCTTAAAACTGTGATGATCGTGTATAATTTACACGGGAGCAGATGATGTTGCAGGAAGTAGAGCTCCTCAGTGAGTGGTCGCCGGAAGGAGATCGCCTGTTTCTGTTTCTGTTAGGCGATCACCCTTTTTCTGTTTTCTGATAGGAGATCGCCTTTTCCTGATAGGAGATCGTCTTTTTCTGTTAGGAGATCGCCTGTTTTTCTATGTTGTTGTATTTTGTTTAAGTTTTGGAAAATTGACCGATTATGTATTAAACTCCATGTGAGGAGAAACTTCATTACATATATATAATTATGTTCACTTCAATATTATTGTTTTACCTTTATTTCATTTTATAATTATGAAAAGAGGATTTGGCGGGATGTTACATTAATGGTATCAGAGCAGTTCGTCCTTAGGATGACCTGAGGGCTGTGGATCCATTGTGTTTCTTCTGCTCATAAAATCTATTTGAGTTTTAAATAACAACTATAGTGAAAGGTTTTCAAACATTTCTGTATTGAAATTTTGTGTGTGCTTTAGTGAATATATGCCCTAACTGAAAATCTTAGTATTAAGAATGAGAGGATCTTGATAAAGTAGTGAGGGTGCACACTCATAACTGGATCGAGATGATTCTCAATCTTAAATTCTGAAGGTTTGATGTTTAGCATATATTGAATTCTGGTGTGTTTTATTTCAGTTTATTGAGTGTTTTTGTATTGATTGAAAGTGGTTGTTTGGATTGATGGTTGTATACCAGTAGCTGTTCTGGTGTTTTGCTTGAGGTTATAAGTATCATGATTCTGTTGATAAACTCAAATTCTAAATGACTTTGAGATGTTGACCTTTCTAAGGTCTAGATGTTACCTCCTGAATGAATCGATTTCTTATCGATCTCATTCTTATAGTTGTGGGGGGGATATAGAAACCAATAGTTTCCTAATCCTCTACAGAGAAGAATGGCTCCTAGACAGCCGACCCCTCCCCAACCTTCTGCTGAAATGGGCCAGATCGCCAGGGCCATTGAGATGATGGCGAGTACCATCCAGCAGCAAAATGCGGCGATGCCTCAGAATCACCAAGCTACAATGCAGCATTGGGAGACCGCCAGATCGCCTGCAACAGCTCCCAACGTCGGTCAGCCTCAGGAGCAGATGGGACTGACCGAGTTCCTCAGGCACAACCCACCTAAGTTCAATGGGAATGCTACTCCTGACCAAGCAGATCGATGGGTCAGGGGTTTAGAGAAAATCTTCAGGGCGACCTCCTGCCCTGAAGATAAGAAGCTGGTATTCGCCACATATCTCCTAGGGACCTCCTCTGCCCAAGTCCCTTTAGCTTTCTTGATGGAGATCAAGCTCAAGAGGACATGGAGGCCAAACATCATGAAGAAGAAGAGGTTGAGGACGTTCATGGAGATCAAAGTCAACCTCAAAGGATCACAAGAAGCATGTTCAAAATATTAGGAGCTAGGGGACGTTTATTTTCCCTTTTTGCAATTTCATTATGTGAAGGTGCTTAGAGGAAAACATGAGAAACCTCTTGTGTGAAAGCATCTTTAGGTTTTTTTTTAGTTAGGAGCATTAGGAGGGGGGTGCGTGAGTAAATAGGTGTAGAAGTTAAAATAGGAGGTGCCAAAGTGAGAAAAGAAATCACACTTTCCTCATGTCTTGTTAGGCGCCATTTTTTCATTTGAATTTGGGGGGAATTTTGGTTTCTTTTAGCTTGCATTTCAGCACCTAAAAAAATATAAATAGAGGTGCTGCCCCTTGTATATGCAGATTGGAAATTATTAGTAAGAAAATTCTACTCATTTTTTGAGAGCATTTGTGAGCACTTGTGTGTCTCTTCTTCCTTGCTTCATCTTGAGAGCTCTTGGAACTCAAGTGGCAGCATCACACTCTTATCTTGAAGCAATCCAACCTTCAAGTGGCGAGATCATCTCCAAGTCTCATCTTCATAAGTCTTCTAATCCATTCTCCATTCCATTTCCTATTTTGTTCTTATCTTGCAATTCTATTCGGTGTTTTTTGTTCCTATTTCAAATCTGTCCAGCATTTTTTCATTTTCCAGCACCTATGTTCTGTTTCTTTTCCTTTTTCTTGTATTTCAATCGGTTCAATTTGACAATAGATGGAACGTCTAATTGAGATTGTGTTTTGGCATTAGTTTTGGTGAGTTCTTGTCTTAGAACATTGATCCAATTCTAAGAGAAAGTGCCTCTCATATGACCAACTCAAGATGTCTCCTAAGAATGTCAAGAACTTTTCATATTATGTTCTTGAATTCACATCATGTGGTATCTAGAGTTTAGGTGTGTTCTTGTTTAATTTTTGAGTTGTGTTGCACTTTAATTCAAGAGCTCTATCATCTTGTGTTTTCAATTCTGTTTTTAGGCTTGCTTTGAGTTTTCTTGCTGTTTTTCTTTGTTCCACCAAGTGTTTGTGAAAAGGTTTATGGCACTCATTGTTCATATGAGTTTGGTTGATCTTTTGGAATGGCATTCTCCTTCCTAGAGCTGACCTTAAGCTTCCTTTCACTTGTTATATCTTGTGATATGTCTTTTAATTTTGTAATCATGTCAAGTTTTGTCTTAAGTCATGTTATTCCATAATTGTCATTACTTCTAGTAGTACTTTTATTGCTTTGATTGTTTCTTGCTTTGGTTTACATTCTGTTTTTGAGTTTATTGCTTGATCCTTTGTGCATTTTCTGTTTTAGATTGAGTTCATACTTGTAGTTTAGACCTATACAAGTTCTATTACACAATTTCCATTATGTCTTTGCTAGTTCATAATTCTGTTTTTCATTCCTCTTAGGATTCCTCTGTTTCTGAAAACAAGTGCTTACTGTTTTTGCTTATTGCAATTGATTTACTCACTGGAAATTTCTGAAATTCTGGATTTGTGATCCTCAAAGTGTTAGAAAAGAATAGAAAAAAGAAGTACAATAAAATTCAACGTACACAAAATATGATAAATAAAATACGAAAAGTGTACATTCCTGCCGAAAAAAATACGGTAATCGGGCAGCGATTTTGAAAAATTTATTTCTCTCAATTGGCTTACTGTTTTTACATAATTCCAGTGCCATTTTTGAGTTAACATCTTGAAGTTTGTGTGGTTAAAATTTGATAGTCCAGTTCGCTGTATATCTTTCCAGATTAATCAATGAATCTCACGCACAGTTTGCATAGAAATTTTTTTCCAGTAGCTAATTTTTGTTTTCTTCATCTACTCTAGTGCCTTTCTTTAAGTATTCTTTTGTGTGCCTACTTTCTCATTGAGTTCCTTATTTTTCTTGCTTGTCTTTTGTTCTCTATTCTTTGTGTTTGTCATCAATCTTGTATTCCTTTTGCATTGCCTTTCCTTCTTTATACCTTTTCTTGATTGTCTTTCTTCTTTCTTTGGTTTTGTGGTGTTGCCTTCAAAGATTGGTGTGCTTGCTGTGACATTTTTCATTTGAGGTTTCCAAGGCTTCAAGATCAGCTTGGTGAAAGGACCTTATTTTCTTTGAGAGTGACATTTTTCTTCCTCCATTCTCTTTGGCAGATTCATTACCACAGTTGCTGTTTTTGCAATTTTAATTCTTAACTTGTTTGCTGTTTTGGTACCTTTGCTGTTTTTATTTTTTTTAATTACAATGGCAGGATTTTCTAGTGATGCATCCTACAAACAGCCCTCTCCTTCCAAGGCCTCACTCATTGGTGAATTACATGAGGCACAAAGAACTATTAGACGCTTGGAAGAAAGGTTGCAAGCAATGGCGTTGCAACAATCTCGGCCATCCCCTTCTATTCATGATGGACACCATTCCCCAAGGCATTCCACAAGAGCTTCATCCAATGACAATGGCCGTGAAGAGGATCATAGGAGAAGAAGGACTCCATCCCAAATGCATGACCAAAGACATTACAATCAACGGGAGAGACCTCACCATGGCAATGGCTACTACCAAGATGCAAAGGCTAGGCTACCTTCGGTCAAGCTTCCTTGTTTCAATGGCTCTAGTGATCCAAATGTATATTTAGATTGGGAAGCCAAGTGTGAGCAAATCTTTGAGATTCATGAGGTTCAAGAGGAGCACAAAATTAAGCTAGCTACATTAGAATTTAGTGATTATGCCATGAAATGGTGGCATGGACTTGTAAAGGACATTATATATCACAAGAGTCCTCCCGTGGACTCTTGGAATACTTTAAGATATCAAATGCGCGCTAGGTTTGTGCCTCCACATTTTAGGAAAGACCTTATGTTGAAACTCCAACGGTTTCAACAAGGCACGCTAAATGTGGATGAATATTTCAAAGAGCTTGAAACACTTGTGCTTAAAATTGAATTAGAAGAAAGTGAGGAAGCCATGATTTCTAGGTTTATTAGTGGACTTAGGAAGGATATTCAAGACATTGTGGAATTGCAAGAGTACTCATCATTGGGATCTTTAGTTCACTTAGCAATGAAGGTGGAAGCCCAACTTGCTAAGAAAAATTCTTTTAAAAACTCTTCCAATGATGGCTACTATAACAAGTCTTGGAGAAATAAAAAATCTTTTTCAAAATTTCCTTCCCAAGATTCCTCTTTCAAACCCAAGGAATCTAAGCCATCTACTTCTAGGCCTAAGTCACCAATCAAAACGTCTAGTAAGAAATGCTTTAAGTGTTTGGGTTATGGTCATATTGCTTCAAATTGTCCTTCTAAAAGGAACATGTACATGCATAATGGCATTATTATGAGTGAGCATGATTCGGATACACCTAGGCATTCTTCACATTCAAGTGCATCTAGTGGGAATGAGAGTGAGAGTCCCTTACAAGGAGACTTGTTGGTTGTGAGAAGACTTCTTGGTCAAGTTTCACAACCCTTTGATGAAAGTCAAAGGGCAAATATTTTTCATACAAGATGTCTTATTCAAAACAACATATGCTCCTTGATAGTGGATGGGGGTAGTTGTGCAAACGTAGCTAGTACAAGAGTTGTAGATAAGCTTGGCTTGCCTACCATCTCTCATAGCCAACCCTATAAGTTGCAATGGCTTAGTGAAGTAGGAGAAATAGTTGTGAATAGGCAAGTCCTCATCCATTTCTCTATTGGAAAATACAAAGATGAGGTCTTGTGTGATGTTGTGCCCATGGAAGCCACACATGTGCTTTTGGGAAGGCCTTGGCAATATGATCGAAAAATTTTACATGATGGTTTTTCCAACAAAATTTCTTTTGATTTCCATGGTCACAAGATTACTCTAAAATCTCTCTCTCCTAGAGAAGTCCATGAGGACCAAATCTTAATGAAGAAAAAGAGGGAGAGTGAAACAGAGGGAAAAGCTAAAAAAGATAAAAAGGATAAGAGTTCCAAGCCTACACTCCTTGTGTCTAGGCATGAGCTTCATAGGGAATTAGTGGCACACCATCCTCTTTTCTTAGCCATCCCTAGAACTCTTAAGATAGAACCACTTGTTGATAGTCCTCATAGTTTGGAAAAGTTGGTAGAAGAGTTTCAAGATGTGTTTCAAGATCCTCCAAAAGGACTTCCACCTTTGCGAGGGATTGAGCACCAAATTGATTTGATACCGGGCTCTTCTTTACCAAATCGTCCAGCCTATAGGACCAATCCAAGTGAAACCATGGAAATTCGCCAACAAGTAGAAGCCTTAATAGAGAAAGGGTGGGTCCAAGATAGTATGAGCCCGTGTGCTATGCCTGTCATCCTAGTGCCTAAGAAAGATGGATCATGGAGGATGTGTTCAGATTGTAGGGCCATAAACAACATAACAATTAAGTATAGGCATCCCATACCTAGGCTTGATGACTTGTTGGATGAGTTGCATGGTTCTAAAATATTTTCAAAGATTGATCTTAAAAGCGGCTACAATCAAATCCGTATCAAACCGGGTGATGAATGGAAGACGGCTTTTAAGACCAACTTTGGTCTCTATGAATGGTTGGTTATGCCTTTTGGCTTGACAAATGCACCAAGTACTTTCATGCGCCTCATGCATCATGTGTTAAGACCTTTCATTGGTAAGTTTGTTGTTGTTTATTTTGATGATATTCTCATTTATAGCTTATCTTTGAATGAACATAGTGATGGAGATCAAGTAGAAGAGGATTTCACTAATGGAGGAAGAGGTCATCCACCCAAGCATTTAAAATTCTTCTTACTAGTCTTCTTAAAGAGTAGAACATTTTGGGTTCTCTTGAAAATTCAAAAGATAGTAGTATAAATAAATCTTTGTAAATACTCTTGTATAAATTTGTAAATAATATAGAAATATCCTTAGGAGTATGCCAAAGAGGAAAACCAAAAGAAACCTCTAAATGTAAGGCATTTTAGGCACTTTCTTTAGGAAAAAGTGGAAAAAGTGACTTTTCTACTCCTTTCTCTCTTGTACACTAGAAGGAGCTAGAAGAGTGACTCTTCCCACTCCTTCCCCTTTGTAACATGACCAGCCCTCTCCATTATAAATAGGGGTGCTTGGTACTTTGAATAAAAAAAGTTGAAAGTTAGAAGAAAAGAAACTATCTTGAAATTGAGAGAGAGTGAGTTTGTGAGACTTGTCTCTTCTTCTCCTCCATGTCTTATCTTGTGAGCTTTGGAGACTCTCAAGTGGCGGCACCACCCACTCATCTTGGAAGAACCACCCTCCAAGTGGCGTGAATCACATCTCCAAAAGGCTACAACCACATAAGTCATTTCTATTCATCTTCTAAAAATACCCATTTGTGTTTTCTTGTAGTTTTTTCCATTTTTAATCGGTTCAATCTTTTCCATGAGTTGTTTCCTTTCATTTGCTGCCATTGTTCTGCACTTTGTTTGGTTTATTTCCTTGTTTTCTTGCTGTTTTAATTTCGTCCAAACCATGGGTTTCCATATACATGTTTTGTTCTTGTTTTCCATCCATGGGTTTTTTGTTCTTTGATGAGTTTCTTGTGATTTTCTAATTCCTATTGAATTTCAATCAGTATTTTCACTTCTTCTTGGTGTTCTTATGATGTTCTTGTGTTTCCTTTGAAGTTTGGTACTGTTCTTGAATTACCCATTCATATTCCATTGTTATCTTACACTACAAGTTACCTATTCATGTGTTTTTAGTATGAACCTTTGTTTTCTTGAGTAGAAACTCTATTAATTGCTCTTTAGAATTTTGATCCTAACTCTTGAAAGTGTCATGAATACAATGAAACCTATATCAACTCAACCCAAACCAAGAAAGGTTCATAAGAGACTCACATCATGTGGTATCTAGAGCCATGGTGTTGATTTGTTGATTGTGAGTTGAATAGACACTTTCTTTTTGGGCAATTTTTTTTCCAGCACCTATAATTTCGTGTTTCTTGTTTTTCCAGCACCTTATATTCATACTTTTGTTTGGTTTGAATATGTTTTAGTTGTGCCTTTTCATTGATCATACTTTTTGCTTTGAGTTTTATGTTCATAGTGTTCTAGGTGTCCAAATTTTGTCTCTACTTGCTTGCTTTTGATTTTGAAAGTTTGTGTTTCTCTTGAATTTGTTTTAGTACTTGTGATTGGAGGTTCCAAACATTTGATTTCAAGTGTTCAGTTGTCTTGAATCCTTCATAAAATTTTTGTGCAATTTGATTGATGTTTCAACTTCCATATGATGCATATTATGGTTCTTTCACTACATAAGTTCCATTTGGTATAAAAAAAAAAAAGAAAAAAAAAACAGAACTGAAACAGAACAAAACAGAACCAATTCTGTTTTTAAATCCTTCAAAACAGTTTGGTATTTGCATCTATTCATTCTTTTGCACATTAATTTTAATACCAAAGTTGGATTCATAGTGATTGGCAAATTGTTGTCTACTTTGTGGAACTTTTGATCCTTGTATTTTGACAAGTTTATGAGTTGTACTTTCTTTCTTGATTATAAATTTTAGTGAGTATTCTTTGAGTCTTATTGTGTGCCTTTTATTGCTTGTCTTTCATTCCTTAAGTTTTGTCATATATCTTGTATTCCTTTTGCACTACCCTTTCTTGTTTTGTACCTTTTCTTGCTTGTCTTTTATTGTTCTTCAAGTTTTGTGGTGGTTATTTTTGGATGAGTGGTTGAGTGCTTTGGCATCTTTCATTTGAGGTTACTCCATTCCACAAGAGAAGCTTGATTGAGGGAAGTATAATTTCTTGGAGTGATTTTGAGTGCCTTAATTTTTTTACCAAAACCGCACCACTTATTTCTTTGTTTTCTAACCTTGTTTTCTTTAATTGTTTGCTATTTGTGTTTGCTGTACTGTTTTGAAAATGGCTCAATATTCAAGTGGAGAATCTTCCAAACCACACTCTCCACAAAAAGCTTTCATTCTTGGTGAATTAAAAGAAGCCAAAAGGTCACTTGCACAAAAAGATGAAGCTATAAGACAATTGGAAGAAAGATTGCAAAGGCTTGAAGTGACTAATGAAAGGTCCAGCCATACACACCATAGAAGACGCCATTCTTCAAGGCATTCATCAAGAACTTCTTCCAACTATCATGGACATGAAGATGAAACCGAATGGAGGAGGCATCATCATTATGAAGAAAGGCGCCAACATGTGGCAAAGCCTTATATGCCTTTTGTAAAATTACCTAGCTTTAGTGGTGAAGGTGATCCAAATGTATATTTGGGGTGGGAAGCAAAGGTTGAACAAATCTTTCATGTACATGAGGTCCAAGAAGACCAAAGGGTAAAACTAGCTACTTTAGAATTTCTAGACTATGCCATGCAATGGTGGCATAAAATTCTAATGGACATTGGGCTAAACAAGAGACCTCCCGTGGTTTCTTGGAACAATTTGAAAGAGTGTATGCGCGCTAGATTTGTTCCACCACACTTTAGGAAAGACCTATTGTTGAAGCTCCAAAGGCTTCACCAAGGCACGCTAAGTGTGGATGCTTATTTTAAAGAGCTAGAAACACTTATGCTTAAAGTTGATATACATGAAAGTGATGAAGCTAAGATGGCTAGATTTGTAAGTGGTCTTAGAAGGGACATTCAAGATGTTGTTGAACTTTATGAGTACTCTTCTTTAGAAAACTTGGTTCACCTTGCCATCAAGGTTGAAACCCAAATTGCAAAGAAACATGCTTTCAAAAATACTCATAATGATGGCTATTACAACAACTCTTGGAAAAATAAAAACAAGTCTTTGTCCAAATTTCCTTCTAAAGATTCATCTTTCAAATCCAAGGATTCAAAGCCTTCCACTTCAACTAATAAATCTCCAGCCAAATCGTCTAGTAAGAAATGCTTTAAATGTTTAGGATATGGTCACATAGCTTCTAATTGCCCTTCTAAAAGAAATATGATGATGCATGATGGCATAGTAGTTAGTGAGCATGATTCATCTTCTTCTAGACATTCTACACCGCCTAGTTCATCTAATGAATGTGATAGTGAAAGTCCACTTGAAGGTGACTTGTTAGTAGTGAGATGCATGCTTGGCCAAGTTTTAAAATCTTTTGATGAAAGCCAAAGAGAAAACATTTTCCATACAAGGTGTCTCATTAATAACAAGTTATGTTCATTGATTGTGGATGGTGGTAGTTGTGCTAATGTGGCTAGCACAAGAGTGGTAGATAAACTTGGATTATCTACTATCTCTCATGCAAAGCCCTATAAATTGCAATGGTTGAGTGAAGTAGGAGAAATCATTGTTAACAAACAAGTCCTCATAGCATTCTCAATTGGTAAATATAAAGATGAGGTCTTGTGTGATGTTGTACCTATGGAAGCAACACATGTACTTTTGGGTAGGCCATGGCAATATGATAGAAAAGTTTTTCATGATGGCTTTACCAACAAACTTTCTTTTGACTTCCATGGGCACAAGGTCATATTAAAGTCACTCTCTCCAAAAGAAGTTCATGAAGACCAATTAAAAATGAAAAATAAAAGAGAAAATGAAAAAGAAGAAAATGATAAAACGAGTCATAATACCTTATCAAATAAATCAATCTTTTTGACTCATGCTATGCCTCAATTTGAGCATCCAAGGTATTCTTCTTCTTTGTCTTTTTCATTACCAAAAGTTCCTACTTGCACTCCATATTGGTTGAAAAATGTTAGGGATGATTTTTCCATACCTACTAATGGTTTTTACCCTTTAAAGGGAATTTTTCCTAAGAAAATAATCATTCCCCCACATTTTTTTCCAACATGGTCTGTCTATAGGACTTCTTTTTTCGACATCCCAATGATTCATAATGCTAAGTCAAGTTTGCCTTTATTATCATCCACTGCTTTATTTGATAGCAAACTAACTTTGTTATATGCAGGGATTCTGAATTCGTGGACGAATTCTCTCCAAGCTGGGGAGCATGATGGAGATCAAGTAGAAGAGGATTTCACTAATGGAGGAAGAGGTCATCCACCCAAGCATTTAAAATTCTTCTTACTAGTCTTCTTAAAGAGTAGAACATTTTGGGTTCTCTTGAAAATTCAAAAGATAGTAGTATAAATAAATCTTTGTAAATACTCTTGTATAAATTTGTAAATAATATAGAAATATCCTTAGGAGTATGCCAAAGAGGAAAACCAAAAGAAACCTCTAAATGTAAGGCATTTTAGGCACTTTCTTTAGGAAAAAGTGGAAAAAGTGACTTTTCTACTCCTTTCTCTCTTGTACACTAGAAGGAGCTAGAAGAGTGACTCTTCCCACTCCTTCCCCTTTGTAACATGACCAGCCCTCTCCATTATAAATAGGGGTGCTTGGTACTTTGAATAAAAAAAGTTGAAAGTTAGAAGAAAAGAAACTATCTTGAAATTGAGAGAGAGTGAGTTTGTGAGACTTGTCTCTTCTTCTCCTCCATGTCTTATCTTGTGAGCTTTGGAGACTCTCAAGTGGCGGCACCACCCACTCATCTTGGAAGAACCACCCTCCAAGTGGCGTGAATCACATCTCCAAAAGGCTACAACCACATAAGTCATTTCTATTCATCTTCTAAAAATACCCATTTGTGTTTTCTTGTAGTTTTTTCCATTTTTAATCGGTTCAATCTTTTCCATGAGTTGTTTCCTTTCATTTGCTGCCATTGTTCTGCACTTTGTTTGGTTTATTTCCTTGTTTTCTTGCTGTTTTAATTTCGTCCAAACCATGGGTTTCCATATACATGTTTTGTTCTTGTTTTCCATCCATGGGTTTTTTGTTCTTTGATGAGTTTCTTGTGATTTTCTAATTCCTATTGAATTTCAATCAGTATTTTCACTTCTTCTTGGTGTTCTTATGATGTTCTTGTGTTTCCTTTGAAGTTTGGTACTGTTCTTGAATTACCCATTCATATTCCATTGTTATCTTACACTACAAGTTACCTATTCATGTGTTTTTAGTATGAACCTTTGTTTTCTTGAGTAGAAACTCTATTAATTGCTCTTTAGAATTTTGATCCTAACTCTTGAAAGTGTCATGAATACAATGAAACCTATATCAACTCAACCCAAACCAAGAAAGGTTCATAAGAGACTCACATCACATAGGTTGCATGTTAGGAAAGTTTTAGAAACCCTTAGGAAGGAACATTTGTATGCTAACCTTGCTAAATGTATGTTTGCTCTTGATCATATAGAATTCCTAGGGTTTGTTGTGAGTTGTAAGGGGGTCCATGTGGACCAAGCTAAGGTGGTGGCCATTCAAAATTGGCCTACACCTTCAAACATCAATGAAGTCCGAAGTTTCCATGGACTTGCATCTTTCTATAGACGCTTTGTACCTAACTTTGGTACAATTGCCGCACCACTCAATGACATAGTGAAAAAGGATGTGGTCTTTCAATGGGGAGAAGCACAACAAAAAGCTTTTGAGATTTTAAAAGAAAGATTGACTAATGCTCCCATATTGGCCCTTCCTAATTTCACTAAGACATTTGAGATAGAGTGTGATGCTTCCAATATAGGTATTGGGGCTGTCCTCCTTCAAGAGGGCCACCCCATAGCCTATTTTAGTGAGAAATTGAAAGGTAGTCATCTCAACTATTCTACCTATGATAAAGAGTTATATGCACTTGTTAGAGCTTTGCATACTTGGCAACATTATCTTTTTCCTAAAGAGTTTGTGATCCATAGTGATCATGAATCTCTTAAATATTTGAAAAGCCAAAACAAGCTCAACAAGAGGCACGCCAAATGGGTAGAATTCCTTGAGCAATTTCCTTATGTGATCAAGCACAAGCAAGGCAAAGTAAACATTGTGGCGGATGCACTTTCTAGAAGATATACTTTGCTAAACATTTTGGGATCTCAATTTCTTGGCTTTGATCACATTAAGGATCTTTATCATGATGACCTTGATTTTTCTCAAATCTTTCAAGAGTGTCTTAAGGGAGGACACAAAGATTTTTTTATACAAAATGGATTTCTTTTTAAAGGAAAACGTCTTTGTGTTCCTCATGGTTCTATTAGATCATCTCTTGTTAGAGAAGCACATGAAGGGGGTTTGATGGGACATTTTGGGGTCGCTAAAACTTTGGATGTGTTGCATGAACATTTCTTTTGGCCTCATATGCATAAACATGTTCATAGTTTGTGTGATAAATGCATAGCTTGTCGCAAAGCTAAATCTAGGATGCATCCCCATGGTTTGTATACTCCCCTTCCTATTCCTTCAATGCCTTGGGTTGATATTTCTATGGATTTCATCTTAGGATTACCCAAGACATCAAAGGGAAAGGACTCCATTTTTGTGGTAGTGGATCGTTTTTCAAGGATGGCTCACTTTATTCCTTGCCACAAAGTGGATGATGCATGTCATATAGCAAACCTCTTCTTCCAAGAAGTGGTTCGCTTGCATGGGATACCTAGGACTATTGTGTCCGATAGAGACCCCAAGTTCTTGAGTCATTTTTGGAAGACCTTGTGGGGCAAGCTTGGTACTAAGCTTTTATTTTCTACCACTTGTCACCCACAAACTGATGGTCAAACCGAAGTGGTTAATAGAACATTGGGTCAACTATTGAGATGCTTTATTTCGGGAAACCCTAGAGTATGGGAGAATTTACTACCTCATGTTGAGTTTGCATATAACCGTGTAGTAAATTCTACCACTTCTCATTCTCCTTTTGAGGTTGTCTATGGGTTTAATCCCTTAACACCTCTTGATCTTCTTCCTATTCCCCTTCTTGAGGATGTTTTGTGCAAAGATGGTGATGAAAAGGCTTCTTTTGTGAAAACTTTGCATAAAGACATCAAGAAGAGAATTGAGAAGAAGGTTGGCAAGTATGCGGAACTTGCCAACCAAAGGAGAAAAGCATTGGTCTTTGATGAAGGTGATTGGGTTTGGCTTCATTTAAGGAAGGATCGTTTTCCTACTCAAAGGAAGTCCAAACTTATGCCTCGCGGAGATGGACCTTTCCAAATCCTCAAGAGGATTAATGACAATGCTTATGAGTTAGATATGCCTGATACATTCTTAGGTAGTCATACTTTTAATGTCAGCGATCTAACTCCTTTTTCTGTAGGTCTCCAGAATTCGTGGTCGAATTCTCTCCAACTCGGGGAGTATGATGGAGATCAAGCTCAAGAGGACATGGAGGCCAAACATCATGAAGAAGAAGAGGTTGAGGACGTTCATGGAGATCAAAGTCAACCTCAAAGGATCACAAGAAGCATGTTCAAAATATTAGGAGCTAGGGGACGTTTATTTTCCCTTTTTGCAATTTCATTATGTGAAGGTGCTTAGAGGAAAACATGAGAAACCTCTTGTGTGAAAGCATCTTTAGGTTTTTTTTTAGTTAGGAGCATTAGGAGGGGGGTGCGTGAGTAAATAGGTGTAGAAGTTAAAATAGGAGGTGCCAAAGTGAGAAAAGAAATCACACTTTCCTCATGTCTTGTTAGGCGCCATTTTTTCATTTGAATTTGGGGGGAATTTTGGTTTCTTTTAGCTTGCATTTCAGCACCTAAAAAAATATAAATAGAGGTGCTGCCCCTTGTATATGCAGATTGGAAATTATTAGTAAGAAAATTCTACTCATTTTTTGAGAGCATTTGTGAGCACTTGTGTGTCTCTTCTTCCTTGCTTCATCTTGAGAGCTCTTGGAACTCAAGTGGCAGCATCACACTCTTATCTTGAAGCAATCCAACCTTCAAGTGGCGAGATCATCTCCAAGTCTCATCTTCATAAGTCTTCTAATCCATTCTCCATTCCATTTCCTATTTTGTTCTTATCTTGCAATTCTATTCGGTGTTTTTTGTTCCTATTTCAAATCTGTCCAGCATTTTTTCATTTTCCAGCACCTATGTTCTGTTTCTTTTCCTTTTTCTTGTATTTCAATCGGTTCAATTTGACAATAGATGGAACGTCTAATTGAGATTGTGTTTTGGCATTAGTTTTGGTGAGTTCTTGTCTTAGAACATTGATCCAATTCTAAGAGAAAGTGCCTCTCATATGACCAACTCAAGATGTCTCCTAAGAATGTCAAGAACTTTTCATATTATGTTCTTGAATTCACATCATTTCTCAAGCCTCCTCTTCAGGCCTCTGAGTAGGACCCTGTTGGCCGAATCGACCTGTCCATTTGTCTGGGCGTGCTCGACTGACGTGAACACCTGCTTGATGTCGAGCTCAGAGCACAACTTTCCCAATTGCTGACTTGCAAACTGGGTACCATTATCAGATACTAGACGCCTCGGGATTCCAAAACGACACACTATATTCTTCTAGACGAAATGCTGGACCTTGTGCACTGTAATCCGTGCTATTGGTTCAGCTTTGATCCATTTGGTGAAGTATTCTATGGCCACCACCAGATATTTCATCTGTCTGATTGCGAGTGGGAAAGGTCCTAGGATGTCGATCCCCCACGTGTGGAAAGGCCACGGGCTATGGAGGTATCTCAGCTCCTCTGGGGGCGCGCGATGCCAGTCCACGTGCTCTAGTTACACCTCTGTGCGTACCTTATGCAGTCTTCTCTCATTGTGGGCCAATAGTACCCTGCACGGATGGCCTTGGCTGCTAGGGCTCGGCCCCCGATGTGGCTTCCGCATATTCCTTCATGAAGTTTTACTATTACGCGAGTGCACTGTGCCCCACTCACTCATTTCAAAAGAGGATGGGAATAACAATGTCTGAATAGGTTTTCGTCAATCAACGTGAAGCGGGGTGCATTCTTCTTCACAACTCTTGCTTCCGTCGGGTCTAACGGAAGCATCTCATTTGCTAGATAACGTTGATAAGGCATCATCCAAGTCTCTCCTTCTTCCACCAAGCAAACCTGCGACGATATTTCCACTGGCAAGCCATAAGAACTTATTCGAGGTGCTTTCAACGTTTCTTGAGTCAGTGACCTATGACTCCTTCCTCCTTCCTGCACAACGTTTACCATTTGCACATCCGTGGGCTCTCCCACAGCTGTTCGAGGTGCTCTTAAGGTTTCATGTATTACAGTCCTCTGTCTGCCCCCCTTGCCTGAGCTGGCGAGTTTTGCTAACAAGTCAGCTCTAGCATTTTGCTCCCGTGGTACAAGTAGCAGCTCAAACTCTAGAAATATGCCTTTCAATAACTGTACGTAGCTGAGATAAGCAGCCAGTTGTGGATCCTTGGCTTGATACTCTCCAGTGACCTGTCCTGTGACCAAGAGCGAGTCACTTTTCGCCAACAGGCGCCCCGCGCCCATTTCCTTTGCTAACAACATCCCTGCTATCAGGGCTTCATACTCCGCCTAGTTATTGCTGGCTTTGAAGGCGAAACGCAGAGCCTATTCTATCAAGACTCCATCTGGACCTTCGAGTATGATGCCGGTGCCGCTGCCCTGCAGGTTGGACGAACCGTCAACCGAAAGGACCCATTTAAACCCTACCTCACTCTGAGGTGGAGTTGCCGAGGTGAGCTCGGCTACAAAGTCAGCGTAGACCTGACCCTTGATGGGGCCCCTGGGTTCGTATTGAATCTCAAACTCGGACAACTGTACTGCCCAGCGAACCATGTGTCCTGCTACATCAGGTTTTTGCAGGACCTTGTGGATGGGGAGGTCTGTCATTACTATGATAGTAAAACTGTGGAAGTAATGGCACAGCCTTCTTGATGAGAATACTATTGCTAGGGCCACCTTTTTGATGGCCTGGTACCGTACCTTAGGCCCCTGAAGGACCTTGCTGACAAAATAGATAGGCCTTTGTACCTACTCCTGATCCTGGATGAGGACCGAGCTGATTGCTCGATCTGTGATTGCGAAGTAGAGGCGAAGTGGGATGCCTGACACCGGCTTACACAGCACCGAAGGGCTAGCTAGGTACTCCTTTAACTTGAGGAAAGCCTCCTCGCATTCGCTGGTCCACAAGAATCTGTTGTTTCGCTTGAGGCACTGGAAGTAAGGATACCCTTTTTCCCCTCCTGCAGATACGAAGCGTGAGAGGGCAGCCATCCAACCTGCCAGTTGTTGGACTTCCTTGACATTGGCTGGGCTCCTCATTGCCATGATGGCTGCGCATTTCTCTGGATTGGCCTCTATCCCTCGCTTTGTAAGTAAGAAGCCTAGAAACTTTCCTGCCTCCACCCCGAACACGCATTTCTCAGGATTCAACTTTAAATTATACCTGGAGATGGTGCGGAAGAGTTCCTCCAAATCGGTCACATATTGACTCCTCTCCCGGGTTGTAACCACCATGTCATCTACGTACGCCTGGATGTTTCGACCCAACATTGGGGCGAGTATGCGGTCCATTAACCTTTGGTACGTCGCCCCTGCGTTCTTCAGTCCAAAAGGCATTACCTTGTAGCAGTAGCTCGACAGTTCTGTCATGAATGTTGTTTTCTCCTCGTCACGGGGGTGCATTTGTATCTGGTTGTACCCCGAGAAGACGTCCATAAAGCTGAGTAGCTTACAGCCTGACGCATTGTTGACCAAGGAGTCGATACTGGGTAGTGGGTACGAGTCCTTGGGACAGGCTTTGTTGAGGTCCGTGAAATCCACACACATTCTCCACTTGCCACTTGCCTTCTTTACTAGTACCACATTGGCCAGCCACTCAGGGTACTAAATTTCCCTGATGTGGCCCACCTTCAGCAGTTTCTGGGTCTCCTCTCTGATGACCTGTTGTCTTTCTTCATTAAACTTCCGACGTCTCTGGCGCACTGGGCGGATCTGGGGGTCCAAAGTTAGGTGGTGACATAGGAAGTCGGGATCAATCCTTAGTATGTCGGCTGCAGACCATGCAAAGGAGCTCAGGTGTCGTGACAAAACAACTGCTATCTGGTCCTGATCCTCCTGGCTCAAAGCTTTGCCAAGCTTGAAGGTCTTACCCTCGATCACCCATTCCAGCACCTCTCCCGCGGGCTCTGGTCTTCTGTCAGGGACGACCTCTTCTGGTTCCGAGTGCTCCCCAGCGGGTGAGTGGAACGTTACTGAGCACACTCCCCTCTTTGTTTTGAGGCTGTTCTCGTAACACTTCCTAGCTGTTTTTTGGTCAGATTTGATAGTGATGACCATTCCTTATAGGGAGGGCAGCTTCATCTTCATGTGCATTGATAAGGGTACCGCTCCTAACCTATTTAATGCTGGCCTACCCAACAGAATGTTGTAGGCTAAAGGGGCATTGACCACGAGGTACCTGATGTCCACAGTGCGAGATCTCTGACCATCCGTGAACATTGTCCTTAATTCAATGTGCCCCCTGACCTCGACTTGGTCTCCTGCAAACCCGTATAGGCAGCCGTCGTATGGCCTTAGCTGATCAGGAGACAGCTGAAGCGTGGAAGAGAAGTTAGAAAGTATGGAGGCTCGAGTGGAAAGTGATGAAAGAGTGTAGAGGCGTGGGGTTTTGAAAGGGTTTAACGTAGGCAAGGAAGCGCAAACGTTAAAAATGCCCTGACCGTTCATCTAGACATGTATCCACAAATTGAGAGGGGGTTGGTGAGATGTCCCTTCAGTGCACTGTTCACGTCCTTTCGCTCAGTGCCACGTAGGTTGCCCGAGCTGATGACTTAGTCTCTTCGCTGAACAAGTTAACAGCTTGAGACTGGGGGGCTTGTGTACCGAACAGTCCTCAGACATCGAGAACACCTAGTAATGGTGAGCCACGTCAGCTGGGTCCCACAGCATGGGCCAGAGCCACGTGGGCTGAGTCCCACAGGTGGTAGGAACTAATGGGATGGTTAGTCATCAGCATACTGATGTATCCTCGTCACTCAACAGGGTGATGACTCATCGGTCACTGGGGTTGACGAGGTGACATCAGCCTTGCGTGTTTCAAATAGCAGAGTTAGAACATTTACGATGGGTCTTAAGGGAAGACCAGTCATCAGTAATGTTCCTGCCGGTTGACTCGCCTGTCAGTTGACTCCACGACACTCACACGCCTCCTTCCTCACGTTGATACGTGCTTGATTCTTGCGAAACAATCTACACCTGCAAAAGAGAAAGGGGCGCCCTAGAGGCCATTTGCACTCCGACGCTCAAGTCAATAATGGGCAAGTAACACCAAGTCTATTGAGTCTCTCTCTGTTTAGGTCTAGAAACTGCGTACCTTTGTGAAGTATTTTACTGTCCCTTCTATAGTCTAGGGTTTACAGTGCCGCTAGCCCTAATTAGGGTTCACTGCGCTACTAGCCATATTTAGGGTTTACTGGAATACCCTTGCGCCGCTATCACCCAATCTTAGGGTAATCTAGCACATAAGGTTTCCTTCTCTGGAGTGCAAACTCTTACAGGGTGACCACCTGGGTGCCTCCTTGTGCACCTAGTCTTTGGGGCCACCTGTTCTGGGAGTGCCTTCACTGTTCACGTGCCATGCATGTAGCTTCACTGGGAAACCCTAGGTCTGATGAGTACTCAACCCCTCAGGACTCTGCACCTAACTGTGGTCTCCCTGCTACCCGCATAGATTCTTCGTGATTCAGGCCTCAGGCCTCTCCCTACCTCTGGGTATTTAACTGGTCATTGGCCCACTCTGGGAACCAATCTTAGCTGTTCTGGTTACGCTGTTGAAATCACCCAAGACCGATGTCACCTCGTCACACTCTGTTGCCGAGGACTCCTCAACCTGCAGAGTGACGAAGACACATCAGCCCTCTCTGGTGATCGTCACGCTGGTGGCTAACTACCCTTCTCTGTGGGCTGATGACTAATCATCCTTCTCTGTGGGCTGATGACTAATCACCCTTCTCTATGGGCTGATGACTAATCACCCCTCTCTATAGGCTGATGACTAATCACCCCTCTCTGTGGGCTGATGACTAGTCACCCCTCTTATCAATACCACCTGCGGGGTCCATTCCACGTGGCTTTGGCCCATGCCGTGGGACCCAGCTGACGTGGTTCACCCCCTTTACAAACTGTCCTCAGTGGCCGAGGACTGGTCGGTACACAAGCCCCCCAGTCTCAAGCTGTTAACTTGTTTCAGCAAAGAGACTAAGTCATGGGTGAGGACTGATCGGTACACGGTGAGGACTGATCGATACACAAGCCCCCCTAGTCTCAAGCTGTTAACTTGTTTCAACGAAGAGACTAAGTCATCGGCTCGGGCGACCTACGTGGCTCTGCACGTAAGTACATGAACAGTGCGCTGAAGGGACACTTCACCAACCCCCTTTCATCTGTTAACATATGGCTGCATCAACGGTCTGGGATTCATAACGTTTGCGCTCCCTAGGGCTACGTTAAACCTCTTCAAAACCCCGCGCCACTTCACTGTTCCATCACTTTGCATTCTCACCCTCTACAAACTCTATCTTCCAGTGCACGCTTTCTTCCTCTCACCAGGCTTTTCAACCTTCTTCATCCTCGCTCAACCAAAGGTATGATTTTTATGTCTTCTCCCCCTTCATAACATAATCTCGATCATCCATGTTGCATGCTGTAACTATTCTGGGCCTGTTTTTGATTTGTGCATTCTAGGGTTTTTGTTCTTCTTTTCTGGGTTCGTTCTACCTTTGAGTCTTCGTACACCATTGTTTTCTTCTAAGCCTTTTTCTCTTCCTGCCTCTCATTTGTTTAGATTCGAGATGGCCAGAACCAAAACTACTTCCAACCCTCCTCCAACCGTAGCAGTTGATTACAGGGCCCTCTACCCATGGGCTTCTAAGGATCTCCTTGCTAAGACCTCAAAACTCACATCCTATGAAGATCTTCGTAAGCATAGGGATGATGAGAATGAAATCAGAGGGCGCATCTTTGGCAGGGAAACTGACGCGTACATCTCTGTGCGACCCTGTACAGAAAACGAACCCGTTTGTGCTGATGATCGCTGGAACAACGGGGAACCTTTCTTCTTCTTCTATGCCACCATCTTCAAACGAGTCAAAGTCCGCCTTCCTTTCACTGGGTTCGAGAGGGCTTTGCTCACAGAGTTGAATGTGGCTCCTGCCCAACTGCACCCCAACAGCTGGGCCTTTATCAAGGCGTTCTCCATCCTTTGCAATAACTTAGGGTTCACTCCCTCGGTAGACGTATTTCTTTACTTCTTCGAGGCGAAGAGCCCTGGCAAGAGGCTTTGGGTGAGCCTGAACGGGGTGGCAGGGAGAGTCCTACTTACTCTCTTCTCACAGTCGTACAAGAACTTCAAGGGAAGGTTCTTCCGAGTCTGCTGCAGCTCCTACGACTCCACCGTGCTCGATGGGTTCCCATTATATTGGGTGGAGAAGTTGAAGTTCAAGAAACCCCGCAGACTCGAAGAGTTGACTGTCCCTGACCAAGAACTGTGCCAGACCATCTCCAGCTGAGGTGTGGTGTTTGACACCACCCAGCTGATTAGGCATGAATACGACGCCGAGACCCTCAGCGTGTACATTGGTACATCATCTTCGTATTGCACTTAACTGTTTACCCACTTCATGCTTTGTCTTCCTCACCCTTTCTTATTGTCCACTACAGGCATGGTGCTCAGCGCTGAGAAGAAGAAGAGGCTGGCCGAGGTGCTGAATCGCCGCAATGCTAGTGGCTCGGCCCCTGCTGGCCCTTCATCACCCGCGGGTGCTGCCCTGGAACCAATTGCTGAAAAATCCAAAAGGGCAGCCCCTGTAGAGATTTCCGAAGATGAGGACACTTGTTCTGGCCTCGTCTTCAAAAGGAAAAGGGTGGAGGCTGTTGCGGAAGTCTCCTCAGTAACAGAAGGGCACCCTCCATCCTTCAGGGAGCACCCTCCCAGCGCTTCATCCCCCCCCCCGAGCCCATCTTGACACTTGAGGGGGGTGGGGAGAGTGCTCCTTCCACCAGCCAGATGCCTTCTGCCCCAGAGTTGCCCCCTCTCCTCCAGAGGTCTCTCGCGCAAATGCCTGGCCAAGCTGCTTTGGAGGCCATGGACAGGAACTCCCTCGAGCATCTTCTCAGCCATGGTCTTGGGGAGTTCCTGGCTGCTTCAAACTTCTTGCTGGTCAAGGGCAGCGCTGAGGCTGAGCTACTCGAGAAGACTGCCAGATTGGAGAAAGAGCTGGAGCAGAAGGATCTCCAACTCCGCCAAGCGGCTAAGCGCGAGACTGCCCTTAATCAAGAACTGGGTAGTCTCCGCTAATCTGAGAAGCAGACCAAGAAGTCCTCTTCTCCAAGGGGCAGGAGGCCCTCCAACTTGAAGCCAAGATTCTCCCCCTCCGCAACAAGATCATTGAACTGGAAGAGCAAGCGAAGGGGGCTCAAGCCAAAATGACCAAGCTGGAGGAAAGAGCTACCAACCGAGAAGTTCAGCTGGGCAAGGTTGAGGAGGAACTTGCCCAACAAATTGAATTGTTGAAGAAGATCGAGACCGAGCTCACTGAAGACGCCGCCGACGCCTATGGGGAAGGTTTTGGTGATGCCCTTGCTCAGGTTGCCTACGTGCATCCTGAGATGGACCTCTCACCATACTCTGCAACCATGCAGGTAGTCGACGGGCAAATAGTGCCTAGATAGGTCTTCTGAGCAATTGTAACTAATGGCTGAACATCTTGTAATTACCCTCCCTTATAATGTAATTACCTTACTTGTTTCAATCTCCTTTGCTTTACATAGCACTTTGCTTGCCTTTGTATTTCTGCTGCTTGTTCATTTGTTTGACATGCTTTATATTTTGTGGAACTCACGACTTAGCATTCAGACCACAAATAACGCACCTGCCAAAATGAACCTTAGGTAGCACGATTTCTGCTGATTTCACTAGTGAATTCTTCCTTCAAGTTGGGAGTTCTCACTCGAAGGGGGAGGTGTTCCTTGCGAACTTCCCTTACCACTCACGAGACCTCTAACCCCAACTAATAGGTTCTGACGGACCTCACATCGCCCATAGGCAAGAGAGAATTCAACTGGGCGACCCTTCTTTCACGTTGGAAGTTCTCACTCGAAGGGGAGGTGTTCTCTACGAACCTACTTCTCCGCTTACGAGACCTCTAACTCCAAGTGACAGGTTCTAACTGACCTCACATCGCTCACAGGTGAGGAGGATTTCTCTGGCCGAACCCTTCTTTCACATTGGAAGTTCTCACTCGAAGGGAAGGTGTTCTCTACGAACCTACCTCTCCACTTACGAGACCTCTAACTCCAAGTGACAGGTTCTAACTGACCTCACATCGCTCACAGGCGAGGAGGATTTCTCTGGGCGAACCCTTTTTCACATTGGAAGTTCTCACTCGAAGGGAAGGTGTTATCTACGAACCTACCTTTCCACTTACGAGACCTCTAACTCCAAGTGACAGGTTCTAACTGACCTCACATCGCTCACAGGCGAGGAGGATTTCTCTGGGCAAACCCTTCTTTCACATTGGAAGTTCTCACTCGAAGGGAAGGTGTTCTCTACGAACCTACCTCTCCACTTACGAGACCTCTAACTCCAAGTGACAGGTTCTAATTGCATTGTACAAACACATAAAAATATATATCTTTAACTGAAACTTTTATTGGGTGACCTCATTAAAAACCCTTAAAAAGGGAAAAAAGAGTGTCCCCTGCATTGTGTAGTGTACAACATTACATGGCTTTAACTGAAATAAAACTTCAGGTGAGTCGCATTCCATGTTCGAGGAATCGGACCTCCTTCTAAAGTCTCAAGCCTATACGCTCCATTCCCTAGGGCCTTTGTCACTCTGAAAGGACCAGTCCACTTAGGGGATAGCTTGTTCTCTATCTGGTATGGAGACGCCTTGCGCATGAATAGGTCAGCCACCTGGAACTACCGAGCTCTCAACTTAGAACTGTGTTTGAGCTCAACTCTCCTCTTCAGCGCCTCGGCCTTGATTCCTGCCTCTTCCCTAGCTTCATCCAAGAGATCAAGATTCACCTTCCTTTCTTCATTGGACTCTTCAGCCACAAAGTTCTGGAAACGTGGCGAGTTCTCCTAGATCTCCACAGGGATCATGGCATCTGAACCATACACCAAACTAAAGGGAGTCTCCTTGGTAGTGGACTGGGGAGTAGTATGGTAAGCCCATACTATTCTGGGAACCTCCTCAGCCTACCTTCCCTTTGCTTTCTCTAGCCTTCTCTTCAGTCCTTTGAGGAGGACTCGGTTGGCCGACTCGACCTGCCCATTGGTCTGCGGGTGCTCGACTGACGGAAACACCTGCTTGATCCCCAACTTTGTACATAGCTTCCCCAATTGTTAGCTTGCAAACTGCGTGGCATTGTCAGACACCAAACGTTTGGGCACCCCGAAGCGGCATACTATATTCTTCCACAGAAGTGTTGGATCTTCTGTGTTGTGATCTGTGCTACTGGCTCAGCCTCGATCCACTTCGTGAAATATTCTATGGCGACCACGAGGTACTTCATCTGTCGTATTGCCAAAGGGAAAGGCCCCAAGATGTCGATTCCCCATGTGTGAAATGGCCAAGGGCTGTATATCAACCTGAGCTCCTCTGGTGGCGTCTTAGGCCAATCAGCATGTAACTGGCATTGCTTGCACTGCTGAGCATACCTAGTGCAATCTTCCCTCATTGTTGGCCAGTAGTATCCTACTCGAATGGCCTTAGAGGCCAAAGCTCGACCTCCGATATGACTACCACAGATGCCTTCATGGAGCTCTGCCATTATCCTCACACACTGCTCGCCATGCACGCAGACTAGGATGGGGTGGGAGAACCCATGTCTGTACAACTCGCCTTCAATGAGCGTGTACTTGGCCGAGTTCTTCTTTATCCTCCTTGCTTTCGTCGACTCTACTAGGACCATCCCATCAGCTATGTAGCGCTCATAGGGTGTCATCCATGTCTCTCCACTCTATAGCAGGCAGACTTGCGATGACCCTACCTCCATTAGCATGCATGCATTGACTCGTGGTTTCTTCAGAGTTTCTTGAGTCAACGAGCGATGACTCCTCTTCTCACCGTCTGACTGGCTAATCTGATGAACTCCCACCAAGTTGTCAGCTGTATAAGTACGAGGCGCCCTTAGGGTCTCCTGGATGACTGTCCTCTACCTGCCCCCCTTGCCTGAGCTGGCGAGTTTGGCCAACAAGTCAGCTCTGGCATTCTGCTCCCTGGGCACATGCACTAGTTCGAATGTTTCAAACGAACTCTTCAATCGTTGGACATACTCCAAGTAAGAGGCCATCTGAGGGTCTTTGGCCTGGTACTCTCCTGCCACTTGACCAGTGACCAACAGTGAGTCACTCTTCGCCATAAGGCTCTGCGCTCCCATCTCCTTAGCCAACAATATCCCAGCAATCAAAGCTTCATACTCTGCTTGGTTATTGCTGGCTTTGAAGGCGAATCACAGGGCCTGCTCTATCAACAACCCCTTGGGTCCTTCAAGGATCACCCCCGCTCCGCTACCTTGCTGATTCGAGGACCCGTCTACTGATAATACCCACTTGAAGCTGGGTTCCTCCTGCTGGGCCTCGATTGAGGACATCTCGGCCACAAAGTCAGCATAAACCTGTCCTTTGATCAGAACCCTAGGTTCATACTGGATGTCGAACTCTGACAACTCCACTGCCCAACGTGTAACATCCCGCCAAAATACTATACAAATGTGTATAATGAAAATAAAGGTAACAAATAGATTGAAGTGAACTAAATATTATATATATGAAATGTAGTTTCTCCTCACGGGGAGTTTAATACAAATTCGGTCAAATTTTCCAGAAACATAAACAAAATACAGAAAAAAAAACAAAGCAGGCGATCTCCTATCGGAAGAGACCGATCTCCTATCGGACGAGGCCGATCTCCTATCAGAGGACCCAAAACAGCCGATCTGCTACCAGAACAGAAATCAGGCGATCTCCTTCCGGCGACCACTCACTAAGGAGCTCTACTTCCTGGAAAATCATCTGCTCCCGTGTAAGTTATACACGATCATCACAGTTTAAAGAGAACAACAGCCAACGAGCAAAACACGCAGGGTAAGCTAGATATTTTAAAGAGAGTTTAAATAAGAACATTAAAATCAGGGTAAGCAATTTTCAAGATATTCACGTAAAGCTATAGATTTTCTCAATACCCTTCACCTGATCACCCAGAAATCACACATTTCACAATATTCTCAAGAGTCATTCTATTTCACAAAACTGCATCAAGTGTCTATAAATTTCAAGTTCCTCATTTCACATGTCAGACCACCACTGACCCAGCACACAAGACACTTGACACTACTTCCGGAAGACTCGTGCATTGACTAGACTCAGAGATTCTGCACCTGTCATACAAAGCTGTTGTAATGTTTCCACAGCTATGCGCATCAACACATTCTCGATCTCAAGTTCATCATTCTCACAGTATGACAGGGTTAATCCATATAACAGGCCGAGCTCGTTCTGTTTCACACGACTCACCCATACATATGAACCTCCTTCGACTCTCAACGCCTGAATAACTTCATCTATATGAATCCATTATCTCAGGAGAGTCAGGATAATCTCATTATAGACATCACCGATCAATGCACATCCTACACGATCTTACACGGTATTTCCTTTCCTGAAAATACTATGCCTCGATCCACATTCACAACATTCAACACATCATACCGCCCTTAAATAAATGATTCAAGTCACAGCAACGATCATTTCAAAGATTCAGATTTTCGAAGATCACATTTAAGCTTCAACAGTTCAAAGTAACACCAAAACACAGGGAGTTCGCAAACATCGCCCAAACCGGCGACCTGGTTCAAAAACAGGGTATTTCGAAGTCTGTATTTAAAAACCGGCGACCACGTCGCCCAAACACATGGAACAGAGCATTCACGCAGATGCAAACGAAACCGGCGACCACGTCGCCCTCATTTCAGAAATAGCTAAACTATGGCATGTATTGAAAATGAAGTCTAGCTTCCCTTACCTGGACTTGTGTAAAACACCAGGAGCTCCGAAACCCAACGAAGCTTGAACAACGCCTTGGCTCTGTTTTTTGCGTCTGGTTGAAGGACTTGCAGAGAACCTCCCAGGTGCTCTAATGGTGCTGCCTCTCGTCGTACTCTTGTGTGAAGATGCTAGAATCGCAGCGCAAAGGAGATATCTGGAGGAGAAGAGAGGTAACTCACTCTTTCACTCTTTGAATGTTGCAACGTTTTTGTTCTCTCAGCAGTGGGTCTCTGCATCTTAAACCAACTTATCCACCAAAAGCAGCTGCCACACCCACTCTGCAGAGAAGTCTGAGTGTACGTTTCCCTGAACAGTACGACTACAGTTGTCTCTAGTGCATGCCAACCACTGCTCTGAACAGTACTACCACTGTTGTCGCTTGTGCATGCCAACCACTGCTCTGAACAGTACGACCGCGAGTGTCTCCTGCGCATGCCAACATTCTGATGTCACCACTCTAAACCACCCTTTTTGTCTCCGTGGCGCGTGTGCAGGACGTTTCATGCTGGGAGTCTGGGTCCCACTTTACTCTGTGTGAAACTCGACGTCGCGCGATAGCTTTCCACTGCTGACTCATCCTGGCGAACGACCGATGTCTCCTTCGCCCTGGAAGACGACCGATGTCTTCCTCTGGGAGACGACCGATGTCTTCCTCTGGGAGACGACCGATGTCTTCCCTGGCGACGCCCTCATAACTCTCGCGCCTTGGCCACGTCCACATGCCTCGCGCCCTGGCAATGCCCGCATGCCTCTCGCGCCTTGGCCACGTCCACTGTAACATCCCACCAAATACATTTCATATTTATATAATATAAATGAAGATAAACAAGTATTTTGAAATAAACATAATTATATATATATAATGGAGTTTCTCCTCATCGGGAGTTTAATACATAAACTGTGAATCTTTCCAAAAAAAACTTAACCAAAAATACAACAAAAGACAAATCGGGCGATATGCTAACAAAAGGGCGATCTCCTAGTCAATCAGGTGATCTCCTATCATCCAGGCGATCTCCTATCAGACCGGCGATCTCACTTTCCTGCAACGTCATCTGCTCCCGTGTAAATCATACACGATCATCACAAGTTTTAAGAAGAACATCCACAAAC
The DNA here is from genome assembly GCA_013389735.1 of Phaseolus lunatus. Classification (NCBI taxonomy): domain Eukaryota; kingdom Viridiplantae; phylum Streptophyta; class Magnoliopsida; order Fabales; family Fabaceae; genus Phaseolus; species Phaseolus lunatus. The sequence goes on from CM023858.1 coordinate 26,639,824, forward strand.
GAAAACGCAGGGTAAGCTAGACAGTTTTAAAAGAGAATTTAGATATGAACTTTAAAATCAAGATAAATTAATTTAAGGCACCCACGTAAAAACATCAGCTTTCTCATTCTTCCCACATACCATCAAGTACAAACCCACATTTCACAATTCCTCAAGAGTAGTTCATATCACACAGTGCAGCAAGTGTCTATCCACATACAGTGTTCCTCATTTCTCACGTCAGGTTTTCCACTGACTCACAATACATAGACACAAGACACTAATTCCGGAATACTCGTGCATTGATTAGACTCAGAGATTTGCACCTGTCATATTGCCCACTGTGGAATCTCACACATCCACAGGGTCGCCGTGAAATCTCTCACATTCATCAGCGTATAATGAATCTCACACATCACCATACAGCATGACAGGGTTAATCCACGCAAAACAGGTCGGTTTGTTCTCTTTCAAACAACCCACCCATACAGGTGAACCTCCTTCGACTCTCAACAACTGAGTAACTTCCTCTACGTGAGTCCATTACCTCAGCAGAGTCAGGATATCTCGTTCTTAATCACCGATCAATGCACCTACTACAAGATCTTACACGGTATTTTCTTTCCTGAAAATACTATGCCTCGACCTCACACTCACCACATCCAACACATCATACCATTTAAATAAATCATTCAAATCACATCAACAACCATTTCAAAGCTTCAGATCTTCGAATACCTCATGTAAATCTCAAGTAATTTCAAAACAGTATCAAAAACAGAGGAGTTCGTAAAACAGCGCCAAAACCGGCGATCTAGTTCAAAAACATGGTATTTCAAAGGCTATGTTTAAAAACCGGCGACCACGTCGCCCTCACTTCAGAGATAGCTACACTGTGGCTTGTATGGAAAAAGAGGGCTAGCTTCCCTTACCTGGACTTGCGCAAACACCAGGAGTTCCGAAATCCAACGAAGCTTGAAGAACGCTTTGACTCTGTTCTTGTGTCTGGTTTTGAAGAGCTTGCAGAGAACCACCCAAGTGCTCCAATGGTGGCTGTCGCTCGTCGTATTCCCGCGTGAAGGTGTACTAGAATCGCAGTGTGAAGGAGAGAAATGGAGAGGAGGGAACTCACTCTTTCTCTCTTCGACTACAACAATGTCTTCCTTTTCTCTCAGCAGTGGATTTCTGTAACTTAAACCAACTTATCCCTCCAAAAGCAGCTGCCACCACCCACTCTGCAGAGAAGTTTGAGAACCACTGCCCTGAACAGTACTACCACTGTTGTCTCTGGTGCATGCCAACCACTGCTCTGAACAGTACTGCCACTGTTTGTCGCTTGTGCATGCCAGCCACTGCTCTGAACAGTACGACCGTGAGTGTCTCCCGCGCATGCCAACATTCTGATGTCACTATTCTGAACCACTTTTTCGTCTACGTGGCGCGCGTGCAGAACGTCTCTTGCTGGGAGTCTGGGGCCCACGTTCTCTGGGTGTAACTCAACGTCGCGCGATGACCTTTCGCCGATGACTACCAGCTCGAAGAGAAACCACTGATGACCTCTCGCGCGAAGACTACCACCGATGACCTCGCGCGAAGACTACCACCGATGACCTCGCGCGAAGACTACCACCGATGACCTCGCGCGAAGACTACCACCGATGACCTCGCGCGAAGACTACCACCGATGACCTCGCGCGAAGACTACCACCGATGACCTCTTCCTGGCGAACGACCGATGTCTTCCTCTGGGAGACAACCGATGTCTTCCCTGGCGACGCCCTCATAACTCTCGCGCCTTGGCCACGTCCACATGCATCGCGCCCTGGCAATGCCCGCGTGCCTCGCGTCCGCGCGATGCCCGCATGCCCCTCGCGCCCGCGCGATGCCTGCATGCCTCTCACGCCCGCGAGATGCCTGCATGCGTCTCGCGCCCGCGCGATGCCTGCATGCCTCTCGCGTCCGCGCGATGCCTGCATGCCTCTCGCGCCCGCGCGATGTCCACCTGGCGCTCATGTGCAGCAGGCGACCGGCGACCTCGTAGCCTTCTAAACTTAACTTTTTCCTCCCTTTCTATTCTAAATAAAAACATACTTAGAATTTATTTAAAATATAACTCTTTTATAACAATAAATTTTTCAGGTCCTTACATTCTCCCCAACAAGAAAAATTTTCGTCCTCGAAAATTGGATTACAAGGAAAAGAGGTATGGATAAGCCTCCCTCATGGGTTCTTCTAACTCCCAAGTAGAATCCCCCGATTTCTCATCCCACACCACTTTCACCATGTCGATGGTCTTGCCTCTGAGCTGTTTACATTGCCGATCGTCAATCCTGACTGGTTTTGCTTCAAAGGACAAGTCATCCCTAATCTGCACGTCGTCTACATCCAGCACATGACTAGGGTCTGCCATGTACTTCCTCAGCTGTGACACGTGAAACACATTGTGCAGATTCGCCAGATGGGGAGGTAGGGCGATCTCATACGCCACTGGGCCAATCCTTCTTAAGATCTGATATGGTCCCACGAACTTAGGGGACAACTTCTTTGACCTGATCGCCCGCCCTACACCCTTGGTTGGTGTCACTTTCATGAACACGTGATCTCCAGCAGCAAACTCCAAAGGCTTTCTCCTCTGATCTGCATAGGACTTCTGCCTACTCTGAGAGGCTTTCATTCTGCTTTGTATCTGCTTCACCTTCTCGGTCGTCTGCTGAATCAACTCTGGCCCAACCAAGACTGCCTCGCCCTCCTGGTACCAACATAAGGGAGTTCTGCATTTCCTCCCATACAGGGCTTCATATGGTGCCATCCCAATGCTGGCGTGGTAGCTATTGTTATAGGTAAACTCCACTAGTGGCAACACCTCCTCCCAACCTCCCAATTGATCCAAAACGCATGCCCTCAGCAGATCTTCCAAAGATTGGATCGTCCTCTCTGACTGACCATCTGTTTGGGGATGATATGCAGAGCTCATCCTCAACTTGGTTCCCAAACACTCTTGCAAGGTCTGCCAAAACCGTGAAGTGAACCTGGGATCCCTATCTGAAATGATGCTGGAAGGCACTCCATGCAACCTCACAATCTCCTTGATGTACAGCTGTGCCAACTTGGCCATGGGCATCTTCATATTTACTGGGAGGAAGTGGGCACTCTTCGTCAGCCTATCAATGATGACCCAGATTGCATCATGACCCTTTACCGATCTGGGTAAATGGGTGACAAAATCCATGGCAATGCTGTCCCACTTCCACTCGGGGATATCCAGTTGCTGCAACAGCCCGCCAGGTTTTTGATGCTCCACCTTCGCCTTTTGACACGTTAAGCAGGTTGCCACGTACTGGGCGACGTCCCTCTTCATGCCTGACCACCAAAATGACTCTTTCAAGTCATGGTACATCTTGTTCATGCCTGGGTGGAGGTTAAGGCGACTCTTATGACCTTCCTCTAGGATCATCTTCTTCAACTCATCATTTGCGGGTATGCAAATCCTGCCATCAAACCTCAAGATCCCATCATCGCCCATCTCAAAGCCTCTCGCCTGATCTGTTCCTAGCGACTCCATAGTGCGCTTCAGGCTAGGGTCCTCCAATTGCTTATCCTTCAACATTCCCAAGAAGTCATTAGTTATAGTCAGCTTACTACAACTAATGTGATTCACGTGAAACTCTACTCCCAGGTTTAAGTCCCTGAACTGCTCGATCAGTTTCTGCTCTTCCATCATCATGGTGGCGACTTGTATAGACTTCCTACTCAAGGCATCTGCCACTACATTGGCCTTCCCTGGGTGATACATGAGTTGAAAGTCGTAGTCCTTTAGGAATTCCATCCACCTTCTTTGTCTCATGTTTAGCTCCTTCTGATCGAACAGGTACTTCAAGCTCTTGTGGTCACTGAACACCTGGAACCGAGCTCCATACAGATAATGCCTCCAGATCTTCAAGGCAAACACTACCGCTGCCAACTCCAAATCATGAGTAGGGTAGTTTTTCTCATGCACCTTGAGTTGCCTTGAAGCATATGCAACCACCCTCTTCTCTTGCATCAAGACGCATCCCAAGCCTTGATGTGAGGCATCACAGAAGACATCAAAAGGTCTTCCTACTTCTGGAATCACCAGCACTGGAGCACTGGTCAACCTCTCCTTTAGTTCCCTGAAGCTCTGCTCACATCGGTCGGTCCAAGCAAAGGGTTGGTCCTTGCGGGTCAGTTGTGTTAAAGGAGCCACTACTTTGGAAAAATCCTCAATAAACCTCCGATAGTAGCCCGCCAACCCCACAAAGCTCCTTATCTCAGTCACTGTCTTAGGACGTTCCCATTGCAGCACTGCCTCTACCTTGGCTGGATCTACCGAGATCCCCTGGGCAGATATCACGTGTCCTAAGAAGTTGACTTCCCTTAGCCAGAACTCACACTTAGAGAACTTGGCATAGAGCTGCTTCTCCCTCAGTATTTCCAATACTGTCCTCAGGTGTTCCTCATGCTCTTCCTCGGTCCTTGAATAAATGAGGATGTCATCTATGAAGACCACTACAAACTTATCCAAGAAAGGGCGAAAGATCCTATTCATGTAGTCCATGAATAGAGCTGGAGCATTGGTGACTCCAAATGGCATCACTACATACTCGTAGTGCCCATATCTAGACCTAAAAGCTGTCTTCTGAACATCTTCAGCTTTTACCAAGATTTGGTGATACCCCGATCTCAGGTCAATCTTGGAGAACACCGAGGCCCCATGAATCTGGTCCATCAAATCGTCAATCCGAGGTAGGGGGTACTTGTTCTTGATGGTCAATTTGTTCAATTGCCTGTAGTCTATACACAACCGAGACCCTCCATCCTTCTTCTTAACTAGGAGCACTGGAGCTCCCCACGGAGATACACTGGGTCTGATGAATTGTTTCTCCAGCAGCTCTTCCAACTGCTTCTTTAACTCTACTAACTCGGCTGGTGCCATCCTGTAAGGTGCCATTGATATTGGTCCAGCTCCAGGTACCAAGTCAATAGAGAATTCCAATTCTCTCTTAGGGGGTAACCCAGGCACCTCTTCTGGAAATACATCCGTGAAATCCCTCACCACGTGTATTCTGCTTACGTCCCCTTCATTCCTCACTTCCAACCGAGCTAGCATCACGAAGCACCTCGCCCCTTCCTCCAACTCTGATCGCCCTCTTTGAACTGGCCACACCTCTGATTCTTGGGGGTCTGGAAATGCTACCTCCTGCCTACCACAGTCTATGAGAACATGATTGGCAGCTAGCCAATCCATTCCCAGGATAACATCCAGGTCCTGAAGAGGTAGGCAGATCAAGTTCACTTTGAATCTACGTCCCTCTACTATCACTGGACATTCAGGGCAAACTGTGGAGGTCAACACCTGTCCTGACGCAGGTGTAGAGACCAACAGTTCGAAGGGTAACTCTCTCACCATAAGGCCCAACTCGGCTACACACATGCTTGACACAAAGGAGTGTGTCGCTCCAGAATCAAACAAAGTTTTTACACCTCTACCAGCTATAAAGCAAACATTCTGCACAAGGTTACCTGATTGGGACGCCTCAGCTCCTGACATGGCAAACACCCTCCCGGTTGCCTGAGGTCTGTTGCCTTCGTTCCTCATCTGCTGGGAACCACTGGGTTGAGTCATTCTGTGCTGAGTAGGACAATACTTGGCAACGTGCCCCGTCTTCTGGCAGGTAAAGCATCTCCTCTCTGAGTCTTTCTTGGGGCACACATTGGCTGTGTGTGGCCCACCGCAATGGAAACATTGAAATTTCCTGGTTTGTTGCTGATGAGACTGGGGTGGTGCTGCTCTCGCCCTATGCTGTGGAGGCCTCGCGTAGGGCTTAAACTGCTGTTGCTGTACCCTTGCCTTCCCATTGGAGGAACCGCCTGGGTGGGACCTGCTCACCCGAGACTCACCCTTCTCTAGAGTCTCCACCATTTTCGCCTTCTCCACTAAGGCATGAAATTCTCTAATGCACATCGGGGCTATGGTTCTCTTCAGCCCATGCTTTAGTCCTTCTTCGAATTTCCTACACCTCCAAGCCTCAGAGGTGGCTTGGGTATAAAACCTGGCGAGGTACTCGAACCGAGCAGCATAGGCATTCACAGACATATCCCCCTGCTCCAACCTCAGGAACTCAGCTTCCTTCGCAAATCTTGCGCTGTCTGGGAAGTACTTCTCCAGGAACCTCACTCTGAAGCTTTCCCAATCCATCACTTCCTCTCGGGCCTCCATCATCTGCTGAGTTCCCATCCACCAGAACTCAGCTTCCCCAGACAGGAGGTATGTGGCAAACACCAGCTTCTTGTCTTCAGGGCAGGAAGTCGCCCTGAATATCTTCTCTAACCCCCTGACCCACTGATCTGCTTGATCAGGGGTAACGTTCCCACTGAACTTAGGTGGGTTGTGCCTGAGGAACTCAGTCAGTCCCATATGCTCCTGAGGCTGACCGACGTCGGGGTTTGTTGCGGCCGATCTGGCGGTCTCCCACTATTGCATTGTAGCTTGGTGATTTTGAGACATCGCCGCATTCTGCTGCTGGATGGCACTTGCCATCATCTCGATGGCCTTGGCGATCTGACCCATTTCAGAAGAAGGTTGGGGAGGGGTAGAGGGTCTACGTGCCATCTCTCTTGTTTCGGATCTTGAAGCTATGAGTTTTCTATATTCCCTACAACTACAGGAATGAGATTGATAAGAAATCAATTCATTCAGGAGGTAATAACCAGACCTTACAAAGGTCAGCATCTCAAAGTCATCAAGAATTTGAGCTTAACAACATACTCGTAATACTTAGAATCTCAAGCAAGGTATTAGAACAGCTACTGATATCATCACCATCAGTTCAAACAACCATTTTCAGTCAATTGCAGAAACACTCAATAAGCTAAACTAGATCACACCAGCATTCAATGTATACTAAACATCAAATCTTTGGAATTAAGATTGAGAATCATCTCGATCCAGTTATGAGTGTGCACCCTCATTACTTCATCAAGATCTTCTCACCCTTAATACTAAGATTTTCAGCTAGAGTATACGTTCACTAAAGCACAGAAGCACACACAAACTTTTCAATACAAAACGTTTGAAAACCTTTCACTATAGTTGTTATTTAAAAACTCAAATAACTTTTATGAGCAGAAGAAACACAATGGATCCACAGCCCTCAGGTTATCCTAAGGACGAACTGCTCTGATACCATTAATGTAACATCCCACCAAATACATTTCATATTTATATAATATAAATGAAGATAAACAAGTATTTTGAAATAAACATAATTATATATATATAATGGAGTTTCTCCTCATCGGGAGTTTAATACATAAACTGTGAATCTTTCCAAAAAAAACTTAACCAAAAATACAACAAAAGACAAATCGGGCGATATGCTAACAAAAGGGCGATCTCCTAGTCAATCAGGTGATCTCCTATCATCCAGGCGATCTCCTATCAGACCGGCGATCTCACTTTCCTGCAACGTCATCTGCTCCCGTGTAAATCATACACGATCATCACAAGTTTTAAGAAGAACATCCACAAACAAAAACGCAGGGTAAGCTAGACAGTTTTAAAAGAGAATTTAGATATGAACTTTAAAATCAAGATAAATTAATTTAAGGCACCCACGTAAAAACATCAGCTTTCTCATTCTTCCCACATACCATCAAGTACAAACCCACATTTCACAATTCCTCAAGAGTAGTTCATATCACACAGTGCAGCAAGTGTCTATCCACATACAGTGTTCCTCATTTCTCACGTCAGGTTTTCCACTGACTCACAATACATAGACACAAGACACTAATTCCGGAATACTCGTGCATTGATTAGACTCAGAGATTTGCACCTGTCATATTGCCCACTGTGGAATCTCACACATCCACAGGGTCGCCGTGAAATCTCTCACATTCATCAGCGTATAATGAATCTCACACATCACCATACAGCATGACAGGGTTAATCCACGCAAAACAGGTCGGTTTGTTCTCTTTCAAACAACCCACCCATACAGGTGAACCTCCTTCGACTCTCAACAATTGAGTAACTTCCTCTACGTGAGTCCATTACCTCAGCAGAGTCAGGATATCTCGTTCTTAATCACCGATCAATGCACCTACTACAAGATCTTACACGGTATTTTCTTTCCTGAAAATACTATGCCTCGACCTCACACTCACCACATCCAACACATCATACCATTTAAATAAATCATTCAAATCACATCAACAACCATTTCAAAGCTTCAGATCTTCGAATACCTCATGTAAATCTCAAGTAATTTCAAAACAGTATCAAAAACAGAGGAGTTCGTAAAACAGCGCCAAAACCGGCGATCTAGTTCAAAAACATGGTATTTCAAAGGCTATGTTTAAAAACCGGCGACCACGTCGCCCTCACTTCAGAGATAGCTACACTGTGGCTTGTATGGAAAAAGAGGGCTAGCTTCCCTTACCTGGACTTGCGCAAACACCAGGAGTTCCGAAATCCAACGAAGCTTGAAGAACGCTTTGACTCTGTTCTTGTGTCTGGTTTTGAAGAGCTTGCAGAGAACCACCCAAGTGCTCCAATGGTGGCTGTCGCTCGTCGTATTCCCGCGTGAAGGTGTACTAGAATCGCAGTGTGAAGGAGAGAAATGGAGAGGAGGGAACTCACTCTTTCTCTCTTCGACTACAACAATGTCTTCCTTTTCTCTCAGCAGTGGATTTCTGTAACTTAAACCAACTTATCCCTCCAAAAGCAGCTGCCACCACCCACTCTGCAGAGAAGTTTGAGAACCACTGCCCTGAACAGTACTACCACTGTTGTCTCTGGTGCATGCCAACCACTGCTCTGAACAGTACTGCCACTGTTTGTCGCTTGTGCATGCCAGCCACTGCTCTGAACAGTACGACCGTGAGTGTCTCCCGCGCATGCCAACATTCTGATGTCACTATTCTGAACCACTTTTTCGTCTACGTGGCGCGCGTGCAGAACGTCTCTTGCTGGGAGTCTGGGGCCCACGTTCTCTGGGTGTAACTCAACGTCGCGCGATGACCTTTCGCCGATGACTACCAGCTCGAAGAGAAACCACTGATGACCTCTCGCGCGAAGACTACCACCGATGACCTCGCGCGAAGACTACCACCGATGACCTCGCGCGAAGACTACCACCGATGACCTCGCGCGAAGACTACCACCGATGACCTCGCGCGAAGACTACCACCGATGACCTCGCGCGAAGACTACCACCGATGACCTCTTCCTGGCGAACGACCGATGTCTTCCTCTGGGAGACAACCGATGTCTTCCCTGGCGACGCCCTCATAACTCTCGCGCCTTGGCCACGTCCACATGCATCGCGCCCTGGCAATGCCCGCGTGCCTCGCGTCCGCGCGATGCCCGCATGCCCCTCGCGCCCGCGCGATGCCTGCATGCCTCTCACGCCCGCGAGATGCCTGCATGCCTCTCGCGCCCGCGCGATGCCTGCATGCCTCTCGCGTCCGCGCGATGCCTGCATGCCTCTCGCGCCCGCGCGATGTCCACCTGGCGCTCATGTGCAGCAGGCGACCGGCGACCTCGTAGCCTTCTAAACTTAACTTTTTCCTCCCTTTCTATTCTAAATAAAAACATACTTAGAATTTATTTAAAATATAACTCTTTTATTCCAATAAATTTTTCAGGTCCTTACATCCACATGCCTCGCGCCCTGGCAATGCCCGCATGCCTCTCGCGCCTTGGCCACCTCCACATGCCTCGCGCCCTGGCAATGCCCGCATGCCTCTCGCGCCTTGGCCACGTCCACATGCCTCGCGCCCTGGCAATGCCCGCATGCCTCTCGCGCCTTGGCCACGTCCACATGCCTCGCGCCCTGGCAATGCCCGCATGCCTCGCGCCCGCGCGATGCCCGCATGCCTCGCGCCCGCGCGGCGTCCACCTGGCGCTCATGTGTAGCAGGCGACCGGCAATCTCATAGCCTTCTAAACTTAACTTTTTCTCCCTTTTTATTTTAAATAAAACATGCATAGAATTCTTTTAAAATATAACTCTTTTTATTCCAATTCAATTTTACAGGTCCTTACACAACGCACCATTCTCCCCGCCACATCTGGCTTCTACAGGACCTTGCATATTAGTAGATCTGTCATCACCACCACTGTGAAGCTTTGGAAATAGTGATGAAGTCTCCTGGCCAAGAACACCACTGCTAAGGCTGCCTTCTCTATGGCTTGGTATCTCGTCTCCGGCCCCTGCAAAACTTTGCTGACAAAATAGATGGGCTTCTGGCTCTGTTCCTGCTCCTGAACCAAGACAGAACTCACCACCCTCTCTGTAAGTGCAAAGTACAGCCGCAGGGGTGTGCCAAGCTGAGGCTTGCACAAGACTGGTGGGCTGGCCAGATACTCTTTGAGCTTGAGGAAAGCCTGCTCACATTCTGCAGTCCAGGCGAATCTGCTATTCCTTCTTAGGCATTGGAAATAAGGGTGGCCTTTGTCTCCTCCGGCTGACACGAACCCGGAAATAAGGGTGGCCTTTATGATCGCTGCACACTTGTCTGGGTTGGCCTCAATCCCTCTTTCCGTAAGTAGAAAACCAAGGAACTTGCTTGCTTCCACCCCAAAGATGCACTTCTCTGGATTCAACTTTAGCCTGTACTTCACTATCGTATTAAATACCTCCTCCAAGTCGTCGACATGCTGATCTCGTGCCTGGGACGTCACCACCATGTCATCTACATAGGCCTGCACATTGCGTCCCAGCATGGGCGCAAGGACTTTGTCCATCAGCCTCTGATAGGTGGCACCCGCGTTCTTCAGCCCAAATGGCATGACTGTGTAGCGGTAGCAAGACAGCTCTGTCATGAATGCAATCTTGTTCTCATCCATCGGGTGCATCTTGATCTGATTATACCCAGAGAAGGCATCCAAGAAGCTGAGTAACTTGCACCCCGAGGCACTGTCTACTAGCGCATCTATGTTGGGCAGAGGGTACGAGTCCTTCGGACAGGCCTTGTTGAGATCTGTGAAGTCTACACACATCCTCCACTTTCCATTGGCCTTTTTTACCAGAACGACATTCGCAAGCCACTCAGGATACTGGATTTCCCGTATGTGGCCTGCTTTGAGCAACTTTTGTGTCTCCTCCCTGACGACCTGTCTTCGTTCATCATTGAACTTCCTTCTCCTCTGGCGGACTGGTCTGACTTGGGGATTCAGTGCTAGGCGATGGCATAGGAAGTCAGGGTCAATGCCTGGCATTTCTGAGGGGGACCAAGCGAAAGCGTCCAAATGCTTTTCTATGACCCCCTCTACCTGGTCTTGGGTCTCTTGAGGCAGGGACTTACCCAGCTTGAAAATCCTGCCCCCGATCTCCTTCTCCACCACCTCCTCTACCAGTTCAGGTCGCCTCGCCTGGGCGACCTCTGCTCGTGTAACCCCGACGTCACCTCGGGGCATATCAGCTTCATCGACACCCCCTCCTGGTGGTGAGGTGGTCACCATGCAGACTCCCCTTTTCGTCTTGAGGCTATTCTCGTAGCACCTTTTAGCCTCTTTTTGATCTGATTTGATGGTTACCACCATCCCCTCCATCGAAGGCAACTTCATTTTCATGTGCCTTGTGGACACCACAGCCCCTAACCTGTTTAGGGCTAGTCTGCCCAGCAGTATGTTGTAGGCAGATGGGGCGTTTACCACGAGGTACCTGATGTTCTCTGTGCGGCAGGCCACTCCATCAGTGAAAGTGGTCCTCAGCTCGATGTACTCTCGCACTTCCACTTGGTCTCCTGCGAACCCATACAAGCAGCCAACGTAGGGTCGCAGCTGATCAGGAGACAACTGCAACTTGTTGAATGTCGACCAGAACATCACATCGGCCGAGCTTCCTTGATCTACTAGCACTCGGTGCACCTTGCATGCGGCAGTGACAACTGAAATGACCACCGGATCGTTATCGTGGGGGATAACATCTCGGCGATCAGCTTTTGTGAAGACGAGGTCGATGTCTGGGAAGTGATCTTCTTCGCAGGTCTCCACTGCCATCACAGAACGTGCATACTTTTTGCGTTGCGAAGAAGTGCACCTTCCTCCTGAGAACCCACCTGATATAGTGTGGATCTCACCATGTATGGGCACTTCGTGCCCCTGGTGTGTCCTTGGTACAACGACCGCCTCGCCCTCTTGTGCCTCCTTCAGGTAGTCACTCAAGAACCCACTCTTCACTAACTCATCCAATTGGTGGCCCAAGGCCAGACAATTGCGAATGGGGTGACCAAAGGCCTGATGGAACTCGCACCAGGCGTTCTTGTTTGGTCCCAACCTCTTGTCACTCTTTGGGGGCATCTTCAACCTTTCTGCCACATTAGGAATGGAAATCAGCTCCACCACAAATTCATGCCTAGCTTGGGGCTTTCGGGGCTCATAGGGCTTCTATTTTCCTTGAGCCTTCTTCTCTGTGGTCGCCTCGTGCACCCGTAGGGGTTGAGGTCGACTAGGCACTCGGGGCCTTAATGAGACTGCGCTTTCTCGCTTCTCGTTGAGCTCTCCCTCAGCGACAATGTGGGCTACGACACGTCATTTTATGTCGCCGATAGTCTTGGGGCGGCTGCGGATCAAAGACTCGCTGAAAGGCCCTGGCAATACGCCTTTCCTGAAGGCGTGCACCACCATATCTTCATCCTTGGTGTGCAACCTTACCACCATCGCCCCAAACCTTTTGAGGTAATCTTTAAGGGACTCCCTCTAGTGCTGCTTGTAACGCCCCTCAAAATATTTGTTCATTTTTATATAATAAAATAAAGGTGAAACAATAATATCAAAAATTTAACATAGATATATACATAATATAATTCATCCATTAATACAAACGTGCCTCAAAATAATATCCCTTTTTGAGGAAGTTTTAATACATCTCCATACAGGAGTTTTCAAAATAAAACATAACAACAGCATTCAAAAACCGGCGATCTCCTCCTCCAGAAATGCTCACTGAGGAGCTCTACCACCTGCAACCTCATCTGCTCCCGTGCAAATATACACGATCATCACAGGTTTAAGAAAAACAACCACGATAAAAAACAAAGGGTAAGCTAGATATTTTTTAAAAACTTTAAATATGAAACTTTATATCAATAGAAAGCATAAATCTTCACACCATTCATAATCTATATCAATTTCAACCATCAATATCCCCATATTCCACAAACTCGTCAAGTGTCTATTCAATACATTCAATACTCATGGTTCACATGTTAGACTTTCCACTGACTCGTAACACATAGACACATGACTCTACTTCCGGAAGACTCGTGCGTTGAACTTAGCATCCAGAGACCTGCACCTGTCATACTACATTGCTGTAAAGTTCCCACAGCTATGCACATAAACATAATCTCGATCTCAATCTCAATATCATCACTCTATCAGTATGACAAGGTTAATCCATATAACAGGTCAAGTCAGTTATCTTTCAAACGACTTACCCATACATATGGACCTCCTTCGACTCTCACCAACTGAATGACTTCATCTATGTGATTCCATCATATCAGCAGAGTCAGGATCGCCTCATTCACAGGATACTTGTAACATCCCGCCAAATTACTTTTCATAAATATAAAATGAATTAAAGGTAAGACAATAATCTTTAAGTGAACATACGTATTTATATAAAATGTAGTTGCTCCTCACAGGGAGTTTAATACATAACCGGTCAAATCTTTTTAAAACTTAAACAAAATACAGTCAAATACATTGAAAACGGCGGTCTCCATACAAAAACCGGCGATCTCCTATCAGAAGGCCCAAAACAGCCGATCTGCTATCAGGACAGAATTCAGGCGATCACCACAAAGAGATAGAAACAGGCGATCTCTTCCCCGGCGACCACTCACTAAGGAGCTCTACTTCCTGGAAGATCATCTGTTCCCGTGTAAATTATACACGATCATCACAGTTTTAAGAAAACAGCCACAGAACCAAAACACGCAGGGTAAGCTAGATATTTTAAAGAGAGTTTAGATAGGAACTTTAAAGTCAAGATAAAACAAATTCAAGATACCCACGTAAAACTATAGATTTTCTCGTTCCCTTCACCTGATCGCCAAGAAATCACACATTTCACAATATTTTCAAGAGTCGTTCTATTCACATAATGCACCAAGTGTCTATCAATTCAATGTTTCTCATTTCTCACGTCAGACTTCCACTGACTCATCACACAAGACACTTGACACTACTTCCGGAAGACTCATGCATTGACTAGACTCATAGATTTGCACCTGTCATACTGCCCACTGTGAAATCACACACATTCACAGGGTCGCCGTGAAATCACACACATTCACAAGCGTATAAATGAATTTCAATATCATCACTATCCTAGCATGACAGGGTTAATCCACACAACAGGTCGAGCTCGTTCTCTTTCAAACAACTCACCCATACGTATGAACCTCCTTCGACTCTCAACGCCCGAATAACTTCATCTATATGATTCCATTATATCAGGAGAGTCAGGATATCATAACGAATCACCGGTCAATGCACATCCTACACGATCTTACAAGGTATTTTCTTTCCTAAAAATACTATGCCTTGATCTCACATTCACAACATTCAACACATCATATAACACTTAAATGAATGATTTCAATCACAACAAAACTCATTCCAAGGTTCATATTTTCGAATATCACATCTAAATCTCAAACAGTTTTCAAAATAACACCAAAAACAGGGGAGTTCACAAAACAACGCCAAAACCGGCGATCTTGTCCAAAAACAGGGGATTTCGAAATCTATATTTAAAACCGGCGACCACGTCGCCCAAACACATAGAACAGAGCATCACGAAGATGAAAATGAAACGGGCGACCACGTCGCCCTCACTTCAGAAACAGCTAATCTACGGCTTTTATTGAAAATACAGCTAGCTTCCCTTACCTGGACTTGCGCAAAACACCAAGAGCTCTGAAACCCAACGAAGCTCAAAGAATGCCTTGGCTCTGTTTTAGCGTCTGGTTTGTAGAACTTGCAGAGAATCTTCCAGGTGCTCTAATGGTAGTTGTCGCTCGTCGTAATGGTGCTTGAGGTTGCCTGAATCACAGCGCGAAGGAGAGAAAAGAGAGGGATGAAGATGCACTCACTCTTTCACTCTTGAGTCACCGTAACGTTCTTTGCCTCCCCTTGGTGGGTTTTTGAATCCAAGCCTACTTGTCCACACATGCTGCTGCCACCACCCCTTCTGCAGGAAAGCCTGAGTGTACTATTTCACTGAACAGTACGGCCACGGTTGTCTCTTGCGCCTGCCAACCACTGCCCTGAACAGTACGACCACTGTTGCCTCTTGTGCATGCCAACCACTGCCCTGAACAGTACGACCGCGAGTGTCTCTTGCGCATGCCAACATTCTGATGTCACTATTCTGAACCACTCTTTTTGTCTACGTGGCGCGCGTGCAGGACGTTTCATGCTGGAAGTCTGGGTCCCACTTTATCTGTGTGTAACTCGACATCGCGCGATAATCTTCCACCGATGACCGCTCGCGCGATGACTATCTACCGATGAACTCTCGCGCGATGACTCTCCACCGATGACATCTTGCGCGATGGCTCTCCACCGATGACTCATCCTGGCGGACGACCGATGTCTCGTGCCCTGGCGATGCCCGTATGCCTAGCGCCCTGGCGATGCCCGCATGCCTCGCGCCCTGGCGATGCCCGCATGCCTCTCACCCTGGCGATGCTCGCATGTGTAAGGACCTTGAAAAATTAAGTTGGAATAAAAAGGATTATTTTAAATAAATTCTAAGTATGTTTTTATTTAAGTTAAAAAGGAAGGAAAGTGCAGTCTAGAAAACTATAAGAGTTCTTTGTTAATACATGATCGCCGGTCGCCTAGACTACACGTCGTCGCCAGGGCGCGAGGCATGCAGGCGTCGCCAGGGCACGATGCATGCGGGCATCATCATGGGGAGACATTGGTCGTTCGCCAGGGAGAGGTCATCGGTGGATAGTCTTCGCGCGAGAGGTCATCGGTGGATTGTCTTCGCGCGAGAGGTCATCGGTGGATAGCCTTCGCGCGAGAGGTCATCGGTGGATGGACTTCGCGCGAGAGGTCATCGGTGGATTGTCTTCGCGCGAGAGGTCATCGGTGGATAAACTTCGCGCAAGTGGTCATCGGTGAAAGGTCATCGCGCGACGTCGAGTTACACACAGAGAAGGTAGGACCCAGACTTCCAGCATGGAACGTCCTGCACGCGCGCCACGTAGACAAAAAGGGTGGTTCAGAATAGTGACCTCAGAGTGTTAGCCTGCACAGAGGCACGCTCAGTAGTACTGTTCAGGGAGTGGTTGGCCTGCGCAAGAGACAACTGTAGTCGTACTGTTCAGGGAAATGTACACTCAGACTTCTCTGCAGAGTGGGGGTGGCAGCTGCTTTTGGTGGATAAGTTGGTTTAAGATGCAGAGACCCACTGCTGAGAGAAAAAAAGACGTTGCAGCATTCAAAGAGAGAAAGAGTGAGTTACCTCCCTTCTCCTCCAGATATCTCCTTCGCGCTGCGATTCTAGCACCTTCACACGAGAGTACGACAAGCGACAGTCACCATTAGAGCACCTGGGCAGTTCTCTGCAAGTCCTTCAACCAGACGCAAAAATAGAGCCAAGGCGTTCTTCAAGCTTCGTTGGGTTTCGGAACTCTAGGTGTTTGCGCAAGTCCAGGTAAGGGAAGCTAGACTTCATTTTCAATACAAGCCATAGTTTAGCTATTTGTGAAGTGAGGGCGACGTGGTCGCCGGTTTCGTTTTCATCTTCGTGAATGCTCTGTTCTATGTGGTTGGGCGACGTGGTCGCCGGTTTTATATACAGTCTTCGAAATACCTTGTTTTTGAACTAAGATCGCCGGTTTTGGCGTTGTTTGCGAACTCTCTGTTTTTGGTGTTGCTTTGAAAACTGTTTGAGATTCAAATGACATATTCGAAAACATGAACCTTTGAAATGACTATTGCGGTGATTGAATCATCTAGTTGAGAGTGGTATGATGTGTTGAATGTTGTGAATGTGGGATCGAGGCATAGTATTTTCAGGAAAGAAAATACCGTGTAAGATCGTGTAGGATGTGCATTGACCGGTGATTCGTCATGATATCCTGACTCTCCTGAGATAATGAATTCATATAGATGAAGTTATTCAGGCGTTGAGAGTCGAAGGAGGTTTGTAAGGACCTGTAAAATTGAATTGGAATGAAAGTGGTATATTTAAATAATTCCAGAAGATGTTATTATTTAAAATACAAAGAGCTGGTAAATGAAGTTTCGTAGTAGTCGGACCTCGGACGTCGCCCAAGATCTGGGGTCAGCTGGTAGAGGTCGGTCGGATGATGTGTGGATCAAGAAGAGTAAAGGAAGAAAAGTTAAGTTTAGAAGGCTATGGGATCGCCGGTCGCGTGCTAAACATGAGCGCCAGGGGGACGTCGCCAGGGCGCGAGGCATGCAGGCATCGTGCGGGCGCGAGAGGCATGCAGGCATCGCGCGGGGCGCGAGGCATGCGGGCATTGCCAGGGCGCGAGGCATGCGGGCATTGCCAGGGCGCGAGGCATGTGGACGTGGCCAAGGCGCGAGAGGCATGCGGGCATCGCCAGGGCGCGATGCATGTGGACGTAGCCAGGGCGCGAGAGTTATGAGGGCGTCGCCAGGGAAGACATCGGTCGTCTTCCAGGGCGAAGGAGACATCGGTCGTCTTCCAGGGCGAAGGAGACACCGGTCGTCTTCCAAGGCGAAGGTGACATCGGTCGTCTTCCAGGGCGAAGGATGTAACATCCCGCCAAATTTCTTTGAAAATAAATATAAAACGAAAATAAAGGTGACAAATAGATTGAAGTGAGCAAGATCTTTATATAAAATAAATAAGTTTCTCCTCACAGGGAGTTTAATACAAACGATCACTTCTCCATTAAAAACGTAAACGAAATACAATACAAAAGACAGATAGGCGATCTCCTGGCAAAAAGGGCGATCTCCTATAAGAAGGGCGATCTCCTTTCATATAGGCGATCTCCTATAAGAAGGGCGATCTCCTTTCATAAAGGCGATCTCCTATTATAAAGCAGCAAGAGGGGCGATCACCCAACAGAAAAGAAAACAGGCGATCTCCTTCCAGCGACAATTTTCTAAAGAGCTCTACTTCCTGCAACATCATCTGCTCCCGTGTAAATTATACACGATCATTACAGGTTTAAGAAAAGGCCACAACACAAACGAAAACACAGGGTAAGCTAGACATTTAAAAAGAGTTTAAATAAGGATACTTAAAATAAAATCAAGGTAAACAATTTCAAGATATTCACGTAAAGTTATCAAGTTTCTCATACTCTTCACCTGATCACCCAGAAATCACACATTTCACAATATTCTCAAGAGTCATTCTATTTCACAAAACTGCATCAAGTGTCTATTGTAACATCCCGCCAAAGTAATACATACATACAGGTATAATGAAATTAAATGTAACCAAATAATATTGAAGAGAATAACATGATAATATATATATTTGAAATGAAGTTGCTCCTCTTAGGGAGTTTAATACATAAACGAAATCAAATGTTTTTCGAAATTTAAAGAAAACAATCCAATACAGCAAGACCGGCGGTCTCCATACATAAAACCAGCGATCACCAGAAGTCCCCAAAAATAGGCGACTTGCTAGCCAGACATAAAATCGGCGATCTCATAACAGACGACCTCAAAACAGGCGATCTGATAGTAGGGCAAAATCCGGCGATCACCACCGAGAGGTGGAAATGGGCGATCTCAGCCCTCGGCGACCACCCATTAGGGAGCTCTTCTTCCTGGAAGATCATCTGCTCCCGTGTAACAATTACACGATCATCACAGTTTTGAGAAAACAACCACAATAACAGATAAAAGGGTAAGCTAGCCATTTTAAAGAGAGTTTAGAATAAGGCATTAAAATCATGAACATAATAGAGCAAGGTAAAACATTTTTCAAATATCTATGTAAAACGTAGAGCTACTCATCTCATTCACCTGATCGCCCAAAATCACACTTCACAACCTTCACCCATAGTCATTACATTTCACAATACAGCATCAAGTGTCTATCAATATTCAAGTTTCTCATTTCACCATTTCACATGTCAGACTTTCCACTGACTCACAAAGCATAGACACATGACACTACTTCCGGATTGACTCATGCATTGATTAGACTCGGAGATTTGCACCTGTCATACCATACCACTGTGAATCCACACAGCATGCGCATATACCATCTCATTGTTACCATTCTCTCGGTATGACAAGGTTAATCCACAAGACAGGTGGAGCTCGTTCTGTTTCACACGAGGCGCCCATCACATGGACCTCCTTCGACTCTCACCAACTGAGTAACTTCCTCTATGTGATTCCATTATCAGCAGAGTCAGGATATCTCGTTAGGAATCACCGATCAATGCACATCTATCATGGTCTTACACGGTATTTCCTTTCCTGAAAATACTATGCCTCGACCCCACATTCACAACATTCAACATATCATGCCACACTTAAAGGAATGATTTCAATCACAGCAAAACTCAATCCAAGGTTCTTATTTTCGAATATCCCATTTAAATCCCATACCGTTTCAAAGCAACATCAAAAACAGGGAGTTCGTAAACAACGCCAAAACCGGCGATCTAGTTCAAAATATGGTATTTCGAAGACTATGTTTATAACACCGGCGACCACGTCGCCCAAACACATAACACAAAGCATTTCATGAAGACGAAAGCGAAAACGGCGACCACGTCGCCCACCCTTCAGAAAAGGCTAAACGATGGTTCGTATTAAAGATGAAGGCTAGCTTCCCTTACCTGGACTTGCGCAACCACCAGGAGCTTCGAAATCCAACGAAGCTTGCAGAATACCTTGGCTCTGTTTTTCGCGTCTGGTTGAAGGACTTGCAGAGAACCTCCCAGGTGCTCTAATGGTGGCCGTCGCTCGTCGTACTCTCGTGTGAAGGTGCTAGAACCGCAGCGCGAAGGAGAGAATGGAGGAGAAGGGAGATAAACGCACCCTTTAGCTCTGGAACCACAGCAACGTTTCTTTCCTCTTCAGTAGTGGATTTCAGTGACTTAAACCAACTTATCCCTCCAAAAGCAGCTGCCACCACCTACTCTGCAGGGAAGTTTGCGTGCACGCTTCCCTGAACAGTACGACCACTGTTGCCTCTGGTGCATGCCAACCACTGCTCTGAACAGTACTGCCACTGTTGTCGCTTGTGCATGCCAGCCACTGCTCTGAACAGTACGACCGCGAGTGTCTCCCGCGCATGCCAACATTCTGATGTCACTATTCTGAACCACCCTTTTCGTCTACGTGGCGCGCGTGCAGAACGTCTCATGCTGGATGTCTGGGTCCCACGTTCTCTGTGTATAACTTAACGTAGCGCGATGACCTTTTCACCGATGACCACAGGCGCGAAGACTATCCACCGATGACCTCTCGCGCGAAGGCTAACAACCGATGACCTCTCGCGCGAAGGCTAACAACCGATGACCTCTCGCGCGAAGGCTAACAACCGATGACCTCTCGCGCGAAGGCTAACAACCGATGACCTCTCGCGCGAAGGTTAACAACCGATGACCTCTCGCGCGAGGGCTAGCAACCGATGACCTCTCGCGCGAGGGCTAGCAACCGATGACCTCTCCCCCTGATGATGCCCGCATGCCCCTCGCGCCCAGGCGATCCTGCATGCCTTGCGCCCTGGCGATGCTCGATGACACATCGCCACGCCTTCCTGGAGGTTCTTCATTCCACTATGTTACATCCAAGGTATTCTCTCCACAAGGCTTGGTGACGTCGGTAGCTTCACACTTCCAAGAGTTGATTAGCACAAGTCCTCGTGCGCCCAAGCGTGTAACGTTAAGGATGATTCTCTTATGCTCAAGTATAGAGCTTCGCCTGCCCAGCGTATCCAAGGTTTAACCCACACCTTGATACGCGTGGCTTTTGGGACGTACCAGGGTTGATCCAACATTTTGGCTACACACTAAGTGTAGTTTCGGCGATTAGGTGTACTCTAGGCGACAGGCTACTAGGTACACACAGGCGATAGGCGTTCAAGCATAAGCTAGGCGATAGGCGTTCAAGCATAAGCTAGGCGATAGGCGTTCAAGCATAAGCTAGGCGATAGGCGTTCAAGTGCCAGAGAAGTTGGAGATCGCCTACCCGCTTAATAACGGCGATCTCGTAGCTTTCTCAGCTATACATTCCTTCCTTTATATTTAAATAAACACGTGCTTCGAATTTATTTATAATATAACACTTTTATTCCAATATAAACTTCTAGGTTCTTACAATCTCCCCAACAAGAAAAATTTTCGCCCCCGAAAATGAATTACAAGGAAAAGAGGTATGGGTAGGCTTCCCTCATGGGTTCTTCTAACTCCCACGCTGAATCACCCGATTTCTCATCCCACACCACTTTCACCATGTTGATGGTCTTGCCTCTGAGTTGTTTACCCTGCCGGTCATCAATTCTAACTGGTTTTGCTTCAAAGGACAAGTCATCTCTGATCTGCACCTTCTCGGTCGTCTGCTGAATCAACTCTGGTTCAACCAATACTGCTTCCTGGTACCAGTACAAAGGAGTTCTGCATTTCCTTCCATACAAAGCTTCATACGTTGCCATCCCAATGCCAGCATGATCGCCGTTATTATAGGTAAACTCTTCTAACTCGGCTGGAGCCCTCCTGTAAGGTGCCATTGACACTGGTCCAGCCCCAGGTACCAAAATCAATAGAGAACTCCACTTCTCTCTTAGGAGGTAATCCGGATATTTCTTCTGAAATTACATCCATGAAATCTTTCACCACAGGTATCCAACTTACGTCCTCTTTATTCTTCACTCCCAACTGAGCTAGGATTCACGAAGCACCCCGCTTCTTTCTCCCAACTCCGACTACCCATGCTGAGCTGATAACACGTCTGCCTCTTGGAGGTCTGGAAACGCTATCTTCTGACTACCACAGACTACGAGAACGTGATTGGCAGCTAGTCAATCCATTCCCAGGATAACATTCAGATCCTGAAGAGGTAGGCAGATCAAGTTCACCTTGAATCTGCGTCCCTCTACTATCACTGGACATTCGGGGCAAACTGTAGAGGTCAACACCTGTCCTGATGCAGGTGTATAGGCCAACAGTTTCAAACGGCAACTCCTTCACTAGAAGGCCCAACTCGGCTACACACAGGCTTGACACAAAGGAGTGTGTCGCTCCAAAATCAAACAAAATTCTAACGCATCTACCAGCTATAGAGCAACATTCTGTACTAAGCTACCTGACTGAGATGCCTCCGCTCCAGTCATGGCAAACACTCTCCCTGCTGCCTGAGGTCGACTGCCTCCATTCCTCAACTGTTGGGATCCACTGGGTTGAGTCATCCTATTCTGGGTAGGACAATCTCTAGCAACGTGTCCCGTCTCTTGGCAGGCAAAACATCTCCTCCCTGGAGTCTTCTTGAAACATGCATTGGAGGCGTGTGGTCCACCACAGTGAAGACACTTGGGTTCCCAAGGTTGCTGCTGTTGAAACTGGGGAGGCACTGCTATTGCCCGATGTGGTGGAGGTCTCGCATAGGGCTGGCTTTGTGGGTGCTGTGCCTTAGCCTTCCCACTGGAAGAACCTCCTGGGTGTGACCTGATCACCCGAGACTCACCCTTTTCCAGGGTCTCCACCATCTTCGCCTTCTCCACTAAGGCGTGGAATTCCCTGATGCACATCGGGGCTATGGTCCTCTTCAGCCCATGCTTCAGCCCCTCTTCGAATTTCCTACATCTCCAGGCCTCGGAGGTCGCCTGGGTATAGAACCGGGCGAGGTACTCAAAACGAGCAGCATAGGCGTTTACTGACATGTCCCCCTGCTCCAACTTTAAGAACTCAGCTTCCCTTGCAAACTTGGCGCTGTCTGGGAAGTACTTCTCTAAGAACTTCACCCTGAAGCTCTCCCAATCCAGAACATCCTCTCGGGCCTCCATCATTTGCTGAGCTCCCATCCACCAGAACTCAGCTTCTCCTGATAGCAGATACGTGGCAAACAACAGCTTCTTCTCTTCAGGGCAGGAGGTCGCCCTAAAGATTTTCTCCAGCTCCCTGACCCACTGATCTGCCTGATCAGGGGTAGCATTCCCACTGAACTTAGGTGGGTTGTGCCTCATGAACTCAGCCAGTCCCATCTGTTCTTGGGGCTGACCGACGTGGGAGTTTGTCTCAGCCGACCGAGCAGTTTCCCAGTGTTGCATTGTGGCTTGATGGTTCTGAGCCATCGCCGCATTCTGCTGCTGAATGGCAGTCGCCATCATCTCGATAGCCTTGGCGATCTGGCTCATCTCTGAGGAAGGTTGGGGTGGGGTAGCAGGTCTACGTGCCATCTTCTTCGTTCTGAATTCTGAATCTATGGGCTTCTATATTCCCTACAACTATAAGAATGAAATCGATAAGAATCAATTCATTCAAGGGGTAACAGCTAGACCTTACACAGGTCAGCATCTCAAAGTCATTAAGAATTTGAGTTCATCCACAGAATCATAATGCTTATAACATCAAGCATAACACCAGTACAACTACTGGTATGCAGTCACCAATCTAATCAACCATTTTCAATCAATTACAAAGACACTCAAGAGAATGAGATAGCCCACACCAGAAGTCAATATATGCTAAACATCAAACCTTTGGAATTAAGATTGAGACTCATCTCGATCCAGTTATGAGTGTGCACCCTCACTACTTTATCAAGGCCTTCTCATTCTTAATACTAAGATTTTCAATTAGAACATATATTCACCAAAGCACACACAAAATTTCAATACAAAAACGTTTGAAAACCTTTCACTATAGTTGTTATTTTAAACTCAAATAACTTTCATGAGCAGAAGAAACACAATGGATCCACAGCCCTCAGGTCATCCTAAGGACGAACTGCTCTGATACCATTAATGTAACATCCCGCTAAAGTAATACATACATACAGGTATAATGAAATTAAATGTAACCAAATAATATTGAAGAGAATAACATGATAATATATATATTTGAAATGAAGTTGCTCCTCTTAGGGAGTTTAATACATAAACGAAATCAAATGTTTTTCGAAATTTAAAGAAAACAATCCAATACAGCAAGACCGGCGGTCTCCATACATAAAACCAGCGATCACCAAAAGTCCCCAAAAATAGGCGACTTGCTAGCCAGACATAAAATCGGCGATCTCATAACAGACGACCTCAAAACAGGCGATCTGATAGTAGGGCAAAATCCGGCGATCACCACCGAGAGGTGGAAATGGGCGATCTCAGCCCTCGGCGACCACCCATTAGGGAGCTCTTCTTCCTGGAAGATCATCTGCTCCCGTGTAACAATTACACGATCATCACAGTTTTGAGAAAACAACCACAATAACAGATAAAAGGGTAAGCTAGCCATTTTAAAGAGAGTTTAGAATAAGGCATTAAAATCATGAACATAATAGAGCAAGGTAAAACATTTTTCAAATATCTATGTAAAACGTAGAGCTACTCATCTCATTCACCTGATCGCCCAAAATCACACTTCACAACCTTCACCCATAGTCATTACATTTCACAATACAGCATCAAGTGTCTATCAATATTCAAGTTTCTCATTTCACCATTTCACATGTCAGACTTTCCACTGACTCACAAAGCATAGACACATGACACTACTTCCGGATTGACTCATGCATTGATTAGACTCGGAGATTTGCACCTGTCATACCATACCACTGTGAATCCACACAGCATGCGCATATACCATCTCATTGTTACCATTCTCTCGGTATGACAAGGTTAATCCACAAGACAGGTGGAGCTCGTTCTGTTTCACACGAGGCGCCCATCATGGACAGGTGGAGCTCGTTCTGTTTCACACGAGGCGCCCATCCTGGATAGGTGGAGCTCGTTCTGTTTCACACGAGGCGCCCATCACATGGACCTCCTTCGACTCTCACCAACTGAGTAACTTCCTCTATGTGATTCCATTATCAGCAGAGTCAGGATATCTCGTTAGGAATCACCGATCAATGCACATCTATCATGGTCTTACACGGTATTTCCTTTCCTGAAAATACTATGCCTCGACCCCACATTCACAACATTCAACATATCATGCCACACTTAAAGGAATGATTTCAATCACAGCAAAACTCAATCCAAGGTTCTTATTTTCGAATATCCCATTTAAATCCCATACCGTTTCAAAGCAACATCAAAAACAGGGAGTTCGTAAACAACGCCAAAACCGGCGATCTAGTTCAAAATATGGTATTTCGAAGACTATGTTTATAACACCGGCGACCACGTCGCCCAAACACATAACACAAAGCATTTCATGAAGACGAAAGCGAAAACGGCGACCACGTCGCCCACCCTTCAGAAAAGGCTAAACGATGGTTCGTATTAAAGATGAAGGCTAGCTTCCCTTACCTGGACTTGCGCAACCACCAGGAGCTTCGAAATCCAACGAAGCTTGCAGAATACCTTGGCTCTGTTTTTCGCGTCTGGTTGAAGGACTTGCAGAGAACCTCCCAGGTGCTCTAATGGTGGCCGTCGCTCGTCGTACTCTCGTGTGAAGGTGCTAGAACCGCAGCGCGAAGGAGAGAATGGAGGAGAAGGGAGATAAACGCACCCTTTAGCTCTGGAACCACAGCAACGTTTCTTTCCTCTTCAGTAGTGGATTTCAGTGACTTAAACCAACTTATCCCTCCAAAAGCAGCTGCCACCACCTACTCTGCAGGGAAGTTTGCGTGCACGCTTCCCTGAACAGTACGACCACTGTTGCCTCTGGTGCATGCCAACCACTGCTCTGAACAGTACTGCCACTGTTGTCGCTTGTGCATGCCAGCCACTGTTCTGAACAGTACGACCGCGAGTGTCTCCCGCGCATGCCAACATTCTGATGTCACTATTCTGAACCACCCTTTTCGTCTACGTGGCGCGCGTGCAGAACGTCTCATGCTGGATGTCTGGGTCCCACGTTCTCTGTGTATAACTTAACGTAGCGCGATGACCTTTTCACCGATGACCACAGGCGCGAAGACTATCCACCGATGACCTCTCGCGCGAAGGCTAACAACCGATGACCTCTCGCGCGAAGGCTAACAACCGATGACCTCTCGCGCGAAGGCTAACAACCGATGACCTCTCGCGCGAAGGCTAACAACCGATGACCTCTCGCGCGAAGGTTAACAACCGATGACCTCTCGCGCGAGGGCTAGCAACCGATGACCTCTCGCGCGAAGGTTAACAACCGATGACCTCTCGCGCGAGGGCTAGCAACCGATGACCTCTCCCCCTGATGATGCCCGCATGCCCCTCGCGCCCAGGCGATCCTGCATGCCTTGCGCCCTGGCGATGCTCGATGACACATCGCCACGCCTTCCTGGAGGTTCTTCATTCCACTATGTTACATCCAAGGTATTCTCTCCACAAGGCTTGGTGACGTCGGTAGCTTCACACTTCCAAGAGTTGATTAGCACAAGTCCTCGTGCGCCCAAGCGTGTAACGTTAAGGATGATTCTCTTATGCTCAAGTATAGAGCTTCGCCTGCCCAGCGTATCCAAGGTTTAACCCACACCTTGATACGCGTGGCTTTTGGGACGTACCAGGGTTGATCCAACATTTTGGCTACACACTAAGTGTAGTTTCGGCGATTAGGTGTACTCTAGGCGACAGGCTACTAGGTACACACAGGCGATAGGCGTTCAAGCATAAGCTAGGCGATAGGCGTTCAAGCATAAGCTAGGCGATAGGCGTTCAAGTGCCAGAGAAGTTGGAGATCGCCTACCCGCTTAATAACGGCGATCTCGTAGCTTTCTCAGCTATACATTCCTTCCTTTATATTTAAATAAACACGTGCTTCGAATTTATTTATAATATAACACTTTTATTCCAATATAAACTTCTAGGTTCTTACATCTATCAATTCAATGTTTCTCATTTCTCACGTCAGACTTCCACTGACTCATCACACAAGACACTTGACACTACTTCCGGAAGACTCATGCATTGACTAGACTCATAGATTCTCACCTGTCATACTGCCCACTGTGAAATCACACACATTCACAGGGTCGCCGTGAAATCACACACATTCACAAGCGTATAATGAATCTCAATATCATCACCATCCAAGCATGACAGGGTTAATCCACACAACAGGCCGAGCTCGTTTTGTTTCACACGACTCACCCATACGTATGAACCTCCTTCGACTCTCAACGCCTGAATAACTTCATCTATATGAATTCATTATCTCAGGAGAGTCAGGATATCATGACGAATCACCGGTCAATGCACATCCTACACGATCTTACACGGTATTTTCTTTCCTGAAAATACTATGCCTCGATCCCACATTCACAACATTCAACACATCATACCACTCTCAACTAGATGATTCAATCACCGCAATAGTCATTTCAAAGGTTCATGTTTTCGAATATGTCATTTGAATCTCTAACAGTTTTCAAAGCAACACCAAAAACAGAGAGTTCGCAAACAACGCCAAAACCGGCGATCTAGTTCAAAAACAAGGTATTTCGAAGTCTGTATTTAAAAACCGGCGACCACGTCGCCCAAACACATGGAACAGAGCATTCACGCAGATGAAAACGAAACCGGCGACCACGTCGCCCTCATTTCAGAAATAACTAAACTATCGCTTGTAATGAAAATGAAGTCTAGCTTCCCTTACCTGGACTTGCGGAAACACTTAGAGTTCCGAAACCCAACAAAGCTTGAAGAACGCCTTGGCTCTGTTTTTGCGTCTGGTTGAAGGACTTGCAGAGGACTGCCCAGGTGCTCTAATGGTGGCTGTCGCTCGTCGTACTCTCGTGTGAAGGTGTTAGAATCGCAGCGCGAAGGAGGCAACTGGAGGAGAAGGGAGGTAACTCACTCTTTCTCTCTTTGAAGGCTGCAACGTTTCTTCCTCTCAGCAGTGGGTTTTCTGCATCTTAAACCAACTTATCCACCAAAAGCAGCTGCCACCACCCACTCTGCAGAGAAGTCTGAGAACCACTGCTCTGAACAGTACTGCCACTGTTGTCGCTTGTGCATGCCAGCCACTGCTCTGAACAGTACGACCGTGAGTGTCTCCCGCGCATGCCAACATTCTGATGTCACTATTCTGAACCACCCTTTTTGTCTACGTGGCGTGCGTGCACTACGCTTCATGCTGGGAGTCTGGGTTTTACCTTCTCGGTGTGAAACTCGACGTCGCGCGATAACTTTCCACTGCTGACTCATCCTGGCGAACGACCGATGTCTCCTTCGCCCTGGAAGACGACCGATGTCTTCCTCTGGGAGACAACCGATGTCTTCCCTGGCGACGCCCTCATAACTCTCGCGCCTTGGCCACGTCCACATGCCTCGCGCCCTGGCAATGCCCGCGTGCCTCGCGCCCGCGCGATGCCCGCATGCCCCTCGCGCCCGCGCGATGCCTGCATGCCTCTCGCGCCCGCGCGATGCCTGCATGCCTCTCGCGCCCGCGCGATGCCTGCATGCCTCTCACGCCCGCGCGATGTCCACCCGGCGCTCATGTGTAGCAGGCGACCGGCGACCTCGTAGCCTTCTAAACTTAACTTTTTCCTCCCTTTCTATTCTAAATAAAAACATACTTAGAATTCATTTAAAATAGAACTCTTTTATTCCAATTTAATTTTTCAGGTCCTTACAAAGGAGACATCGGTCGTTCGCCAGGATGAGTCAGCAGTGGAAGGTTATCGCGCGATGTCGAGTTGCACACAGAGAAGGTAAGACCCAGACTCCCAGCATGAAGCGTAGTGCACGCACGCCACGTAGACAAAAAGGGTGATTCAGAGTGGTGACATCAGAATGTTGGCATGCGCAGGAGACACTCGCGGTCGTACTGTTCAGAGCAGTGACTGGCATGCACAAGCGACAACAGAAGTCGTACTGTTCAGAGCAGTGGTTGGCATGCACAAGCGACAACAGTGGTCGTACTGTTCCGGGCAGTGGTTCTCAGACTTCTCTGCAGAGTGGGTGGTGGCAGCAGCAGCATGCGTGGACAGGTAAGTTGAGATTCAAAAGCCACTGCGTGAAGGCAAAGAGCATTACAGACTCAAGAGTGTGAGAGTGAGTGCAAACTCCCTTCCCCCTTCTTCTCTCCTTTGCGCTGCAACTCAGGCAACCTCCAGCACCTGTGCGACGAGCGACGACAGCCCTTGGAGCACCTGGGAGTTTCTCTGCAAGTTCTACCAACCAGGCACTGAAAACAGAGCTAAGGCATCCTTCAAGCTCGGTGGGTTTGAGCTCTCGGTGTTTTGCGCAAGTCCAGGTAAGGGAAGCTAGCCTTCATTTTCAATACAAGCCATAGATTAGCTGTTTCTGAAGTGAGGGCGACGTGGTCGCCGGTTTCGTTTTCATCTTCGTGAATGCTCTGTTTCTATGTGTTTGGGCGACGTGGTCGCCAGTTTTATATACAGACTTCGAAATACCTTGTTTTTGAACCAGATCGCCGGTTTTGGCGTTATTTGCGAACTCCCTGTTTTTGATGTTGCTTTGAAACTGTTTGAGATTTAAATGAGATATTCGAAAATAAGAACCTTGGATTGAGTTTTGCTGTGATTGAAATCTTTCCTTTAAGTGTTATGTGATGTGTTGAATGCTGTGAATGTGGGATCGAGGCATAGTATTTTCAGGAAAGGAAATACCGTGTAAGATCGTATGTAATGTGTATTGACCTGGGGCTTGTCTAGAAGGAGATATCCTGACTCTGCTGATATAATGGAATCACGTAGATGAAGTTATTCAGTTGTGGAGAGTCGAAGGAGGTTCATACGTATGGGTGAGTTGTTCAAAAGGGAACGAGCTCGGCCTGTTATATGAATTAACCTTGTCATACCGGGGGAGTTATTGACATTGAGACTATATGCGCATGGCTATGTGGATTTCACAGCAACCCTGTGTGGATTTCACAGTGGTATGGTATGACAGGTGCAAATCTCTGGGCCTGAGTCAACGCACGAGTCAATCCGGAAGTAGTGTCAAGTGTCTTGTGTGATGAGTCAGTGGAAGTCTGACGTGAGAATGAGAAACTTTGATTCGATAGACACTTGATGAATGTTTGAGATTTTAATGACCTTGAGGAATCGTGCAATATGTATTTTAGTTGATGGTTCACGAGGGTATCTTAAATTTGTTTTATCATGATCTTTAAGTTCATATCTAACCCCTTTTAAATGTCTAGCTTACCCTGCGTTTTCTTTTGTGTTGTGGCCTTTTCTTAAATCTGTAATGATCGTGTATAATTTACACGGGAGCAGATGATGTTGCAGGAAGTAGAGCTCCTTAGAAAATTGTCGCTGGAAGGAGATCGCCTGTTTTCTTTTCTGTTGGGTGATCGCCCCTCTTGCTGCTTTATAATAGGAGATCGCCTTTATGATAGGAGATCGCCCTTTCTGCCAGGAGATCGCCTATCTGTCTTTTGTATTGTAATTCGTTTACGTTTTTAATGGAGAAGTGATCGTTTGTATTAAACTCCCTGTGAGGAGAAACCTTATTCTCATATATAAAATTTTAATTCACTTCAATCCATTTGTTACTTTTATTTTCATTATATAAATACATATGTATAGTAATTTTGGCGGGATGTTACAAGGTTCATACGTATGGGTGAGTTGTTTGAAAGAGAACGAGCTCGACCTGTGGTGTGGATTAACCCTGTCATGTTTGGATGGTGATGATATTGAGATTCGTTATACGCTTGTGAATGTGTGTGATTTCACGGCGACCCTGTGAATGTGTGTGATTTCACAGTGGGCAGTATGACAGGTGCAGATCTATGAGTCTAGTCAATGCACGAGTCTTCCGGAAGTAGTGTCAAGCGTCTTGTGTGCTGGGTCAGTGGTAGTCTGACGTGTGGAATGAGGAACTTGGAATTTATAGACACTTGATGCTGTTTGTGAAATAGAACGACTCTGGGAAATATTGTGAAATGTGTGGTTTCTGGGCGATCAGGTGGAGGGTATGAGCAACTCTAAGTTTTACATGGATATCTTGAAAAATGTTTTTACCTTGATTTTAATGTTCTTATTTAAACTCTCTTTAAAATATCTAGCTTACCCTGCGTGTTTTGGTCCTGTGGCTGTTCTCTTAAAACTGTGATGATCGTGTAATTGTTACACGGGAGCAGATGATCTTCCAGGATGTAGAGCTCCTTAGTGAGTGGTCGCCGAGGAAGAGATCGCCGGTTTTCTACCTCTTGGTGGTGATCGCTGGATTTATGTCCTGCTGCAGATCGCCTGTTTTGGGCCTTCTGTTACCAGATCGCCGGTTCATGTATGGAGATCGCCGGTCTTGTTGTATTTGGTTGAATTTCGTTTTAAATTTTGAAAACATTTGACATGGTTATGTATTTAACTCCCTAAGAGGAGCAACTTCATTTCTTATATATATAATATCATGTACTCTTCAATATTATTTGTTTACCTTTATTTTCATTATACATGTATGTATGGTTTTATTTTGCGGGATGTTACATTAATGGTATCAGAGCAGTTCGTCCTTAGGATGACCTGAGGGCTGTGGATCCATTGTGTTTCTTCTGCTCATAAAATCTATTTGAGTTTTAAATAACAACTATAGTGAAAGGTTTTCAAAACGTTTTTGGTATTGAAATTTTGTGTGTGCTTTAGTGAATGTATGCTCTAATTGAAAATCTTGGTATTAAGAATGAGAAGATCCTGATAAAGTAATGAGGGTGCACACTCATAACTGGATCGAGATGATTCTTAATCTTAATTCCAAAGGTTTGATGTTTAGCCTACACTGAATTCTGGTGTGATTTATTTAGTGATCTTGTAATTGACTGAGAGTGGTTGATTGGATTAATGACTGCATACCAGTAGTTGTTCTGGTGTTATGCTTGATGTTATAAGCATTATGATCCTGTTGATGAACTCAAATTCTAAATGACTTTGAGATGTTGACCTTTGTAAGGTCTAGATGTTACCTCCTGAATGAATCGATTTCTTATCGATCTCATTCTTATAGGTGTGGGGGGGGGGGGGGGGATATAGAAACCAATAGTTTCCTAATCTTCTACAGAGAAGAATGGCTCCTAGACAGCCTACCCCTCCCAAACCTTCTGCTGTAATGGGCCAGATCGCCAGGGCCATTGGGATGATGGCGAGTACCATCCAACAGCAGAGTACGGCGATGTCTCAGAATCACCAAGCTACGCTGCAGTATGAGGAGACCGCCAGATCGGCTGCAACCCCAACGTCGGTCAGCCTCAGGAGCACATGGGACTGACCGAGTTCATGAGGCGCAACCCACCCAAGTTCAGTGGGAATGCTACCCCTGATCAAGCAGATCAGTGGGTCAGAGAGTTGGAGAAAATCTTTAGGGCGACCTCCTGCCCTGAAGAGAAGAAATTGCTGTTCGCCACTTATCTGCTATCAGGAGAAGCTGAGTTCTGGTGGATGGGAGCTCATCAGATGATGAAGGCCCGAGGGGATGTATTGGATTGGGAGAGCTTCAGGGTGAAGTTCTTGGAGAAATACTTCCCTGACTGCGCCAAGTTTGCGAGGGAAGCTGAGTTCCTGAAGTTGGAGCAGGAGGATATGTCAGTGAACGCCTATGCTGCTCGTTTTGAGTACCTCGCCCGGTTCTATACCCAGGCGACCTCCGAGGCCTGGAGGTGTAGGGAGTTTGAAGAGGAACTGAAGCATGAGCTGAAGAAGACCATATCCCCGATGTGCATAAGAGAATTTCACACCTTAGTGGGGAAGGCGATGATGGTGGAGGCACGGGAGAAGAGTGACTCTCGGGTGATCAGGTCACACCCAGGGGGTTCTTTAAGTGGGAAGGCCAAGGTGCAGCACCCACAAAACAAGCCTTATGCGGGACCTCCACCACATCGGGCAGGGGCAGTTTCGCCCCAGTTCCAGCAGCAACAAAGATGGAAACCTAGATGCCAAAAGATGGGGCACATATCTAGAGATTATCCTAGCAGAAATAGGATGACTCAATCCAGTGGTTCCCAACAGATGAGGAATGAAGGCAGCAAACCTCAGGCAGCAGGGAGAATGGTTGCCATGACAGGAGCAGAGGTGCCTCAGTCAGGTAACTTGGTGGAAGGTGCTTCGTGATACTCGCTCGGTCGGAGGTGGAGAATAAAGGGGACGTAAACAGAATACACGTGGTGAAAGACTTCACGGATGTATTCCCAGAAGAAGTACCTGGGTTACCCCCTAAGAGAGAAGTGGAATTCTCTATTGACTTGGTGCCTGGAGCTGGACCAGTGTCAATGGCACCTTACAGGATGGCACCAGCCGAGTTAGTGGAGTTAAAGAAGCAAGTGGAAGAGTTGCTGGAGAAGCAATTCATCAGACCCAGTGTATCTCCATGGGGAGCTCCAGTGCTCCTAGTCAAGAAGAAGGATGGAGGGTCTCGGCTGTGTATAGATTACAGGCAGTTGAACAAGTTGACCATCAAGAACAAGTACCCCCTGCCTAGGATTGATGATTTGATGGACCAAATTCATGGGGCCTTGGTGTTCTCCAAGATTGATCTGAGATCGGGGTACCACCAAATTTTGGTAAAAGCTGAGGATGTTCAAAAGACAGCTTTTAGGTCTCGGTATGGGCACTATGAGTATGTAGTGATGCCGTTTGGAGTCACCAATGCTCCAGCCCTGTTCATGGACTACATGAATAGGATTTTTCGCCCTTTCTTGGATAAGTTTGTGGTGGTCTTCATAGATGACATCCTCATTTATTCAAGGACCGAGGAAGAGCATGAGGAACACCTGAGGACAGTATGGGAGATCCTGAGGGAGAAGCAACTCTACGCCAAGTTCTCTAAGTGTGAGTTCTGGCTGAGGGAAGTCAACTTCTTAGGACACGTGATATCTGCCCAGGGGATCTCGGTGGATCCAGCCAAGGTAGAGGCAGTGCTGCAGTGGGAACGTCCTAAGACAGTCACCGAGATAAGGAGCTTTGTGGGGTTGGCGGGCTACTATCGGAGGTTTATTGAGGATTTTTCCAAGGTAGTGGCTCCTTTAACACAACTGACCCGCAAGGATCAACCTTTTGCTTGGACCGACCGATGTGAGCAGAGCTTCATGGAACTAAAGGAGAGGTTGACCAGTGCTCCAGTGCTGGTGATCCCCGAGGTAGGAAGACCTTTTGATGTCTTCTGTGACGCTTCACATCAAGGCTTGGGATGTGTTTTAATGCAAGAGAAGAGAGTGGTTGCATATGCTTCAAGGCAACTCAAGGTTCATGAGAGAAAACTACCCTACGCATGACTTGGAGTTGGCGGCTGTGGTATTTGCCTTGAAAATCTGGAGGCACTATTTATATGGAGCTCGGTTCCAAGTGTTCAGTGACCATAAGAGCCTGAAATACCTGTTCGATCAGAAGGAACTAAACATGAGACAAAGAAGGTGGATGGAGTTCCTAAAGGACTACGATTTTCAACTCAGGTATCACCCAGGGAAGGCCAATGTAGTGGCAGATGCCTTGAGTAGGAAGTCTATACAAGTCGCCACCATGATGATGGAAGAGCAGAAACTGATCGAGCAGTTCAGAGACTTAAACCTTGGAGTAGAATTTCACGTGAATCACATTAGTTGTAGTAAGCTGACTATAACTAATGACTTCCTTGGGATGTTAAGGGATAAGCAGTTGGAGGACCCTAGTCTAAAGCGTACTGTGGAGTCACTAGGGACAGATCAGGCGAGAGACTTTGTGATGGGCGATGATGGGATCTTGAGATTTAATGGCAGAATTTGCATCCCTGCAAATGAAGAGTTGAAGAAGATGATCCTAGAAGAAGGTCATATGAGTCGCCTTAACCTTCACCCAGGCATGAACAAGATGTACCATGACTTGAAGGAGTCATTTTGGTGGTCGGGCATGAAGAGAGACATCGCCCAGTATGTTGCAACCTGCTTAACGTGTCAGAAGGCAAAGGTAGAACACCAAAGACCTGGCGGGTTGTTGCAGCAACTGGATATCCCTGAATGGAAATGGGACAGCATCGCCATGGATTTTGTCACCCATTTACCCAGATCGGTAAAGGGTCATGATGCAATCTGGGTTATCATTGATAGGCTGACAAAGAGTGCTGTAAGGACCTGTAAAATTGAATTGGAATGAAAGTGGTATATTTAAATAATTCCAGAAGATGTTATTATTTAAAATACAAAGAGCTGGTAAATGAAGTTTCGTAGTAGTCGGACCTCGGACGTCGCCCAAGATCTGGGGTCAGCTGGTAGAGGTCGGTCGGATGACGTGTGGATCAAGAAGAGTAAAGGAAGAAAAGTGTAGTTTAGTAGTACATGATCACCGGTCGCCTGCTACACATGAGCGCCAGGGCGCGAGAGGCATGCGGGCATCGCCAGGGCGCGAGGCATGTGGACGTGGCCAGGGCGCGAGAGGCATGCGGGCATCGCCAGGGCGTGAGGCATGAGGGCGTCGCCAGGGATAGACATCGGTCGTCTCCCAAGAGAGTCATCGGTCGTCTTCCAGGGCGAGGGATACATCGGTCGTCTTCCAGGGCGAGGGAGACATCGATCGTCTCCCAGGGCGAGGGAGACATCGGTCGTCTTCTAGGACGAGGGAGACATCGGTCGTTCGCCAGGATGAGTCAGCGGTGGAAAGTTATCGCGCGACGTCGAGTTTCACACAGAGTAAAGTGGGACCCAGACTCCCAGCATGAAACGTCCTGCACGCGCGCCACGTAGACAAAAAGGGTGGTTCAGAATAGTGACATCAGAAAGTTGGCATGCGCAAGAGACACTCACGGTCGTACTGTTCAGAGCAGTGGTTGGCATGCACAAGCGACAACAGTGGTCGTACTGTTCAGAGCAGTGGTTGGCATGCACAAGCGACAACAGTGGTCGTACTGTTCAGGGCAGTGGTTCTCAGGCTTTCCTGCAAAAGGGGTGGCAGCAGCAGCCTACGTGGGCAGGTAAGCTGGGATTCAAAAGCCACCGCGGGAAGGCAAAGAGCATTACAGACGCAAGAGTGTTAGAGTGAGTGCAAACTTCCTCCCTCCCTTCTTCTCTCCTTTGCGCTGCAACTCAGGCAACCTCCAGCACCTGTGCGACGAGCGACGACAGCCCTTGGAGCACCTGGGAGTTTCCATGCAAGTCCTTCAACCAGACGCAAAAACAGAGCCAAGGCGTTGTTCAAGCTTCGTTGGGTTTTGAGCTCTCGGTGTTTTGCGCAAGTCCAGGTAAGGGAAGCTAGACTTCATTTTCAATACAAGCCATAGTTTAGTTATTTCTGAAGTGAGGGCGACGTGGTCGCCGGTTTTCGTTTTCATCTTTGTAAAATGCTCTGTGCTATGTGTTTGGGCGACGTGGTCGCCGGTTTTAAATGCAGACTTCGAAATACCCTGTTTTTGGACTAGATCGCCGGTTTTGGCGTTGTTTGCGAACTCCCTGTTTTTGGTGTTGCTTTGAAAACGGTTTGAGATTTAAATGAGATATTTGAAAATAAGAACCTTGGAGTGAGTTTTGCTGTGATTGAAATCATTCCTTTAAGTGTTATGTGATGTGTTGGATGTGGTGAATGTGGGATCGAGGCATAGTATTTTCAGGAAAGAAAATACCGTGTAAGATCGTGTAGGATGTGCATTGATCGGTGATGTCTATAATGGGATTATCCTGACTCTCCTGAGATAATGGATTCATATAGATGAGGTTATTCAGGCGTTGAGAGTCGAAGGAGGTTCATATGTATGGGTGAGTCGTGTGAAACAGAACGAGCTCGGCCTGTCATATGGATTAACCCTGTCATACTGTAAGAATGGTGAACTTGAGATCGAGAATGTGTTGATGCGCATAGCTGTGGAAACATTACAACAGCTTTGTATGACAGGTGCAGAATCTCTGAGTCTAGTCAATGCACGAGTCTTCCGGAAGTAGTGTCAAGTGTCTTGTGTGCTGGGTCAGTGGTGGTCTGACATGTGAAATGAGGAACTTGAAATTTATAGACACTTGATGCAGTTTTGTGAAATAGAATAACTCTTGAGAATATTGTGAAATGTGTGATTTCTGGACGATCAGGTGAAGGGTATTGAGAAAATCTATAGCTTTACGTGGATATCTTGAAAATTGCTTACCCTGATTTTAATGTTCTTATTTAAACTCTCTTTAAAATATCTAGCTTACCCTGCGTGTTTTGCTCGTTGGCTGTTTTTCTCTTTAAACTGTGATGATCGTGTATAATTTACACGGGAGCAGATGATGTTGCAGGAAGTAGAGCTCCTTAGTGAATTGTCGCTGGAAGGAGATCGCCTGTTTTCAATTTCCGTTGGGCGATCACCCCTTTTGCTGCTTTCTGATAGGAGATCGCCTATATGATAGGAGATCGCCCTTGTAATAGGAGATCGCCCTTCTGTCAGGAGATCGCCTATCTTTCTATTGTATTGTAATTTGTTTATGTTTTAATGGAAAAGTGATCGTATTTGTATTAAACTCCCTGGGAGGAGAAACTTTATTTACTTATATACAATTTCATTCACTTCAATCTATTTGTTATTTTTATTTTCATTATATAAATATGAATAGTATTTTGGCGGGATGTTACAAGTGCCCACTTCCTTCCAGTGAATATGAAGATGCCTATGGCCAAGCTGGCACAGTTATACATCCAAGGAATAGTGAGGTTGCATGGAGTGCCTTCCAGCATCGTTTCAGATAGAGATCCCAGGTTCACTTCACGGTTTTGGCAGACCTTACAAGAGTGCTTGGGAACTAAGTTGAGGATGAGCTCTACATACCATCCCCAAACAGATGGTCAGTCAGAGAGAACGATACAATCCTTGGAAGATCTGCTGAGGACGTGCGTCTTGGATCAATTGGGAAGTTGGGACGAGGTGTTGCCACTAGTGGAGTTTACCTATAATAATAGCTACCACGCCAGTATTGGGATGGCACCTTATGAAGCCCTTTATGGGAGGAAATGCAGAACCCCCTTATGTTGGTACCAGGAGGGCGAGGCAGTCTTGGTTGGGCCAGAGTTGATTCAGCAGACGACCGAGAAAGTGCAACAGATACAAAGTAGGATGAAAGCTTCTCAAAGTAGGCAGAAGTCCTATGCAGATCAGAGGAGAAAGCCTTTGGAGTTTGCTGCTGGAGACCACGTGTTCATGAAAGTTACACCAACCAAGGGTGTAGGACGGGCGATCAGGTCAAAGAAGTTGTCTCCTAAATTCGTGGGACCATATCAGATCTTGAGAAGGATTGGTCCAGTGGCTTATGAGATCGCCCTACCTCCCCATCTGGCGAATCTGCACAATGTCTTTCACGTGTCACAGCTGAGGAAGTACATGGCAGACCCTAGTCATGTGCTGGATGTAGACGATGTGCAGATCAGGGATGACTTGTCCTTTGAAACAAAACCAGTCAGGATTGACGATCGGCAAAGTAAACAGCTCAGAGGCAAGACCATCGACATGGTGAAAGTGGTGTGGGATGAGAGATCGGGGGATTCAACTTGGGAGTTAGAAGAACCCATGAGAGAGGCTTATCCATACCTCTTTTCCTTGTAATTCAATTTTCGAGGACGAAAATTTTTCTTGATGGGGACAATGTAAGGACCTTGAAAAATTAAGTTGGAATAAAAAGGATTATTTTAAATAAATTCTAAGTATGTTTTTATTTAAGTTAAAAAGGAAGGAAAGTGCAGTCTAGAAAACTATAAGAGTTCTTTGTTAATACATGATCGCCGGTCGCCTAGACTATACGTCGTCGCC
Source organism: Phaseolus lunatus (assembly GCA_013389735.1). Lineage (NCBI taxonomy): Eukaryota > Viridiplantae > Streptophyta > Magnoliopsida > Fabales > Fabaceae > Phaseolus > Phaseolus lunatus. The sequence goes on from CM023858.1 coordinate 26,678,600, forward strand.
AGGGCGCGAGGCATGCAGGCGTCGCCAGGGCACGATGCATGCGGGCATCATCATGGGGAGACATCGGTCGTTCGCCAGGGAGAGGTCATCGGTGGATAGTCTTCGCGCGAGAGGTCATCGGTGGATTGTCTTCGCGCGAGAGGTCATCGGTGGATAGCCTTCGCGCGAGAGGTCATCGGTGGATGGACTTCGCGCGAGAGGTCATCGGTGGATAGACTTCGCGCAAGTGGTCATCGGTGAAAGGTCATCGCGCGACGTCGAGTTACACACAGAGAAGGTAGGACCCAGACTTCCAGCATGGAACGTCCTGCACACGCGCCACGTAGACAAAAAGGGTGGTTCAGAATAGTGACCTCAGAGTGTTAGCCTGCACAGAGGCACGCTCAGTAGTACTGTTTAGGGAGTGGTTGGCCTGCGCAAGAGACAACTGTAGTCGTACTGTTCAGGGAAACGTACACTCAGACTTCTCTGCAGAGTGGGGGTGGCAGCTGCTTTTGGTGGATAAGTTGGTTTAAGATGCAGAGACCCACTGCTGAGAGAAAAAAAGACGTTGCAGCATTCAAAGAGAGAAAGAGTGAGTTACCTCCCTTCTCCTCTAGATATCTCCTTCGCGCTGCGATTCTAGCACCTTCACACGAGAGTACGACGAGCGACAGTCACCATTAGAGCACCTGGGCAGTTCTCTGCAAGTCCTTCAACCAGGCGCAAAAACAGAGCCAAGGCGTTCTTCAAGCTTCGTTGGGTTTCGGAACTCTAGGTGTTTGCGCAAGTCCAGGTAAGGGAAGCTAGACTTCATTTTCAATACAAGCCATAGTTTAGCTATTTCTGAAGTGAGGGCGACGTGGTCGCCGGTTTCGTTTTCATCTTCGTGAATGCTCTGTTCTATGTGGTTGGGCGACGTGGTCGCCGGTTTTATATACAGTCTTCGAAATACCTTGTTTTTGAACTAAGATCGCCGGTTTTGGCGTTGTTTGCGAACTCTCTGTTTTTGGTGTTGCTTTGAAAACTGTTTGAGATTCAAATGACATATTCGAAAACATGAACCTTTGAAATGACTATTGCGGTGATTGAATCATCTAGTTGAGAGTGGTATGATGTGTTGAATGTTGTGAATGTGGGATCGAGGCATAGTATTTTCAGGAAAGAAAATACCGTGTAAGATCGTGTAAGATGTGCATTGACCGGTGATTCGTCATGATATCCTGACTGTAACATCCCGCCAAAGTAATACATACATACAGGTATAATGAAATTAAATGTAACCAAATAATATTGAAGAGAAATAACATGATAATATATATATTTGAAATGAAGTTGCTCCTCTTAGGGAGTTTAATACATAACCAAATCAAATGTTTGCAAGATTTTACGAAAATAAAAGAAATGCAGTAAGACAGGCGGTCTCAAAAGAAAACGGCGATCTCCAACTTCAAAACGGCGATCACCAGAAGTCCCCAAAAATGGGCGACTTGCTAGCCAGACATAAAATCGGCGATCTCATAACAGGCGACCTCAAAACAGGCGATCTGATAGTAGGGCAAAATCCGGCGATCACCACCGAGAGGTGGAAATGGGCGATCTCTGCCCTCGGCGACCACCCCTTTAGGGAGCTCTTCTTCCTGGAAGGTCTTCTGCTCCCGCGTAACAATTACACGATCATCACAGTTTTGAGAAGGCAACCAAAATGACAGATAAAAGGGTAAGCTAGATAATATGAAAGGAGTTTAAATCATGCATATGAAAAAAACCCAAGTAAACCAAGTTTCCAAAATATCCAAGTAAACGTAGAGCTACTCATAGCATTCAACTAATCGCCCAAATTCACAAATTCACAAACATTTCCCATAGTCATTCCATTTCACACCACAGCATCAAGTGTCTATCAGTATTCCAGTTTCTCATTTCACCATTTCACATGTCAGACTTTCCACTGACTCACCACACAAGACACTTGACACTACTTCCGGATTGACTCATGCATTGATTAGACTCGGAGATGTGCACCTGTCACACTGCCCACTGTGGAATCTCGCACATCCACAGGGTCGCCGTGAAATCTCACACATTCACAGGCATATGATGAATCTCAACACATCACCATACAGTATGACAAGGTAAATCCACGCAATACAGGTCGGTATGTTCTCTTTCAAACAACCCACCCATACAGGTGAACCTCCTTCGACTCTCCCAACTGAGTAACTTCCTCTATGTGATTCCATTATCAGCAGAGTCAGGATATCTCGTTCATAATCACCGATCAATGCACATCTAACATGGTCTTACACGGTATTTCCTTTCCTGAAAATACTATGCCTCGACCCCACATTCACAACATTCAACACATCATACCATACTCAAAGAAATGATTTCAATCACAGCAATAGCCATTTCAAAGGATTCATATTTTCGAATATCTCATGTAAATCTCAAGCAGTTCTCAAAACAACATCAAACACAAGGAGTTCGCAAAACAGCGCCAAAACCGGCGACCTGGTTCAAAAACAAGGTATTTCGAAAACTGTATATAAAACCGGCGACCTCGTCGCCCAAGCACACAAACAGAGCATTTTACGCAGATGAAAACGAAAATGGCGACCACGTCGCCCTCACTTCAGAAGATAGTTAAACTATGGCTCGTATGGAAAAGAGGTCTAGCTTCCCTTACCTGGACTTGCGCAAACACCAGGAGCTTCGAAATCCAACGAAGCTTGAAGAATGCCTTGGCTCTGTTTTGAAGATCTTGCAGAGAACTGCTCAAGTGCTCCAATGGTGTTCCTTCTCGTCGTACTCTTGTGTGGAGATGCTGAAATCGCAACGCGGAGGAGGAAACTCACTCTTCTCTCTTCGAGTACAACAATGCTTTCTTTCTCTCAGGTGTGGATTTCTGCAACTTAAACCCCTTTTATCCCTCCAAAAGCAGCTGCCACCACCCACTCTGCAGGGAAGTTTGCGTGTACGCTTCCCTGCACAGTACTACTGAGCGTGCCTCTGCGCAGGCTACGCTATGAGGTCACTATTCTGAACCACCTTTTGTCTACGTGGCGCGCGTGCAGAACGTCTCTTGCTGGGAGTCTGGGTCCCACGTTCTCTGTGTATAACTTAACGTAGCGCGATGACCTTTTCACTGATGACCACAGGCGCGAAGGCTAACAACCGATGACCTCTCGTGCGAAGGCTAACAACCGATGAGCTATCGCGCGATGACAACCCGCGGATGAGCTATCGCGCGATGACACCCGCTGATGAGCTATCGCGCGATGACACCCGCTGATGAGCTATCGCGCGATGAAAACCCGCTGATGAGCTATCGCGCGATGACAACCCGCTGATGAGCTATCGCGCGATGACAACCCGCTGATGAGCTATCGCGCGATGACAACCCGCTGATGAGCTATCGCGCGATGACAACCCGCTGATGACCTCTCGCGCGAGCGACCGATGTCTCTCTTCTCTGGTGACGCCTGCATGCCTCGCGCCCAGGCGATGACGTGTGGTCTAGGCGACCGGCGATGATGTATAAACAAGAAACTCTTATCGTTTTCCTAGACTACACTTTCCTTCCTTTTTAACTTAGATAAAACATACATAGAATTTACTTAAACATACTCATTCATTTCAATAAATCTCAGGTCCTTACATTCTCCCCAACAACAAAAATTTTCGTCCTCGAAAATTGGATTACAAGGAAAAGAGGTATGGATAAGCCTCCCTCATGGGTTCTTCTAATTCCCAAGTAGAATCCCCCGATTTCTCATCCCACACCACTTTCACCATGTTGATGGTCTTGCCCCTGAGCTGTTTACACTGCCGATCGTCAATCCTAACTGGTTTGGCTTCAAAGGACAAGTCATCCCTAATCTGCACGTCGTCTACATCCAGCACATGACTAGGGTCTGCCATGTACTTCCTCAGCTGTGACACGTGAAACACATTGTGCAGATTTGCCAGATGGGGAGGTAGGGCGATTTCATACGCCACAGGGCCAATCCTTCTCAAGATCTGATATGGTCCCACGAATTTGGGGGACAACTTCTTTGGCCTGATCGCCCGCCCTACACCCTTGGTTGGTGTCACTTTCATGAACACGTGATCTCCAGCAGCAAACTCCAAAGGCTTCCTCCTCTGATCTGCATAGGACTTCTGCCTACTCTGAGAGGCTTTCATCCTGCTTTGTATCAGCTTCACCTTCTCGGTCGTCTGCTGAATCAACTCTGGTCCAACCAAGACTGCCTCGCCCTCCTGGTACCAACATAATGGAGTTCTGCATTTCCTCCCATACAGGGCTTCATATGGCGCCATCCCAATGCTGGCGTGGTAGCTATTGTTATAGGTGAACTCCACTAGTGGCAACACCTCCGTCCAACCTCCCAATTGATCTAAAACGCATGCCCTCAGCAGATCTTCCAAAGATTGGATTGTCCTCTCTGACTGACCATCTGTTTGGGGATGATATGCAGAGCTCATCCTCAACTTGGTTCCCAAACACTCTTGCAAGGTCTGCCAAAACCGTGAAGTGAACCTGGGATCCCTATCTGAAATGATGCTGGAAGGCACTCCATGCAACCTCACAACCTCCTTGATGTACAGCTGTGCCAACTTGGCCATGGGCATCTTCATATTTACTGGGAGGAAGTGGGCACTCTTCGTCAGTCTATCAATGATGACCCAGATTGCATCATGACCCTTTACTGATCTGGGTAAATGGGTGACAAAATCCATGGCGATGCTGTCCCATTTCCACTCAGGGATATCCAGTTACTGCAACAGCCCGCCAGGTCTTTGGTGTTCCACCTTCGCCTTTTGACACGTTAAGCAGGTTGCCACGTACTGGGCGACGTCCCTCTTCATGCCTGACCACCAAAATGACTCCTTCAAGTCATGGTACATCTTGTTCATGCCTGGGTGGAGGTTAAGGCGACTCTTATGGCCTTCCTCTAGGATCATCTCCTTCAACTCGTCATTTGTAGGTATGCAGATCCTGCCATCAAACCTCAAGATCCCATCCTCGCCCATCTCAAAGCCTCTCGCCTGATCTGTCCCTAGTGACTCCATAGTGCGCTTCAGGCTAGGGTCCTCCAATTGTTTGTCCTTCAACATCACAAGGAAGTCATTAGTTATAGTCAGCTTACTACAACTAATGTGATTCACGTGGAACTCTACTCCCAGGTTTAAGTCCCTGAACTGCTCGATCAGCTTCTGCTCTTCCATCATCATGGTGGCGACTTGTATAGACTTCCTACTCAAGGCATCTGCCACTACATTGGCCTTCCCTGGGTGATACATGAGTTGAAAGTCGTAGTCCTTTAGGAATTCCATCCACCTTCTTTGTCTCATGTTTAGCTCCCTCTGATCGAACAGGTACTTCAAGCTCTTGTGGTCACTGAACACCTGGAACCGAGCTCCATATAGATAATGCCTCCAGATCTTCAAGGCAAACACTACCGCTGCCAACTCCAAATCATGAGTAGGGTAGTTTCTCTCATGCACCTTGAGTTGCCTTGAAGCATATGCAACCACCCTCTTCTCTTGCATCAAGACGCATCCCAAGCCTTGATGTGAGGCATCACAGAAGACGTCAAAAGGTCTTCCTATCTCGGGGATCACCAGCACTGGAGCACTGGTCAACCTCTCCTTTAGCTCCCTGAAGCTCTGCTCACATCGGTCGGTCCAAGCAAAGGGTTGGTCCTTGCGAGTCAGCTGTGTCAAAGGAGCCACTACCTTGGAAAAATCCTCAATAAACCTCCGATAGTAGCCCGCCAACCCCACAAAGCTCCTTATCTCAGTCACTGTCTTAGGACGTTCCCATTGTAGCACTGCCTCTACCTTGGCTGGATCTACCGAGATCCCTTGGGCAGATATCACGTGTCCTAAGAAGTTGACTTCCCTTAGCCAGAACTCACACTTGGAGAACTTGGCATAGAGCTGCTTCTCCCTCAGTATTTCCAATACTGCCCTTAGGTGTTCCTCATGCTCTTCCTCGGTCTTTGAATAAATGAGGATGTCATCTATGAAGACCACCACAAACTTATCCAAGAAAGGGCGAAAGATCCTATTCATATAGTCCATGAATAGAGCTGGAGCATTGGTGACTCCAAATGGCATCACTACATACTCGTAGTGCCCATATCTAGACCTAAAAGCTGTCTTCTGAACATCTTCAGCTTTTACCAAGATTTGGTGATACCCCGATCTCAGGTCAATCTTGGAGAACACCGAGGCCCCATGAATTTGGTCCATCAAATCATCAATCCGAGGTAGGGGGTACTTGTTCTTGATGGTCAATTTGTTCAATTGCCTGTAGTCTATGCACAACCGAGACCCTCCATCCTTCTTCTTGACTAGGAGCACTGGAGCTCCCCATGGAGATACGCTGGGTCTGATGAACTGCTTCTCCAGCAACTCTTCCAATTGCTTCTTTAACTCCTCCAACTCGGCTGGTGCCATCCTGTAAGGTGCCATTGACACTGGTCCAGCTCCAGGTACCAAGTCAATAGAGAATTCCACTTCTCTCTTAGGGGGTAATCCAGGCACCTCCTCTGGGAACACATCGGTGAAGTCTCTCACCACTTGGATCTCGTTTACGTCCCCTTTATTCTCCACTTCCAACCGGGCGAGCACCACGAAGCACCTCGCCCCTTCTTCCAATGCTGATCGCCCTTGTTGAACTGTTAACACATCCGCTTCATGGGGGTCTGGAAACGCTACCTTCTGCCTACCACAGTCTATGAGGACGTGATTGGCAGTTAACCAATCCATTCCTAGGATGACATCCAGGTCCTGAAGAGGTAGGCAGATCAAGTTCACCTTGAATCTACGTCCTTCTACAATCACTGGACATTCAGGGCACACTGTAGAGGTCGACACCTGTCCTGACGCAGGTGTAGAGACCAACAGCTCAAAAGGTAACTCCTTCACTAGGAGACCCAACTCAGCTACACACAGGCTTGACACAAAGGAGTGTGTCGCTCCAGAATCAAACAAAGCCCTTACACCTCTACCAGCAATAAAACAAACACCTTGGATGAGGTTACCTGACTGAGTTGCCTCTGCTCCAGACATGGCGAACACCCTCCCTGCTGCCTGAGGTCTGCTGCCCTCGTTCCTCGTCTGCTGAGAGCCACTGGGCTGGGTCGCCCTATTCTGGTTAGGGCATTCTCTAGCAAAATGCCCCGTCTTTTGGCAGACAAAACATCTCCTCTCTGGATCCCTCTTGGGGCACACGCTGGCTGTATGGGGTCCACCGCAATGGAAACATTTAAGTTTCCCAGGTTGTTGCTGTTGGAACCGGGATGAAGCTGTTCCCACCCGATGTGGTGAAGGCCTAGCATATGGCTTGCTTTGTGGGTGCTGTGCCTTAGCTCTCCCACTGGAAGGACCTCCTGGGTGTGACCTGATCACCCTAGACTCACCCTTTTCCAGGGTCTCCACCATCTTTGCCTTCTCCACTAAGGCGTGGAACTCCCTGATGCACATCGGTGCTATGGTCTTCTTCAGCCCATGCTTCAGTCCTTCCTCGAACTTCCTACACCTCCAGGCCTCGGAGGTCGCCTGGGTATAAAACCGGGCGAGGTACTCGAAACGGGCAGCATATGCGTTTATAGTCATGTCCCCCTGCTCCAACTTCAGGAACTCAGCCTCTCTTGCAAACTTGGCGCTGTCTGGGAAGTACTTCTCTAAGAACTTCACCCTGAAGCTCTCCCAATCCAGAACATCCTCCCGTGCCTCCATCATTTGCTGAGCTCCCATCCACCAGAACTCTGCTTCTCCTGATAGCAGATAAGTGGCGAACAGCAGCTTCTTCTCTTCAGGGCAGGAGGTCGCCCTAAAGATTTTCTCCAACTCCCTGACCCACTGATCTGCCTGGTCAGGGGTAGCGTTCCCACTGAACTTAGGTGGGTTGTGCCTCATGAACTCAGCTAATCCCATCTGTTCCTGGGGCTGACCAACGTGGGAGTTTGTCTCAGCAGATCGGGCAGTTTCCCAGTGCTGCATTGTGGCTTGATGGTTCTGGGCCATTGCGGCGTTCTGCTGCTGAATGGCAGTCGCCATCATCTCAATGGCCTTGGCGATTTGACTCATTTCTGAGGAAGGTTGGGGTGGGGTAGCAGGTCTACGTGCCATCTTCTTCGCTCTGAATTCTGAATCTATAGGCTTCTATAATCCCTACAACTATAAGAATGAAACCGATAAGAATCAATTCATTCAAGGGGGGTAACAGCTAGACCTTACAAAGGTCAGCATCTCAAAATCATAAAGAATTTGAGTTTATCAACATACTCGTAATACTTAGAATCTCAAGCAAGGTATTAGAACAGCTACTGATATCATCACCATCAGATCAAACAACCATTTTCAGTCAATTGCAAAAACACTCAATAAGCTAAACTAGATCACACCAGCGTTCAATGTATACTAAACATCAAATCTTTGGAATTAAGATTGAGAATCATCTCGATCCAGTTATGAGTGTGCACCCTCATTACTTCATCAAGATCTTCTCACCCTTAATACTAAGATTTTCAGCTAAAGCATACGTTCACTAAAGCACAGAAGCACACACAAACTTTTCAATGCAAAACGTTTGAAAACCTTTCACTATAGTTGTTATTTAAAAACTCAAATAACTTTTATGAGCAGAAGAAACACAATGGATCCACAGCCCTCAGGTCATCCTAAGGACGAACTGCTCTGATACCATTAATGTAACATCCCGCCAAAGTAATACATACATACAGGTATAATGAAATTAAATGTAACCAAATAATATTGAAGAGAAATAACATGATAATATATATATTTGAAATGAAGTTGCTCCTCTTAGGGAGTTTAATACATAACCAAATCAAATGTTTGCAAGATTTTACGAAAATAAAAGAAATGCAGTAAGACAGGCGGTCTCAAAAGAAAACGGCGATCTCCAACTTCAAAACGGCGATCACCAGAAGTCCCCAAAAATGGGCGACTTGCTAGCCAGACATAAAATCGGCGATCTCATAACAGGCGACCTCAAAACAGGCGATCTGATAGTAGGGCAAAATCCGGCGATCACCACCGAGAGGTGGAAATGGGCGATCTCTGCCCTCGGCGACCACCCCTTTAGGGAGCTCTTCTTCCTGGAAGGTCTTCTGCTCCCGCGTAACAATTACACGATCATCACAGTTTTGAGAAGGCAACCAAAATGACAGATAAAAGGGTAAGCTAGATAATATGAAAGGAGTTTAAATCATGCATATGAAAAAAACCCAAGTAAACCAAGTTTCCAAAATATCCAAGTAAACGTAGAGCTACTCATAGCATTCAACTAATCGCCCAAATTCACAAATTCACAAACATTTCCCATAGTCATTCCATTTCACACCACAGCATCAAGTGTCTATCAGTATTCCAGTTTCTCATTTCACCATTTCACATGTCAGACTTTCCACTGACTCACCACACAAGACACTTGACACTACTTCCGGATTGACTCATGCATTGATTAGACTCGGAGATGTGCACCTGTCACACTGCCCACTGTGGAATCTCGCACATCCACAGGGTCGCCGTGAAATCTCACACATTCACAGGCATATGATGAATCTCAACACATCACCATACAGTATGACAAGGTAAATCCACGCAATACAGGTCGGTATGTTCTCTTTCAAACAACCCACCCATACAGGTGAACCTCCTTCGACTCTCCCAACTGAGTAACTTCCTCTATGTGATTCCATTATCAGCAGAGTCAGGATATCTCGTTCATAATCACCGATCAATGCACATCTAACATGGTCTTACACGGTATTTCCTTTCCTGAAAATACTATGCCTCGACCCCACATTCACAACATTCAACACATCATACCATACTCAAAGAAATGATTTCAATCACAGCAATAGCCATTTCAAAGGATTCATATTTTCGAATATCTCATGTAAATCTCAAGCAGTTCTCAAAACAACATCAAACACAAGGAGTTCGCAAAACAGCGCCAAAACCGGCGACCTGGTTCAAAAACAAGGTATTTCGAAAACTGTATATAAAACCGGCAACCTCGTCGCCCAAGCACACAAACAGAGCATTTTACGCAGATGAAAACGAAAATGGCGACCACGTCGCCCTCACTTCAGAAGATAGTTAAACTATGGCTCGTATGGAAAAGAGGTCTAGCTTCCCTTACCTGGACTTGCGCAAACACCAGGAGCTTCGAAATCCAACGAAGCTTGAAGAATGCCTTGGCTCTGTTTTGAAGATCTTGCAGAGAACTGCTCAAGTGCTCCAATGGTGTTCCTTCTCGTCGTACTCTTGTGTGGAGATGCTGAAATCGCAACGCGGAGGAGGAAACTCACTCTTTCTCTCTTCGAGTACAACAATGCTTTCTTTCTCTCAGGTGTGGATTTCTGCAACTTAAACCCCTTTTATCCCTCCAAAAGCAGCTGCCACCACCCACTCTGCAGGGAAGTTTGCGTGTACGCTTCCCTGCACAGTACTACTGAGCGTGCCTCTGCGCAGGCTACGCTATGAGGTCACTATTCTGAACCACCTTTTGTCTACGTGGCGCGCGTGCAGAACGTCTCTTGCTGGGAGTCTGGGTCCCACGTTCTCTGTGTATAACTTAACGTAGCGCGATGACCTTTTCACTGATGACCACAGGCGCGAAGGCTAACAACCGATGACCTCTCGTGCGAAGGCTAACAACCGATGAGCTATCGCGCGATGACAACCCGCGGATGAGCTATCGCGCGATGACACCCGCTGATGAGCTATCGCGCGATGACACCCGCTGATGAGCTATCGCGCGATGAAAACCCGCTGATGAGCTATCGCGCGATGACAACCCGCTGATGAGCTATCGCGCGATGACAACCCGCTGATGAGCTATCGCGCGATGACAACCCGCTGATGAGCTATCGCGCGATGACAACCCGCTGATGACCTCTCGCGCGAGCGACCGATGTCTCTCTTCTCTGGTGACGCCTGCATGCCTCGCGCCCAGGCGATGACGTGTGGTCTAGGCGACCGGCGATGATGTATAAACAAGAAACTCTTATCGTTTTTCCTAGACTACACTTTCCTTCCTTTTTAACTTAGATAAAACATACATAGAATTTACTTAAACATACTCATTCATTTCAATAAATCTCAGGTCCTTACACTGACTCTCCTGAGATAATGAATTCATATAGATGAAGTTATTCAGGCGTTGAGAGTCGAAGGAGGTTCATACGTATGGGTGAGTTGTTTGAAAGAGAACGAGCTCGACCTGTGGTGTGGATTAACCCTGTCATGTTTGGATGGTGATGATATTGAGATTCATTATACGCTTGTGAATGTGTGTGATTTCACGGCGACCCTGTGAATGTGTGTGATTTCACAGTGGGCAGTATGATAGGTGCAGATCTATGAGTCTAGTCAATGCACGAGTCTTTCGGAAGTAGTGTCTTGTGTGCTGGGTCAGTGGTAGTCTGACGTGTGGAATGAGGAACTTGGAATTTATAGACACTTGATGCTGTTTGTGAAATAGAACGACTCTGGGAAATATTGTGAAATGTGTGGTTTCTGGGCGATCAGGTGGAGGGTATGAGCAACTCTAAGTTTTACATGGATATCTTGAAAAATGTTTTTACCTTGATTTTAATGTTCTTATTTAAACTCTCTTTAAAATATCTAGCTTACCCTGCGTGTTTTGGTCCTGTGGCTGTTCTCTTAAAACTGTGATGATCGTGTAATTGTTACACGGGAGCAGATGATCTTCCAGGATGTAGAGCTCCTTAGTGAGTGGTCGCCGAGGAAGAGATCGCCGGTTTTCTACCTCTTGGTGGTGATCGCCGGATTTATGTCCTGCTGCAGATCGCCTGTTTTGGGCCTTCTGTTACCAGATCGCCGGTTCATGTATGGAGATCGCCGGTCTTGTTGTATTTGGTTGAATTTCATTTTAAATTTTGAAAACATTTGACCTGGTTATGTATTTAACTCCCTAAGAGGAGCAACTTCATTTCTTATATATATAATATCATGTACTCTTCAATATTATTTGTTTACCTTTATTTTCATTATACATGTATGTATGGTTTTATTTTGCGGGATGTTACAGCATGCCTCGCGCTCTGGCGATGCCCGCATGCCTTGCGCCCTGGCGATGCCCGACGACACATCGCCACGCCTTCCTGAAGGTTCTTCATTCCACTATGTTACGTCCAAGGTATCATCTCCACATGACTCGGTGACGTCGGTAGCTTCACATTTCCAAGAGTAGATCAGCACCACTCCTCGTGCGCCCATGCATGCAACACTAAGGGTGATCTCTTTTGCTCAAGCATAGAGCTTCGCATGCACAGCGTATCTAAGGCTTAACCCACACCATGATACGCGTGGTTGTTGGAACCCACTCTGGTTGATCCAGTATCTTGACCACATACTACGTGCATTCCCGTCGATCACGTACACTCTAGGCGATTGGCGCTCATGTCTCCTCTAGGCGACAGGCGATTATGTGCTAGAGGAGTCGGAGATCGCCTCCGTCTTCACTAACGGCGATCTCGTAGAAGAATTCTTAGCTACATTTTTCCTCCTTTACTCTTCCTGATCCACATGTCAGCCGACCGACCTCTACTAGCTTACCCCAGATCATGGGCGACGTCCGATGTCTGCTACTACGAAACTTCATTTACCAACTCTTTGTATTTTAAATAATAACATTTTTCTGAAATTATTTAAATATAACACTTTTATTCCAATTAAAGTTTCTAGGTCCTTACAATACTCACAGATCAATACACCCTCATAAAATCTCCACACGGTATTTTCTTTCCTGAAAATACTATGCTTTGATCACTCTTTCACATTCATCCAGTACATCATACCACACGTAAAAGCACAATTCCATCATATAATATTTTGAATCTTTTCTTAAACAATCCCAATCACAGAAACAGTCATACCAAAGTTCAGATTTTCGAATATCATATGCATTTCACCTTTTAATCTCAAACAATTTCAAAACGACACTAAAACAGGGGATTTCTAAATTTGCATTAAAACCGGCGATCACGTCGCCCCACACATAAAAACAGAGCATCGTGAAATAGAATATGAAACCGGCGACCACGTCGCCCTCACTTCAGAACCTACTCGCTTAAAGTTTTTATAAACGAAAATGCTAGCTTCCCTTACCTGAACTTGCGCAAAATCACTAAGAGCTCCAAAACCCACCGAAGCTTAAAGATGTCCTAACTCTGTTCTAGCGTCCTGACGGGAGAACTTGCAGAGACTTCCCAGAAGGACAATGGCAGTTGCCGATCGTAGCACTGGTACGTGAGGATAGCTGCGTCTTCGAGTGGAGGAGAAAGGAGAAAGGGGAACTAAATGAGCTGATTCCCTCAGCTCTTAAGGTCGAACGGCTCTTTAGCCTTCACTGCCATTACCCACTCTCTGAGCAACCTTGCGTGTGGGTTTCCTCTAACAGTATGGCCACGTGGGTCTCTGCGCACACCAACTCTGGGTCACTTTCCATACCAACTCTCTGGAGCCACTGTTCTGAAGCACTCTCACTGACTACGTGTCGCACATGCAAGACGCTCATGCTGGGAGCCTGGGCCCCACCTCATCTGTGTGGAACATGACCTCGCGCGATGACCATCCACCGTTGTCTCATCCTGGCGGATGAACGATGTCTCTCCCTGGAAGACGACCGATGTCTCTCCCTGGAAGACGACCGATGTCTCCCCCTGGAAGTCGACCGATGCGTCCCTCATCCTGGCGATGACCGTCTGTCTCTCGCCCTGGCGATCCCCGCGTGTCTCTCGCCCTGGCGATCCCTGTGTGTCTCTCGCCCTGGCGATCCCCGCGTGTCTCATGTCCTGGCGATCCCCGCGTGTCTCTCGCCCTGGCGATCCCCGCGTGTCTCTCGCCCTGGCGATTTCTCATCGTCCTTGATGTGGCGAGGACACATCGCCTTGCTTTTGTCGACTGATGCCACATCGTCACACCCTATTGGGGGATCGTCCTACCACTACTCCACACCTGTGTTATCACCCCCACATGGCTCGGTGACATCGGTAGCTTCTCCTACCCGAGGGCAGCTCAGTACTCAATCCTTACGTGCCTAAGCATGCAACACTAAGGTAAATCCCTTATGTCCAAGCGTAAAGTCCCGCAGTTATTCTGCATGCATGGCGCTCCTAAGGTTCAAATCACACCTCCCTACATGTGATTTCTGGAACCCACTATGGTCCACCGACCGACCTCTACCACGCCACCCTCAGACCTTGAGCGACATCCGAGGTCTGACCACCATGAAATTTCCATTACAAGCTCTTTTCGTTTTAAGTAATAACATATTCAGAATTCATTAAAATTATACTTCTTCTATTCCAAATAATTATCTAGATCCTTACAATCTCCCCAACAAGAAAAATTTTCGTCCCCGAAAATTGAATTACAAGGAAAAGAGGTAGGGATAGGCTTCTCTCATGGTTTCTTCTAATTCCCAAGTTGAATCACCCGATCTGTCATCCCACACCACCTTTACCATGTTGATGATCTTGCCTCTGAGCTGCTTACTCTGCTGATCGTCAATCCTGACTGGTTTCACTTCAAACGACAAGTCATCCCTGATCTGCACATTGTCCACTTCCAACACGTGATTAGGGTCTGCAAGATACTTCCTTAGCTGTGACACGTGAAAGACATTATGCAGATTTGCTAATTGGGGAGGTAGAGCAATCTCATAAGCTACACGACCTATCTTCCTTAAGATCTGATATGGTCCAACAAACTTAGGAGACAGCTTCCTTGATCTGATAGCTCGTCCTACACCCTTGGTTGGCGTCACTCTCATAAACACATGATCCCCAGCAGCAAACTCCAAAGGTCTTCTCCTCTGATCTGCATAGGATTTCTACCGGCTTTGAGAAGCTTTCATTCTGCCTTGTATCTGTTTCACCTTCTCGGTTGTCTGCTGAATCAACTCTGGCCCAACCAAGACTGCTTCGCCCTCCTGGTACCAACATAAGGGAGTTCTGCATTTCCTCCCATACAGGGCTTCATATGGTGCCATCCCAATACTGGCGTGGTAACTGTTATTATAAGTAAACTCCACCAGCGGCAACACCTCATCCCAACTTCCCAATTGATCCAAGACACACGTCCTCAGCAGATCTTCCAAGGACTGGATCATTCTCTCTGACTGTCCATTTGTTTGAGGATGATATGCCGAGCTCATTCTCAACTTAGTTCCCAAGCAATCTTGTAAGGTCTGCCAAAACCGTGAAGTGAACCTGGGATCTCTATCCGAAACAATGCTCGAAGGCACTCCATGCAACCTCACAATTTCTCTGATGTACAGCTATGCCAACTTGGCCATAGGCATCCTCATATTCACTGGAAGAAAGTGAGCACTCTTCGTCAGCTGATCAATGATGACCCAGATTGCATCATGACCCCTTACCGATCTGGGTAAATGGGTAACAAAATCCATGGCGATGCTGTCCCATTTCCATTCAGGGATATCCAATTGCTGCAACAAACCGCCAGGCCTTTGATGTTCTACCTTCGCCTTCTGACATGTCAAGCAGGTAGCAACATACTGAGCTATCTCCTTCTTCATGCCCGACCACCAAAATGACTCTTTTAAATCCTGGTACATCTTCTTCATACCTGGGTGCAGACTAAGGTAACTCTTGTGGCCTTCTTCTAGGATCATCTTCTTCAACTCTTCATTTGCAGGTATGCAAATTCTGCCATTAAATCTCAAGATTCCATCATCGCCCATCGCAAAGCCTTTAGCCTGATCGGTGCCTAGTAATTTTACAATACGCTTCAGGCTAGGATCCTCTAATTGCTTATCCTTTATCATTCCAATGAAATCATTAGTTATAGTTAACTTACTACAACTAATATGATTAACATGAAATTCCACTCCAAAGTTTAAATCTCTAAACTGCTCAATCAATTTCTGCTCTTCAATCATCATGGTTGATACTTGTATTGATTTCCTACTCAAAGCATCTGCCACTACATTGGCCTTCCCTGGATGATATATCAGTTGGAAGTCATAATCTTTTAGGAACTCCATCCATCTTCTTTGTCTCATATTTAACTCCTTCTGATCAAACAGATATTTCAGGCTTTTATGGTCACTAAACACCTGAAACCGAGCTCCATACAAATAATGCCTCCAAATCTTCAAGGCAAACACCACAGCCGCCAACTCTAAGTCGTGGGTAGGATAGTTCCTCTCGTGAACTTTGAGTTGCCTTGAAGCATATGCAACCACTCATTTCTCTTGCATCAACACACATCCCAAACCTTGATGTGAAGCATCACAGTAAACATCAAAAGGATTTCCCACATCCGGGATCGCTAACACTGGGGCGCTAGTCAACCTCTTCTTCAGCCCCATGAAACTCTGCTCACACTTTTCAGTCCAAGCAAAAGGTTGATCTTTGCGAGTTAACTGAGTCAAAGGAGCTACTACCTTGGAAAAATCTTCAATGAACCTCCGATAGTAGCCTGCTAAACCCACAAAACTCCTTATCTCAGTAACTGTCTTAGGACGTTCCCACTGAAGCACTGCCTCCACTTTGGCTGGATCCACCGAGATCCCCTGGGCAGATATTACATGTCCTAAGAAGTTGACTTCCTTCAACCAGAACTCACACTTAGAGAACTTGGCATATAATTGCTTCTCCCTCAGAATCTCCAATACTGTCTTCAGATGTTCTTCATGTTCTTCCTCGGTCCTTGAATAAATGAGTATGTCGTCTATGAAGACTACCACAAACTTATCCAAGAAAGGACGAAAAATTCTATTCATGAAATCCATGAACAGAGCTGGAGCATTTGTTACTCCAAACGGCATCACCACATACTCATAGTGCCCATAACGAGACCTAAATGCTGTCTTTTGAACATCTTCAGCTTTTAACAAAATTTGGTGGTACCCCGATCTCAGATCAATCTTTGAGAACACCGAGGCCCCATGTAATTGATCCATCAAATCATCAATTCTAGGTAGAGGATACTTGTTCTTGATGGTCAACTTGTTCAACTGCCTGTAATCTATACACAGCCGAGACCCTCCATCCTTTTTCTTAACTAGAAGCACTGGAGCCCCCCATGGAGATACACTGGGTCTGATGAATTGTTTCTCCAACAACTCTTCCACTTGCTTCTTTAATTCTACCAACTCGGCTGGAGCCATCCTGTAAGGTGCCATTGACACTGGTCCAGCTCCAGGTACCAAATCAATAGAGAATTCCACTTCTCTCTTAGGAGGTAATCCAGGTATTTCTTCTGGAAATACATCCATGAAATCTTTCACCACATGTATCCTGCTTACGTCCTCTTCATTCTTCACTTCCAATCGAGCTAGGATCACGAAGCACCTCGCCCCTTTTTCCAACTCCGACCACCCATGCTGAGCAGATATCACATCTGACTCTTGGAGGCCTGGAAACACTATTTTCTGACTACCGCAGTCTATGAGAACGTGATTGGCAGATAGCCAATCCATTCCCAGGATAACATCCAGGTCCTGAAGAGGTAGGCAGATCAAGTTTACTTTGAACCTGTGTCCCTCTACTATCACTGGACATTCAGAGCAAACTGTAGAGGTCAACACCTGTCCTGACGCAGGTGTAGAGACCAACAGTTTAAACGGTAACTCCTTCACTAGAAGGCCCAACTCGGCTACACACAGGCTTGACACAAAGGAGTGTGTCGCTCCAGAATCAAACAAGGCTTTTACACCTCTACCAGCTATAAAACAAACACCTTGCACTAGGTTACCTGACTGAGACGCCTCTGCTCCTGTCATGGCAAACACTCTCCCTGCTGCTTGAGGTCTACTGCCTCCATTCCTCAACTGCTGAGAACCAACGGGTTGGGTCATCCTATTTCTGCTAGGACAATCTCTAGAAATGTGCCCCATCTTTTGGCATGTGAAACATCTGGGTTTCCATGTTTGTTGCTGCTGAAACTGGGGCGGAACTGCTCCTGCCCGATGTGGTGGAGGTCTCGCATAAGGCTTGCTTTGTGGGTGCTGCACCTTGGCCTTCCACTGGAAGAACCCCCTGGGTGTGATCTGATCACCCGAGAATTACCCCTTTCCAAGGTTTCCACCATCTTTGCCTTCTCTACTAAGGCATGAAACTCCCTGATGCACATGGATGCTATGGTCTTCTTCAGCTCATGCTTTAAACCTTCTTCAAACTTCCTACACCTCCAAGCCTCAGAGGTAGCTTGGGTATAAAATCTGGCTAGGTATTCAAACCTAGCAGCATAAGCGTTCACGGACATCTCCCCTTGCTCCAACCTGAGAAATTCCGCTTCCTTCGCAAACCTTGCACTATCTGGAAAATATTTCTCTAGGAACCTCTCTCGGAAACTTTCCCAGTCTAAAACGTCAGCTCTGGCTTCCATCATCTGCTGAGCTCCCATCCACCAGAACTCGGCTTCTCCAAATAGCAGATAGGTGGCGAACACCAATTTCTTCTCTTCAGGGCAGGAGGTCGCCCTAAAGATTTTCTCCAACTCCCTGACCCACTGATATGCTTGATCAGGGGTAGCATTCCCACTGAACTTGGATGGGTTGTGCCTCATGAACTCGGTCAGTCCCATCTGTTCCTGAGGCTGACCGACATGGGAAGCTGTTTCAGCCGACCGAGCAGTTTCCCAATGGTGCATTGCAGCTTGATGATTCTGAGGCATTGCTGCATTCTGTTGTTGGATGGCAGTTGCCATCATCTCAATAGCCTTGGCAATCTGGCTCATTTCTGAAGAACGTTGGGGAGGGGTAGGAGGTCTACGAGCCATCTTTCTTCGTTTCAGATTTTGAAACTATTGGTTTCTATATTCCCTACAACTATAAGAATGAGATCGATAAGAAATCAATTCATTCAGGAGGTAACATCTAGACCTTACAAAGGTCAGCATCTCAAAGTCATTTAGAATTTGAGTTCATCAACAGAATCATAATGCTCAAAATAGAAAGCATAACACCGAACAGTCATGGGTACAAAACTATCAATCAAATATCACCACACTTAATAATTGGGATAAAACACACCAGAAGTGGATATATGATCAACATCAAACTTTTAGAATTAAGATCGAGAACATCTCGATTCAGTTATGAGTGTGCACCCTCACTACTTTATCAAGATCCTTTCACTCTTAATACTAAAATTTTTCATTTAGAGCCTATATCTACTAAAGCACAAACAAAATTTCAATCAGAAAACATTTGAAAACCTTTTACTATAGCTTTGATTAAGACTCCAATAGCAGAAGAAACACAATGAACCCACTCTCCTCAGGTCATCCTAAGGACGAACTGCTCTGATACCATTAATGTAACGCCCCTCAAAATATTTGTTCATTTTTATATAATAAAATAAAGGTGAAACAATAATATCAAAAATTTAACATAGATATATACATAATATAATTCATCCATTAATACAAACGTGCCTCAAAATAATATCCCTTTTTGAGGAAGTTTTAATACATCTCCATACAGGAGTTTTCAAAATAAAACAAAACAACAGCATTCAAAAACCGGCGATCTCCTCCTCCAGAAATGCTCACTGAGGAGCTCTACCACCTGCAACCTCATCTGCTCCCGTGCAAATATACACGATCATCACAGGTTTAAGAAAAACAACCACGATACAAAACAAAGGGTAAGCTAGATATTTTTTAAAAACTTTAAATATGAAACTTTGTATCAATAGAAAGCATAAATCTTCACACCATTCATAATCTATATCAATTTCAACCATCAATATCCCCATATTCCACAAACTCATCAAGTGTCTATTCAATACATTCAATACTCATGGTTCACATGTCAGACTTTCAACTGACTCGTAACACATAGACACATGACTATACTTCCGGAAGACTCGTGCGTTGAACTTAGCATCCAGAGACCTGCACCTGTCATACTACATTGCTGTAAAGTTCCCACAGCTATGCGCATAAACATAATCTCGATCTCAATCTCAATATCATCACTCTCTCAGTATGACAGGGTTAATCCATATAACAAGTCAAGTCAGTTATCTTTCAAATGACTTACCCATACATATGGACCTCCTTCGACTCTCACCAACTGAATGACTTCATCTATGTGATTCCATCATATCAGCAGAGTCAGGATTGCCTCATTCACAGGATACTCACAGATGAATACACCCTCATAAAATCTCCACACGGTATTTTCTTTCCTGAAAATACTATGCTTTGATCACTCTTTCACATTCATCCAATACATCATACCACACGTAAAAGCACAATTCCATCATATAATATTTTGAATCTTATCTTAAACAATCCCAATCACAGAAACAATCATACCAAAGTTCAGATTTTCGAATATCATATGCATTTCACCTTTCAATCTCAAACAATTTCAAAACGACACTAAAATAGGGGATTTCTAAATTTGTATTAAAACCGGCGATCACATCGCCCCACACATAAAAATAGAGCATCGTGAAATAGAATATGAAACCGGCGACCACGTCGCCCTCACTTCCGAACCTACTCGCCTAAAGTTTTTATAAACGAAAATGCTAGCTTCCCTTACCTGAACTTGCGCAAAATCACTAAGAGCTCCAAAAGCCACCGAAGCTTAAAGATGTCCTAACTCTGTTCTAGCGTCCTGACGGGAGAACTTACAGAGACTTACCAGAAGGACAATGGCAGTCGCCGATCATAGCACTGGTACGTGAGGATAGCTGCGTCTTCGAGTGGAGGAGAAAGGAGAAAGGGGAACTAAATGAGCTGATTCCCTCAGCTCTTAAGGTCAAACGACTCTTTAGCTTTCACTACCATTACCCACTCTCTGAGCAACCTTGCGTGTGGGTTTCCTCTAACAGTATGGCCGTGTGGGTCTCTGCGCACACCAACACTGGGTCACTTTCCATACCAACTCTCTGGAGCCACTGTTCTGAAGCACTCTCACTGACTACGTGTCGCGCATGCAAGACGCTCATGCTGGGAGCCTGGGCCCCACCTCATCTGTGTGGAACACGACCTCGCGTGATGACCATCCACCGATGTCTCATCCTGGCGGACGAACGATGTCTCTCCCTGGAAGACGACCGATGTCTCTCCCTGGAAAACGACCGATGTCTCTCCCTGGAAGACGATCGATGTCTCCCCCTAGAAGTCGACCGATGCGTCCCTCATCCTGGCGATGACCGTCTATCTCTCGCCCTGGCGATCCCCGCGTGTCTCTCGCCCTGGCGATCTGTCATCGTCCTTGATGTGGCGTGGACACATCGCCTTGCTTCTGTCGACTGATGCCACATCGTCACACCCTGTTGGGGGATCGTCCTACGACTACTCCACACCTGTGTTATCACCCCCCATATGGCTCGGTGACGTCGGTAGCTTCTCCTGCCCGAGGGCAGCTCAGTACTCAATCCTTACGTGCCTAAGCATGCAACACTAAGGTAAATCCCTTATATCCAAGCGTAAAGTCCCGCAGTTATTCTGCATGCATGGCGCTCCTAAGGTTCAAATCACACCTCCCTACATGTGATTTCTGGAACCCACTATGGTCCACCGACCGACCTCTACCACGCCGCCCTCAGACCTTGGGCGACATCCGAGGTCTGACCACCATGAAATTTCCATTACAAGCTCTTTTCGTTTTAAGTAATAACATATTCAGAATTAATTAAAATTATACTTCTTCTATTCCAAATAATTATCTAGATCCTTACACTGCTTTACATCGAAGAGGTCGTAAGACACTGGTGGAGGGGCCCTGTTGACAAGATATTGCTCCCTGAACAGCGCGGAGAATTGCGCAAAGGACGTGATATGTCCCTCAGGCAAACTCACAAACCATTCTAGCGCGGTTCCTATCAGTGTGGCCATAAAAAGCTTACAGTGCACTGCGTCAGACCCTCCTGACAACATCATCTGCGTGTGGAGGGCACTGAGATGTGTTTTAGGGTCTTCTTTCCCGGTGAACACGGTCTTAGGCCCTACAAAGGTGGCTGGGACCACCGTGTTCATAATCGCCTGGGAGAAAGGCATGGGAAAGGCCTTGGGGGCATTGGTGGTGTAAGGACCTGTAAAATTGAATTGGAATGAAAGTGGTATATTTAAATAATTCCAGAAGATGTTATTATTTAAAATACAAAGAGCTGGTAAATGAAGTTTCGTAGTAGTCGGACCTCGGACGTCGCCCAAGATCTCGGGTCAGCTGGTAGAGGTCGGTCGGATGACGTGTGGATCAAGAAGAGTAAAGGAAGAAAAGTGTAGTTTAGTAGTACATGATCGCCGGTCGCCTGCTACACGTGAGCGCCAGGGCGCGAGGCATGTGGACGTGGCCAGGGCGCGAGAGGCATGTGGGCATCGCCAGGGCGCGAGGCATGCGGGCGTTGCCAGGGCGCGAGAGGCATGCGGGCATCGCCAGGGCGCGAGGCATGAGGGCGTCGCCAGGGATAGACATCGGTCGTCTCCTAAGAGAGTCATCGGTCGTCTTCCAGGGCGAGAGATACATCGGTCGTCTTCCAGGGCGAGGGAGACATCGGTCGTCTTCCAGGGCGAGGGAGACATCGGTCGTCTTCCAGGGCGAGGGAGACATCGGTCGTTCGCCAGGATGAGTCAGCGGTGGAAAGTTATCGCGCGACGTCGAGTTTCACACAGAGTAAAGTGGGACCCAGACTCCCAGCATGAAATGTCCTGCACGCGCGCCACGTAGACAAAAAGGGTGGTTCAGAATAGTGACATCAGAAAGTTGGCATGCGCAAGAGACACTCGCGGTCGTACTGTTCAGAGCAGTGGTTGGCATGCACAAGCGACAACAGTGGTCGTACTGTTCAGAGCAGTGGTTGGCATGCACAAGCGACAACAGTGGTCGTACTGTTCAGAGCAGTGGTTGGCATGCACAAGCGACAACAGTGGTCGTACTGTTCAGGGCAGTGGTTCTCAGGCTTTCCTGCAGAAGGGGTGGCAGCAGCAGCATACGTGGACAGGTAAGCTGGGATTCAAAAGCCACTGCGGGAAGGCAAAGAGCATTACAGACGCAAGAGTGTTAGAGTGAGTGCAAACTTCCTCCCTCCCTTCTTCTCTCCTTTGCGCTGCAACTCAGGCAACCTCCAGCACCTGTGCGACGAGCGATGACAGCCCTTGGAGCACCTGGGAGTTTCTCTGCAAGTTCTACCAACCAGGCGCTGAAAACAGAGCTAAGGCATCCCTCAAGCTCGGTGGGTTTGAGCTCTCGGTGTTTTGCGCAAGTCCAGGTAAGGGAAGCTAGCCTTCATTTTCAATACAAGCCATAGATTAGCTGTTTCTGGAGTAAGGGCGACGTGGTCGCCGGTTTCGTTTTCATCTTCGTGAATGCTCTGTTCTATGTGTTTGGGCGACGTGGTCGCCGGTTTTGTATACAGACTTCGAAATACCCTATTTTTGAACCAGATCGCCGGTTTTGGCGTTGTTTGCGAACTCCCTGTTTTTGATGTTGTTTGAAGCTGCTTTGGATTTAAATGTGATATACATGTGATATTCGAAAATATGAACCTTTGAAATGACTGTTGCTATGATTGAAATCATTCTTTGAGTGGTATGGTGTGTGGAATGTCGTGAATGTGGGTCAAGACATAGTATTTTCAGGAAAGGAAATACCTGTTAGAGTTAAGCAGGGTCTGAAGATCAAGAGGGGAGGGGTGAATTGATCTTTTAAAAATTTTTGCAACAGGAACTGACTTCTGTATAACAGAGATTAAAAGAACAGATTGATTTCAAATAAAACAGATTTATTTTTCCAAATCACCTTCTTACAATCAGAACTTAATCAAACAAGATTTTATACAATTAGAAGGAACAGCAGAATACACTTGTTCAGATATTTGCAAGAAGGTTTCAACCAAGAGAAGAACAGTTCTTATTAAACCCAGAACTAACAGATTCAATTTCAAATGAACAGATTTATTTTGGACAGTTATCAATTCAAATTCCAAAAATAAATGCAAGAAAGGAGAGAAGATTGCACACAAGTTTTTATACTGGTTCACTCATCAAGAGCTACATCCAGTTCACCTTACACCAAGGTGGAATTCACTAAACACATACAACAATTACAGCATATACAGCAGTTCTTGAAACCTACAAGAACACTCACATACAAGGCTGAAAAACACGTATTTCAGCACACCTTGCACTCCAAGAAACCCTATCAAGAAGTGACTAACACTTCCACCTTTACAACAAATGAGAAAGAAAAAAATACACCTGAAAAGAAGATGCAAGAACTCAAACCAGTAGTTCAATCTGCTGCAAAAACTGCACCAGCACCTTCACAAAGCACAAGGTTTTCCTAGAACAAGCACACTTGAAATTCCTTTTGAAAACCTTTCACAAAAGCCTTTGAATTCTTCTTCTCACTCAGAAACTGATTGAAACGTGATTGCACTGTGTATTTTGTGTGAGAGAAGTCTTCTATATTTAAAGAAACCAGTTTCTAACCACTTTTCAAAAAAACAGTTTGAAAAACAGTTAAGAATAACAGAACCAAAATAAATCTATTTATTATCCAGGAAACAGATTTATTTTTGTCCAGTATTCAGACTTTTTGAGAAAACTTTAAACAGCATTTTTGAAAACTTTAAACACTTCTTGTGTTTGGTTTAAGCTTGCTTTAGGCAACTAGAACAGAATGACCGATGACCGACCGGTGCCACATTACATTCCAAATGACCGATGACCGATCGTACAACATTACTTTCTCAAAGACCGATGACCGATCGTGCCTCATTACTTCCTCCAATGACCAACGACCGATTGGTTCCTCATACTTCCCCAATGACC
Source organism: Phaseolus lunatus (assembly GCA_013389735.1). Lineage (NCBI taxonomy): Eukaryota > Viridiplantae > Streptophyta > Magnoliopsida > Fabales > Fabaceae > Phaseolus > Phaseolus lunatus. The sequence continues at coordinate 26,703,416 of CM023858.1, forward strand.
GACGACCGATTGGTTCCTCATTGCTTCCTTCAATGACCGACGACCGATTGGTTCCTCATTACTTCCTTCAATGACCGACGACCGATTGGTTCCTCATACTTCCCCAATGACCGACGACCGATTGATTCCTCATTACTTCCCGCAATGACCGATTACAGATCGGTGCCTCATCACTTCCTTACCTCCTAAGCCTAAACCAAAATTCACTTAAATCCTTTTACAAAACTATAAAGTACCGAAGCAATTTTCTTCATCAAACACACTTTAAGCCAAGGTTGGGAAGAAGCTTCCTTCAGCTTCAACAATCTCCCCCTGTTTGATGGAGACAAATCCCCATAGCTCGATTGCTTTGAAGAAAGATCAATACCTGTACAAAGCTTGATTCCACAATACACAGATTTAAAGTGAATGTTGAATAAGAGAAGAGTAGAGAATATATATACCTCCCTATACCACTGCAGCTTATAAGATCAGCTATTTTTCTCCCCCTTTGGATTCATCAAACAGCATGGAAGCAAATAAAAACAGAAGCATATAATAGCCATACATGATAGTTCATAAAGTCCTTAAGAGGGGAATACATTCCAGAATAGAGATGAAAATATAATGTCCAGAAACAGGCACCAAAACACAGAAATAAAAGGATAATGTTCAACAGACATAAGAAGACAATATTGGGAAGAAAGAAAACTATTCCCTGTAGTAAAGCTCAGCCAGTTGTTCCTGTACTCCCTCGAGTTGATAATCTAGATGCTGGAACCTGGCTTGAGTCATCTCAAAGTAGGCTTTCTGGTCTTCTGAAAGATTGTCAAGTCGATGCAGTACTTGCCTTTCAAAACTAGACAAAGGTTCACCTCTGAATTCGGGAGAATGATATGCAACCAGTGCATTGTGTGCTGTAGCATCCAAGTCATCATGATTCGGTTGATGATCAGCATGAACATTGTCATCTTCCATAGGAATAGCAGCTTCTTCATCATCATTGTTGTTGTGGTTGGACGTACCATGTTCCATTCTAGGACCTGTTGTCCTTTTAAAAACCCACTCTTCACCTTCCTTGAGGAATCCCATCTTCATGAGCGTAGAGTTGTCGATTTCACTAATTGCTTTGATTGGCTCGTTTCTCTCATTAGTAGTGTCAATCTCAAAACAATCGATTAATTTTGAAATGAAAATTGCATAGGGAAATCTGTAATCAGATAGCCTCTTGGATTTGAGCATATGCTCTGTCATTACACAAACCCAATTTATTTTTATGCGATGCATGAGACAGTAGAGTAAAATGAGGTCTTCCTCATGTAATGTAGCATGATTACTTCCCCTAGGTGTCAGTTGCCATGCAATAACATAGGCTAGAAACCTAGGAGTTAGGTTCAGATTACCTGCATGAAACCTGTTTATGTGTTGATTCTTATCTCTCATGCAGCTTGTGTAGAACTGAATTTTATTGAATTCTTGAATCATGGTTGTGTTCCCCTTTCCCACCTTGAGGCCTGAATACTTGATTCCAGCGATGTTGCTCCAAACTTCACTTGTTATTTTTATTTGGACACCTTTTACGTGGGAAATTAAATTTTCCCATCAAGGATCAGATTGGTATAGAATACCTTCACTAGATCTGGATAGATGTTGCCAGTCATTTCAAGAAATGGCTTCAATCTCTGATGCTTGAGAAGTGCTTTGGGTTCAGTCAGCTTTTCACTCTTCATCCATGAAAACTCGAGGATCTTTGGCACATTTACCTGTTTTCTACTTATCTCATGTAAGTAAGTGGTCATGGCTTCAGCATCACCATCGAACCATTTCTCTAAAATACCTTGAGTGTTATTCTTCTGCTCACGGGATTTCTTCCTTTGTATATCAATGATGCCATTTCTGAAACCTGTTCCTCTTTATCAAAAGAAAACTGAGAGATTGCAAGCAGAAGTTGAATGTGTGAACTACAGGTTTTGAATACCATTATTTATAGAATCAAACAGATTGTATTAATGCTTAGCAGAGTTGGAGTGTTAAGAAGAAACAAATCAAAAACACAGAGTCAGTACAGATTTTATTCCTGCAGCAGTTTCAGTTTTTGGAAAGAGGCAAAATCATTTTGAAAAAGTGTTTTAGCTTTTAGTGAGAAATAGCTTTCCATACAGTTAGTCAAACCAGTTTGAATATCCAGACAGAACAGCCATAAACCTGCTGGTCAAAGCAATAAAGCAGTTAAGGTGCATGTATAATTTCTCTTCCTAGTTATGTATATTTTAGGCACAGAAATAAACAGATTAACCAGAGAAATAACATGTTATAGATTTAAAATATCACTGCAGTGAACAGTTTAAGCTGATAATGCCCAATTCGTTTAACAAGAAATAAAACCTATCTTTAGCCAGAGGTTTTGTAAACAGATCAGCCAATTGAAACTCAGTACTAATGAATTTAATATCACAAATACCATTAGCTATATTTTCTCTTAAGAAATGATGTCTAATCTCTATGTGCTTTGTTCTTGAATGTAACACAGGATTTTTAGACAGGTTTATGGCACTGGTATTATCACAATTAATAGGTATCTTGTTTAACAGTATTCCATAGTCACTTAGCTGTTGCCTTAGCCATAATGTTTGAGCACAGCAGCTTTCAGCAGCAATGTATTCTGCTTCTGCTGTAGAGAGGGCAACACAAGCTTGTTTCTTGCAATGCCAAGAAATCAGGCTTGATCCTAGCATGTGACATGTTCCACTAGTGCTCTTTCTGTCAACCTTGCACCCTGCAAAATCAGAATCTGAAAAACAGTTTAAGTATAAGGAAACATGGTTAGGATACCATAGTCCAACAGATTTTGTCCCTTGCAAGTATTTCAGAATTCTCTTGACTGCATTGTAGTGAGATTCCCTTGGATCAGATTGATATCTGGCACATAGGCATACAGCAAACATAATATCAGGTCTGCTGGCAGTTAAGTACAGCAGGGATCCAATTAAGCTTCTGAACTTGGATTGGTCAACAGGTTTTCCTGCACAGTCTTGGTCTAGTTGACAGCTTGTTGAAATAGGAGTGCTAATTGCCTTACATTGATCCATATCAAATTTTTTCAGCAGCTCTTTGCAGTATTTTTCTTGACTAATGAAGACTCCATCCTTGAGCTGTTTCACTTGCAGGCCAAGGAAGAAGTTCATTTCTCCCAACATTGACATCTCAAACTCTCTCATCATTGTATTGACAAAAGCTTCACACATTTCCTCATTGGTTGACCCAAAGATTATATCATCTACATACACTTGTACCAGGATAATATCTTCCCTTTTCTTCTTAATGAATAGAGTCTTGTCAGAATTCCCACGGTTATAGCCTTGAGAAAGCAAAAATTCACTTAACCTTTCATACCATTGCCTTGGTGCTTGTTTTAGTCCATACAAGGCCTTCTTAAGCTTGTACACATGTTCTGGATTTTTGTAATCTTCAAAGCCTGGGGGCTGGGAAACAAACACCTCCTCATTTATGTATCCATTTAGGAATGCACTTTTAACATCCATTTGAAAACAATTTGAAGCCTTTGATGCTGGAAAATGCTAGAAGTAATCTGACAGCTTCAAGGCGTGCTACTGGTGCATAGGTTTCACCAAAATCAATACCTTCTTCTTGGTTGTATCCTTTAGCAACCAGCCTTGCTTTGTTTCTAGTGATAGCTCCATGTTCATCCAGCTTGTTCCTGTACACCCACTTGGTTCCTATGATATTCATCTCATGCTTTCTTGGAACTAAGGTCCACACTTCATTGTATTCAAACTGGTTCAGTTCTTCCTGCATTGCTGTTATCCAATTGCTGTCTTGCAGTGCTTCTTCCAGGCTTTTAGGCTCAATCTGTGACACAAAAGCTACTGTTCTGCAGAAATTGTTGAGAGAATTTCTGGTTGAGACTCCTTTCTCTAGTTTTCCAATTACATTGTCAAGAGTAAGATTCTTGGGAGTCTTCCATTCCTTAGGCAACCCTGCATTCACAACAGACTCTTTGACAGCATTTGGATTAGTTGTATCAAATTCAGTTGATTGATTTTTCTGCAGAATTATTCTTAAATCATCCACACCAGATTCATCCAAAACAGATTTCGGTATAGAACAATCTGTTTCATCAAACACCACATGCATAGACTCTTCTACAGCAAGCAATCTTTTGTTATAGACTCTATAAGCATGTCCATTTATAGCATAACCAAGGTGTATACCTTCATCAGATTTAGGGTCAAATTTCCCAAGATTATCTTTACCATTATTTAGAATAAAACATTTGCACCCAAAAACTCTAAGATGGCTAATGCTAGGTTTTCTTCCTTTGTACAGTTCATATGGGGTTTTCTTAAGAATAGGTCTTATCAATGTTCTGTTAAGCACATAGCAAGCAGTATAAACAGCATCAGCCCAGAAATACTTTGGTAAATTTGATTCATTTAACATAGTTCTTGCTAATTCTTCCAAAGATCTATTCTTCTTTCAACCACACCGTTTTGTTGAGGTGTCCTAGGAGCAGAATAGCTATGTGTTATGCCATGCTTTTCACAAAACTTATCAAATTTTGCATTTTGAAATTCTCCCCCATGATCACTACGAATCTGTTTTATGCAGTTCTCATTTTCATTGTTCAAAACCTTTGCCAATTTCTTGAAAGCTTTGTATGTATCATTTTTAGAAGCAATGAATAGAGTCCAAGTATATCTAGAAAAGTCATCAACAATCACCAAAGCATAATAATTTCCAGCAAGGCTAGCAGTCCTAGATGGTCCAAATAAATCCATATGCAATACATCCAGAATTTTATTTGTAGAAACTATATCTTTAGATTTAAAAGAGGTTCTAATCTGTTTTCCTTTTACACATGCATCACACAACCTGTTATTTTTAAAACATATTTTTGGTAGACCAGAAACAAGGTCCTTAGACAACAATTTATTCAAGTGATCTGTATGGATATGAGCCAACCTCCTGTGCCATAGCCAAGACTCATCACTTTTTGACAACAAGCATTCATTTTTAGAATTGTTATTAACAATGTCTAGGAGATAGATGTTGTTTACCCTTTTCCCTGTGAACAGCACCTTACCAGAGTTCTGATTTGAAATTGTACATGTGTTGGCTTCAAAATTAACCAAGTATCCCTTATCACAAAGCTGACTAATACTGAGAAGATTATGCTTTAAGCCTTCAACATATAGGACATTCTCAATTATAGTTGAGTCTTTAGTGCCAACATCTCCTCTTCCAAGAATTTTTCCTCTATTGTTGTCCCCATATGTGACATAACCTTCAGCTTTGAGTTTCAAACTTATGAACTGGGCCAAATCACCTGTCATATGTTTTGAGCAGCCGCTATCAAGGTACCACTTATTTTTCCTGCTGTTTTTCTGCAAAACAGATTACATATATGGTACCCCTCTTAGTATAGGGTCCAACATGATTAATACCTTTCCTTAGGAAGCCATTTGGCTAAGCCTTTAGGAACAAGATATTTTCTAGCCCTACATGTTCTTGATGTATGACCAGATTTCATGCAGTAGAAACAGGATGCAGTATATACTGTATTTAATCTGTTAAAAGAAGAAAAACCTGTTTTGGCAGGAACAAAAAAACTGGACAGCTTTTTAACATTTTGCTTTATTCCAGGATTATATCCTAAACCATTTTTATTAAAGACAGCATTTTGTGAACCCAATAATGTTTCAAGATTTTCTCTTCCTTTTGTGAAATTTGATAAAGTCTTTAGAAGATATTCAACCTGTTTTTCCAATTTCTTACAATTTTCACATGTTTTGATGGATGCATGCAGGCAGGTTAATTCAAGACTAATTAACTCAGTTTTAGCTTTGTTTAGTTCTTCCTCAAGAGCCTTTACCTTAGGTTCAAGAACTTTATTCATTCTGGTCAGCTTATTACACATGACAGCAAGTCTATTGGCTTCATCATGAGTTTCCTTAAACGCAATTAAAAGCTGATCATAATTTTCAGAATCAGTTGAGTAATTACTTACTGAGTCTGAAGTTGAACCTTCATCATTTGCCATGAAGCACAGATTTGCTTCTTCACTCTCATTTGAGGATTCACTTGTTGAAGATACATCATTATCCTCCCAAGATATGTAAGCCCTTTTTCCCTTGCTTTTTTCATTCTTCTTGCTTGCTGATTTTTCTTTATGTGGATTGTTTGGACAATCAGCTTTTATATGACCTGGTTTGCCACATCCAAAACAGGTGTAAGTAGAAGAATTAGAATCACTCTGTTTTGAATACCTTTTTCTTTGCTGTGTTCTGTCTCTAGTCTTCCTTTTAAGGAATTTGCTGAATTTTCTAGTGAGCAAGCTTAAGGTTTCATCTTGTTCAGGATTCTCTTCTTCTTCTTCACTTGTGTCATGCTCCATGGTGGTCTTTAAGGCAATTCCTTTGACTTTCTTCTCCACAGTTTCTTGGTCTTTCAATCTTTTCAGCTCCAATTCATGTTCCATCAGCTTTCCAAAGAGTGCTGCAGTGGACATCTTGGAAAGATCCCTTGATTCTGAAATTGCTGTTACCTTTGGCTGCCAACTCCTATCAAGGCATTTCAATACCTTTATGTTGAGCTCTTCCTTATCAAAAACCTTGCCAAGACCCGTGAGGTGATTTACAATGTGTGTAAATCGTTTCTGTACATCTGCAATGCTCTCACCAGATTGCATTCTGAACAACTCATATTCCTGGATCAATGAGTGCTTCCTAGCCCGTTTAACATCTTCTGTGCCTTCATGAGTTACCTCCAGTATCTCCCACATTTCCTTAGCTGATTGACATTGAGACACCCTAAAGAACTCATCCATATTCAGTGCAGAGGTGATGATGTTCTTGGCCAGAGAATCATATTGAGCCTTCTTCCTTTCAGCTTCACTCCATTCGGACCATGGTTTCTTCACAGTTTCATCTTTCACAGTCTGCATAGGTATGAAAGGTCCGCTCACCACAGCATCCCAGATGCCCATATCAATGGACTCCATGAAAATCTTCATCCTGATTTTCCAGAAAGCATAGTTGACTCCACCGAACATAGGAGGCCTATTGATGGATGCTCCCTCAGCAAAAGGCATCTTGAATTCAGACATTTCTGCACAACTTGAGTAACCTACAAGCCCTTGCTCTTGATACCAATTGTTAGAGTTAAGCAGGGTCTGAAGATCAAGAGGGGAGGGGTGAATTGATCTTTTAAAAATTTTGCAACAGGAACTGACTTCTGTATAACAGAGATTAAAAGAACAGATTGATTTCAAATAAAACAGATTTATTTTTCCAAATCACCTTCTTACAATCAGAACTTAATCAAACAAGATTTTATACAATTAGAAGGAACAGCAGAATACACTTGTTCAGATATTTGCAAGAAGGTTTCAACCAAGAGAAGAACAGTTCTTATTAAACCCAGAATTAACAGATTCAATTTCAAATGAACAGATTTATTTTGGACAGTTATCAATTCAAATTCCAAAATAAATGCAAGAAAGGAGAGAAGATTGCACACAAGTTTTTATACTGGTTCACTCATCAAGAGCACATCCAGTTCACCTTACACCAAGGTGGAATTCACTAAACACATACAACAACAATTACAGCATATACAGCAGTTCTTGAAACCTACAAGAACACTCACATACAAGGCTGAAAAACACGTATTTCAGCACACCTTGCACTCCAAGAAACCCTATCAAGAAGTGACTAACACTTCCACCTTTACAACAAATGAGAAAGAAAAAAATACACCTGAAAGAAGATGCAAGAACTCAAACCAGTAGTTCAATCTGCTGCAAAAACTGCACCAGCACACCTTCACAAAGCACAAGGTTTTCCTAGAACAAGCACACTTGAAATTCCTTTTGAAAACCTTTCACAAAAGCCTTTGAATTCTTCTTCTCACTCAGAAACTGATTGAAACGTGATTGCACTGTGTATTTTGTGTGAGAGAAGTCTTCTATATTTAAAGAAACCAGTTTCTAACCATTTTTCAAAAAAACAGTTTGAAAAACAGTTAAGAATAACAGAACCAAAATAAATCTATTTATTATCCAGGAAACAGATTTATTTTTGTCCAGTATTCAGACTTTTTGAGAAAACTTTAAACAGCATTTTTGAAAACTTAAACACTCCTTGTGTTTGGTTTAAGCTTGCTTTAGGCAACTAGAACAGAATGACCGATGACCGACCGGTGCCACATTACATTCCAAATGACCGATGACCGATCGTACAACATTACTTTCTCAAAGACCGATGACCGATCGTGCCTCATTACTTCCTCCAATGACCAACGACCGATTGGTTCCTCATACTTCCCCAATGACCGACGACCGATTGGTTCCTCATTGCTTCCTTCAATGACCGACGACCGATTGGTTCCTCATTCCTTCCTTCAATGACCGACGACCGATTGGTTCCTCATACTTCCCCAATGACCGACGACCGATT